>OY744517.1:152384381-152441881 GCA_963556195.1 Sepiola atlantica | reverse complement strand
GAGGAGCTTTCGTAGCTAAGGCGCATCCTCTACACTCCCTAACTTTTTCTTCGATATGCTTATCCATGTTTGGCCAGTAAACAAAAGAGCGCATACGGCTTTTCATTCTCGATATGCCTGGATGTCCTACATGGAATTCCTTGAGAATTCTTTTCTGTAATGTCATAGGAATTACAACCCTGTCGCTATATAACAGGACGTTGTCGCAAATTGAATAAATTCCATCATCTAGTTGGCTATTGTTGATTTTTTCTTTTGTGCTTATGATAAATTCATCCACCTCTGCCTTACTCTTAATCTCATCAAGCGTTACTGGAAGTTCTATTATTGTGTCATATAACGTATTTTTTACTTCAGCTTCCGCTTGAATGGCTGCTATCACCATATCCTCCAATGGTTCTGTCTGCTTAGGTATCAACCTCGATAACCCGTCTGCATGACCACATTTCTTAGATGGTACATACTCCATTTGAAAATTGTAGTTAAGAAGAATGGTACCCCATCTTTGGAGTCTATTCGCAGTGTGTTGTGGTAGTCCCTTTTTCGATCCGAAAATCGTTAATAAGGGTTTGTGGTCTGTTTGTAACAGAAATTGTCTACCGTGCAGAAAACGATGAAATTTCTTTACCGCGAATATAATGCTTAGCGCCTCTTTCTCAATTTGAGAGTAGTTTTTTTCTGCTGGTAGAAGTGTTCGGGATGCATGGGCTATGGGTTTTAATTTTCCATCATCCATTTTGTGCAATATGCATGTTCCTATACCATAGTTGCTGGAATCGCTTGCAACTACAATATCGCGCTTGGGATTATAATGTGCCAGAAACAAGTCAGACGTCAAGATATCTTTAATTTTCTGAAACGCTTCTTCGCACTCTTGCGTCCAGACCCATTTTTGGTCCTTCTTTAACAGTTCATTAAAGGGTGATCTTAGTTTATGCATGTTTGGTACGAACACATTGTAGTAATTCGCCAACCCTAAGAAGCTTTGTAGGGATGCAGTATTTTCTGGAGCAGGCATGTTCCTTATCGCCATTGCCCTATCTGGGTCTGGCCTTCTTCCTTGCTCATCGATGATTTGCCCTAAGTATTTTATTTTTTCTATGAAAAAAGTACATTTCTCATCTTTGATTTTAAACCCATAATCCTGGATTTTTTTGAATACCTGGTTTACATGAGTCTTGTGTTGTTCTTTGCTAACGCTGTTTATTAACACATCGTCCAGGTACCCTACTGCGAAATCCATTCCATTTAACATCATGTCCATAATTTGTTGAAAAACCGCAGGGGCGACCTTTACTCCAAAAGGAAGTCGGTTAAATTTGTATAATCCCTTATGGGTATTGATACATAGCAGTTTTGAACACTCTTCATCGACAGGGATTTGAAGATAAGCGTCGCTGAGGTCGATTTTAGAAAAATATTTTCCTCCACTCAGTTTCGCAAATATTTCTTCAGGGCTTGGAAGAGGGTAATGGTGATCTTTTAATGCCTTGTTCAAGCCTGTGGAAAAGTCGGCACAAACCCGAATCTCCTTGTTCTTTTTCTTAACATAAACTGTAGGTGAAGCCCACTCACTGTGATCAATTTTTGAAATGACAGCCATGTTCTCGAGTCTTTCTAATTCACCGTCTATTTGCTCTATAGCGGCGTATGGAACATTTCTTTTCTTTCTGAACACAGGTATTTCATTTGTTTTGACTTCAAACTTTGCTACCGCTTTTGTACACCTTCCAAGACCGCCTGAAAATACGTCTGGAACATTTTCTTTTAATTCCCTCTTGAGTTTTTCTGCCTCCACATTCGAATCCTCAACCTTTTGGCAAAAAGAGCTTAAAGGCAGATCCCATAGGCTAAACTTTTCAATCAGATCAGTTCCAAAAAGATTATTCGTTTTTCGCATAACAAAAATTTTGGCTTTTACGGTCTTATTCTGGAAAGAAATATTCGTCAATAATTCCCCTTCGAAGGTTATCTTTTTACCACTGACGCGTCTCGCCGTTTTTTTGTGATTTGATCATAGTGGGTCTCCCAAGCTTCTTCCATGTCTGTACATTAATGATGGAAATGTCAGACCCACTATCAAGCTGTAGTCTTACTTTTTTAAAAGCATTTTGACCAGTACATATTTCCGGATATTTTGTTCTTCAGGTTCAATTATTGTCAGGTTACTGGCTGTCTTTCTACCAGATTTTTTTCTACAACGTGATGACTTATGTCCTTTCTGGTGGCAGTTGTCACATTGTTTGAATATGTAGGGACACTCATTGTACCAATGGTTATCTCCACACCTCCAACGCGGTCCAGGTGGATCTTTTCCATGAATTCTTCTCTGGTTATTCATTGAAGTCAATTTTTTCTTCTGATGGATTTTTTTAATGTGCGACACTCCGTTTTCCTCTATGTCACAACTGTCCTGTTTTCACGCAACAAAACGTTCACAGTCTTCCGCTAAGTTTTGTATTGTTAGACATGGCTCATTTTCGAGTTTATTTAAAACACGACGTCTGATTTCAGAGTCTTTATTTAAGACCAGACCTTGCAAGAATATTAAACATTTAAAATTATCCGATGATAATTCCTCTAATTTAAAATCGTCGCAAAGTTTATTTACTATACTTGCATACGTAATGTAGTCATCTTCCTCTCTTCTAGTGACATTCATACACTTACATCTCCTATGGAAAAGAGAAGTTTTTGTAGAAAACAGTTCTGTTAGTAAAGTAACTGCCTCCTGGAAGTTCAACTCACTGGTCTTTTTTGGAAGGATAAAATTCACGAACTTTGTATGCTCGGCAGCTCCTAATTTTCTTAGCAAAAATCTAACTTTTTTAGAGTCTGTCCATGTACTGCAGTCCGATACAAAAATATCCTCATATCTTCTATAGAAGTGAGCAAAAGTGACATCGTCTTCTGGATTATAATTGAAAATTTCGATAGCGCTCCACACAGCCGTCTGGGAGAATGCATTATGATTCTCGTTTGCTTTCGTTAACTGTGTTGCATCCAGAAATTTTCTCTGTTCCTCCTGTGTTTTTATCAAGAGTTCTTCGAAGTGTTTCTGCTGTTATAGTAGTTTTTCTTGGAATCTTTCTTCTCGTGTTGTCGCCAGCTCTTTTTGTTCAGCATGCATTTTTCTTTGGGCTTTTTGCTGTTCTAACAACTCTCTTTTAAATTTCTCCTCAATTTCAACTTGTTTTATTTGAAGTTCCATTTGTTGTTCAACTTGCTGTCTTTGTAACGCTACATTTTGTTCCGTTTGGAATTTAAGTAATTGAAAAAGAAAATCTTTGAATTCAGTGTCCATCATTCACGAATTCAAGTTATGCACAACACAATTTACACTTGTAAACATAAATCAGTTTTCCCCACAACTAATACACAAAACAAGAACTATATTATTTCTTAGTAAATTCAATCCCAGTTCTTTTGTTTGAAAAATAAAACTAAGAAAATTTTTTATTTTTTATTTTTAAATTATATATGTGTACGTAGTTTTACAAAACCAAGTCCGTCGCTATAAGCCTAATAAGACTAGTTTTATGGGAAATCTTTTTAACCCCTTTTCATTTTGCAAAAATGCGACTTGCTTATTTAACAGTTTATTAGAAGCACAAATGACTTACGCGAATATATTTTTTTACTGTCCGTCTTTTGCTCTCGACAATTCTGTGGTAGACCGTTTTAATAAATAGTCAATCCGGATTTTGCTCAAATATCAGATGTTGTCCTAATAATAACGACAAACTTACACAATATCTGTAATAGTTGACGCGGATAACATTTATCTTAACGAGTCAGTGAAACTTGAAGAGAAAAATAAAGGTATCAGTGTATTCAATTATTTCAATAATTGAAAATGTCTTACGCGTTTTTTAGTTTTCGATTTTTGGTAGCAAGTTTTGAATTTGTGTTTTTTTTGTTTTTTTTTCGCTTAACTACTCAGTAGTTAATTTGCTGTTAATCCTTGCGAATCCAAATATCTGACTAAGATGGGTTTTTTCCGTGAAGATCTTGCGAATCACTTTGGGTGATTTTTTTTTTTTGTAGTGAACTCGTTTCGATTCTTCGTCGCCAATCTGTTGTGAAGTTGTTCCACAGTAAATAATAAATAAAGGAAGTCAAGTCGAGGGTTGGTTTAACAAGTGTATTAACAAAGTAAGAAAGTGACTAGCTCTTGGCTAGACAGTTACAAGACTGGGTATTTATCTACTCCCCACAGAGTAAAATGTGACACAAGGTCGGAAAGTAGGGTTTTGATAAGTCAGCACTCTAGAGGAACAGCACCTATTACATTTAAAAATTGCCTGGCCAGCCCCGTCGGCATTCCCCGGTAGGGGCGCCTCAGACAGCAAGCAATAAACTTACTCCTCCCCAAAGAGGGGAGGCAAAGCCTGGGAGGGTGGACCTCCTAGAACTGCACAGGACCAGTCTCGTGCAGTATCCATCGGAACAGATACTGCACTTTGATCTTGGCTAAAAGGCCAAGAAAGCGACTGAACGACAGTTACAAGACTGGGTATTTATCTCCTCCCCACAGAGTAAAATGTGACACAAGGTCGGAAAGTGGGGTTTTGATGAATCAGCACTCTAGAGGGAGAGCACCTATTACCTTTAAAAATTGCCTGGACAGCCCCGTCGGCATTCCCCGGTAGGGGCGCCTCAGACAGTAAGCAATAAACTTACTCCCCCTAATAGGGGAGGCAAAGCCTGGGAGGGTGGACCTCCTAGAATTGCACAGGACCAGTCTCATGCAGTATCCATCGGAACAGATACTACACTTTGATCTTGGCCAAAAGGCCAAGAAAGCGACTGAACGACAGTTACAAGACTGGATATTTATCTACCTCCCACAAGGTACAATGTGACACAAGGTCGGAAAGTGGGATTAGATAAGCCAGCGCTCGAGAGGTGAGCCATCTGACCATTTAAAAATTGCCTGGGCAGCCCCGTCGGCATTCCCCGGTAGGGGCGCCTCAGACAGTAAGCAATAAACTTACTCCTCCCCAAAGAGGGGAGGCAAAGTCTGGGAGGGTGGACCTCCTAGAACTGCACAGGACCAGTCTCGTGCAGTATCCATCGGAACAGATACTACACTTTGATCTTGGCCAAAAGGCCAAGAAAGCGACTGAACGACAGTTACAAGACTGTGCTTTGTCTTCTGGTGTCTCGCACTATTTATAGTGACAACCGGTGTTGTTTCTCCTGTGTAAGAACGGCCGGTGTAACACTTTTATTATTAAATAATCGAGCACTCTGTTGGATTTCTATATGCCAAACGAAGTCAGGAATAAATATATATGGATATATATATATATATATACATGTCTATTTATTAATATACATATATATATATATATATATATATATATATATATATATATATATATATATATATATATATATATATATCATTTCGCCTTTAGCGATTCTTATTACTGTCTCTTAAAAAAATAACTCCATTGGCTCCCAACACCATTAAAAAAAGGCTAATTCTCATCACCCGAGGAATATTTCTATTAGATCCAAAGAAATGCTTGATTTATTTTATCTGTTTTCATCACGATTCAATTTAGGAAACAAAAAATCGTTAAACCCTTATTTTCCGGCTATGATCCCCGCCATGTTATGTATGGCGAGGAGGAACGGAGGGAGGAGACACCGAGAAAGGGGGCGCGTCTCTTATATTGTCATCAAATATAATGTGCGAAGATGTAAGTATCGAATGTTTAACGCACGTGAACAATCTTCTGTTTTGATTAGAAAAAAGAAAGAAATAGTATCTCAGAATGATTTGTAACCTAATAAATATGTAAGAGAGAGAGAGACCATAATACAGGGGAATACATATTGTTGTCACTGAAAATATTATAAATTTTTAAATTACACTAGAAGAATACCCGTCCCAGGACAGGTAAATTAATTCCTCGAACAGAGCAGTTTTGCACCGCTTTCATGTCCCCTGACGACGAAGCTTAAGAGGGCTTACAAAGAAATTGAAATTCAGGGAATCTTGTTAAAATGGTTTCTAATGACTATCGATTTAATATATTTAAATTTTCAAATAGGCGGCGGTTCCAATATTGTGCTCCCTAAAACACTTTAAAATACCCTAATAGAACTGAAATTTAGGAAATATTTATTGATTGATGTCTAATAAATATTGTTAACATTTCACAAAAAATTGTTATACCGAAATTTTCACGAAGGGCTTCCGCCCTACTTTATACCTCTTTGAATAAAATTAAATAAAACTAAATATAGCACACATTACGATCTCTAACACCTAGAAGATGTGTTCCAAAATTGATAATGATCGGTTTATTTGTTTAGGAGTAAATCCTGTACATACAAATATATAAACCTATACACATACCTAAGTTTATATGGCGTATTTTGACGTTCATCTTCAAAAGACTATCACTTCTTTTATACCAAACTTTATTCATCAAAATAAGAACCATTAGAATCAACACATTTTTACCAACGGGAAACAAGTTTACTAATTCCACTTTCATAAAAATCCGGAGTTCTGGAAGCGATGAAGTCATTGAAGGCCGATTCAGTATCATCTCGGCTCTTGAAGCATTTCTAGCGCATAAAATTGTCGAGATGCTTGAAAAAGTATAATCGGTGGGCGAGAGGTCTGGTGAATATGGCGGATGAGTCAGAGTCTCGTATCCCAATTCGTTCAGCTTCTGCAGGGTAAGTTGTGCAACATGCGGGCGAGCGTTGTCATGGAGGAGAATTGGTCTCTGCATATTGACCAATCTCGGGCGCATACGTTTGAGCTTCTGGTGCATTTCGTCAATTTGCTGGCAGTACTTCTTCGCCGTAATCGTTTCGCCCGGATTCAAGAAGCTGTGATGGATGAGACCGGTCGCAGACCACCAAACAGTCACCATAATTTTTTTTTGGTGCAATTTCAGCTTCGGGTAGTGTTTTGGAGCTTATATATATATATATATATATATATATATATATATATATATATATATATATATATGCATTTCAAAAGGATGCGCGGAAATCTCTCAAAGGCCCTTTCAACTATCATCTCGTCAGGAGAAAATCGATAGTTTTTTTTATCAATAATATCGTCGAAAGAAAGAGCAAACGGGGAATTGAATGTGCCAAAATTAACGATGGAGCGATTAAAAGTGAATTTAATGATTTCGTTAAAAACCAATTAAAAGGCACTACGTATAAATGCATTTATAAGTTTTGTACCTAAAAACATTTATTTAAATATATATATATATATATATATATATATATATATAAACATAGTCGGTTCGTTCTGATGAAACACGTGTCATCGAATAACTATTTTATATATATCTCTCTGTCTCTTTCTCTGTCTCTCTCTTTATATATATATATATATATATATATATATATATATATATATATATATATAAATGAAGAACACGAGACGAGACACTGCTAGTCATGTCTGCGAATTTGATCTACTTCAACTCCATCAGTGTTAGAACAAAAAATTCACGAATATAGCGATAAAAATGGTACTTATACACCCCCCACACACATATATATATATATATATATATATATATATATATATATATATATTTATTCACTTTAATTTACCTAAAAAATGCACATTGCTGAGACGTTAGGAGCTATTGGTAATTAGGAACCATACTTACAGTAACATCCTAAGTAGAGAGTTGTTCAGCAAGATGTTTGTTTACATTAGATTTAAATTTCTGCGTATTGGTACAGTCAGTGAAAAAGGAAGCAGGGAAGGAATTCCAATTAATAGCAGTACGAGGAAAGAAGCTATAAGAGAAGACAACCTTCTAGCATATATGGACGTCTAAATGAAGGGATGATATTTTGCTAATTGTCCAGTTGGTCGGTGGTATTTACGTCGAGGGGCACCAATGCATCAAGTTCGCTGGAGCACATTCCATAAAAGTACTTGTAAAACAAGCACAGGTATTGAACATTGCGGCTATTGGACAGGGTTTGAACTTGGTAGATAGTGTGGAACCTAGATTAGAAAATTTATTAAAGATATATGTATGTAGCTCAGTGGTAGAGCGTCAGACTTCTGTCTATGGCATCCCAGTTCTGAATATCATTTGGTTCAGCCACGCTGATTCGTCGTAAAACGACGAAACACGTGTCCGTGGATAATTATATATAAAAATCGTATACCCTCGCCATATGGAAACATCAAATGGGTTAAAATTATTATTACCTAACCTTTAAGCAACGTGCTTTCCCGTGTAAATTGTTTATCTCGTTCAAGTATCGCAAATAAAATAAACAAATAAAATGACACATATATTTATATATTGTTATGGAATTAATAATCGAACTTAAAGAAAAACGGAAATATCGTCATATGTTCATGGAGATTTTGTCTTTATTTAGTCATCTTGAGAAAGTCTTTTAATAAAGACAAAATGTTGATGATCATATAAACACTTCTTAATTTTTCATTGTTCATTTCTCATATATTTATATATATATATATATATATATATATATATATATATATATATATATATATATATATATATAAGGGAAATGAAAAAGGAAAAACCAAAAGATGTTTTTTATGTATTCGTCTTCGTCTTTATTTGTAAGACTTCCTCATGATAATAATTTTAAGAAAAATGTCATGCAAGTACATGAAAATATTGGGTTGACATGATGGGAAAATGAGAAGTAGTAGCCACTACTGGGAGCGCAGGACCGAGGTCTGGGCTGAGGTCCTGCGCTCCCAGTAGTGGCTACTACTTCTTTCTCATTAGCCCATCATGTCAACCCAATATTTTCACGTACTTGCATGCCATTTTTCTTAAAGTTATCATCCTGAGGAAGTCTTACAAATAAAGACGAAACGTTGATGAATACATAAAAAAACATCTTTTGGTTTTTCCTTTTTCATTTCTCAATACGTTGGATTACCCCATCCTTCCTTTCTCATGTATATATATATAAAAGTCTATATACATTTATATATATGTATATATGTACTTTTATATTTATGTTTGATTAAACATAAGTTTAAGTTCCTGTTCGTTCCTTTTTATCTAATTTTTCGAGTTTGCAGACCAACGATCTAATGTTGTGTTGCAGTGTTAATAAGATCTCGTCATATTTGCAAACATTTTAGACTCTCATGATTCGTCGTCAGGCATGTGTTTAGGGTAAACAAATTTAAACTAGTGAATTTACTACGAAAGTCGATTAAGATCCTTTTTAATAAACCCTAATAATCTACGTCGATTACTAATTTCTCACACCACTGAGGTCCCTTTCTACGGCCCCAATTGAACCTAATATATCCAGGTCGACTGAGTCTCAATTGGATAGCATCCGGGTCCATTGTTCCGTTAATTCTACATGTCAAATCAGGAAATTGAAACTTTAACAGTATTTCCAAACCCTCGATATACGTGAGATATGTTGACTAAAGCCTCCTATTATAGGAACACTTAGTCAACTTAACATTAATCAAGAATACATTTAAAAGTAATTCTGTAATGAATTCCACACAGAAAATAAATATCAATAATAAAATTCGCTTCGTCGACATAGAAATAAAAGCCGATATAGGATAAGTTAATCACCTACCCGTACAAAAACTCTACAAGCAAAGATTCAAGCCTACTTAATATTAAAAGTGAATGCTCTTACAGATACAAAATGGTTGTAGTAAAAAACCTTACTTACCGAGTCAAACGAAACTCATCTACTAAGACAATATTCTATGCGGCACTTGCTGAATTTAAACAAGCCCTAATTAATAACTTCCCAAAACACATCGTCGATCAGCAGATTAAACATTGTTTAGCCGCCGAAACAACAACAACGACAATAATAATAATAATAATAATAATAATAATAATAATAATAATAATAATAATAATAATAATAATAATAATAATAATAATAATAATAATAATAATAAAAACATATCAATTTATTTTAGTGTAACCAGACGCACACTAATTATAATGTAGGCGAAAAAAATCATATATAAACATATTTCACCTATTTACAAAAACTCTACACTCCGATTTACCAAATATTATAAAAATCTAAAACAGCTAATATTAATACGAAATAACCCAGCGTGTAATAACATTTTACTAAAAACTAGTTATGCCGTATATGTGTTCAAATGCCCAAATGGGAGAATGTGTCTCTACAAATAATGCATATATTTGCATAACAAGAACAAGTATCTCTCGCCGCTCAACATGTCACCTCACCTTCCCTTACAGCTACATCTACCAACATCTAATCGCACACGACATTTCCAATAAAGACTTCCGAAATATATTAACAAGAACCAGTGCCATCCTTGTTGTCTCAAATTGTAACCTTCATCTTCCTATCATTGAATCCCTACTCATTCGAGCACTTAAACCCGTCATTAACAAAACTTCATCATGTGACTGACGAAGACTCATAAGATTTGAAAACGTTTGCAAATATAGCGAGTTCTTATTCAAACGTGAGCATAACATTAGATCGTTGATCCGCTAACTCGATAAATTCGAACAAAAAAGAACACACAGGAACTTTCACTTCTGTTTAATCAAACATGTATCAAAGAAAAAATACAGTCTAGAGATTTTTATCTATGATAATTATATGCGGGGATGAAACGCGGACGCTTCTGTGTAGCTTAATTGGCATAAATATATTATCATACATTTCTCTCTCTCTCTCTCTCTCTCTCTCTCTCTCTCTATATATATATATATATATATCTATATATATATATATATATATATATATATGTATGTGTGTGTATGTTTTTATGTATGTACTCTCCTATGTTTGTTTGAGTCACTAGGGATATTTGACGAGTGCATATACATACATAAATGATTTAAATAGATTTAAATATGTATTTTTGTATGTTAAGATTCACTGATACATACACCCACTAATAAACATATAATAGCGAGAAAAGGACACATAAAGGGTCCATAAATATATTTCTATTTAATATATATATATATATATATATATATATATATATATATATATATATATATATATATTATTTAAATGGATTAAAATATATATTTCTATATGTGAAGAGCTACTCCTACAAATACACACTAATACACATATGTATATATAGAGAGAGAGGGATAAAGAAATAGAGTGTTGTATGTATATCTGAAGATGTATTTCTATTTTCTACATTTATCTTTGTATCTTGTATCTATAACAAACAGAATATCTAAAAAAAATCGGTGGTCAGCTTCCTTTTTTCCATTCTTTTTTCATACTGCGGTGTTGATAGTACAATGTCACATGTTCAACAACTCGGGACCGATAAACGGAAGTGATGGAGAAAAAATGTCGCGCATGCGTCGAAACTATTTTTTTCTTAAATGAATGAACATTTGATGATGTTTTCAACCAACAAGGTGAAAAAAATATTTTAAAAAAAAGAAAATGGAAAAATAATGCTTGTTTATGTCATTATCATGAATTCATAAAAATACGAAAAAAGAAAATTAAAAAACAAAAAAAACGAAGAAAACTAGATGTAATTTTTTTATATTTTTGGTCTATTTTAAATAACAAATTGAAGTGTAGAAAATCTTTAATGTTTTATCTTAATTAAATGATTTCTGTACATATTAAGAGTTTTGTGTTTAATATTTCATCTGTGATTATATCTATCTATATACTACTAAAACTGTGTGAATTTTGTCTGTCTATTTGTAGTTTGTTTGTCTCTGTTTACATTGCTTGATTTCACAAAGAAATAACGTCTATGTCGACTATGAATATATTTAGGCATATATATATATATATATATATATATATATATATATATATATATATATAATAAAACATATAGTAAGTTATGAACATATATTTATGGCAATTAAGCTACACACAGGCTTCCGCGTTTCATATATCCATAGGGAATAGTCAGGCTAATATGCATGGAATTCGTGTTACCGGGTGTTTTTATATACCCACGTGGTGATTAGTCTAGCTAGCTAAACAATCAGATGCATTGCTATCCCCCATGTTAATGTTTTCAGTAGCCAATTGCAGGGTGACGTTTATACAAATATTCTACTGACTATTACTGCCTCTTCTTTTGTTCTGTTTTGTATAAGGGTGACGTACACTTTTGTGAATCTGCCGAATTGATAGGTGACCTTATTGTAACATGCACGTGCTTTGGATAGCTCTTTTTTCTAGGCGCTGGCCTAGTTCAGTTTTCTTTTTAATCATTTTATTTTATTTTTCTCTAGTCACGTATTGAGCACTGTTGAAGTAAATACTGAAAATCGATACATAATATATTATATCTCCTTATAACATTCTATGTAGATAATGAAATAATTATATATATATATATATATATATATATATATATATATATATATATATATATATATATATATATATATATATATATTAATGTTTGTATTACAGAAGATCAGAACAACATAATGTTGTTCTGATATTCTGTAATACAAACATTAATAAATAAATATTACGCTCTTATTTTTGATTTTTCTGAATAATCGAGCACTAGGATTCCTTCTCACTAAACTTATATATATATATATATATATATATATATATATATATATATATATACATATATAAATAGTTATCCGCAGACACGTGTTTTGTCGTACCGCCACTCTTCAGAGTGAACCGACTATGACACGTCTCGAAACTCGACCACGGAAACTGTGATCGAGTGCTCTATCACTTAGCGATGAGGCTTGTCTGAAATAAATGATTATCTTTTATCGTTTTATAAGTATGATTTAAAATTGGTGGTTGTTGTTTTGACGATAACTAGTTGTATTGAAACTACTGGTATATTTAGGTTTCCTAAATACTGTAGAGTTTATTCTCCGTTTGTTTTACATAATTTCGCACAATCATTAGGGACGTATATATATATATATATATATATATATATATATATATATATATATATATATATATATATATATATATATATATATTACCTTAAGGCCTTATCGTCTAACCCTCTGAGAGGAAACGTCAGAATGGTAAATTAAAAACTAAAAGTCTAATGAGATTTTCCTTCTTTTTTTCCCACTCGTCTGTTTCATTGATTATAATAATGCTTCCTCTAAAATTAATCCTACGTTTCTGTTGTTCACGAAATTTAAATGAAAAAAAAACAACAATTAAACACATGAAGAATAAAAAAAACAAACAAGAGATCGATCGTTGTCGTTAGGATCAACGAATGTCTTCAGAAAAAGTGATCCACTCTTTTCTGAAGACGTTTGTTTATTTGAACGAAACCGCTCAATCACTCGTTTGTTTTAATCTTCCTGTATTTAATAATTTTTTCCATTTTGTCTTACATATATTTCTTTCTCCACAACATTTAAATTCATGCTATATCGTGTATTTTATCCTAATATATATATATATATATATATATATATATATATATATATATATATATATATATATATATATATATATATATATATATATAAGAGAACATAGGAATAAACAAATGTAAAGTTACATACATTACAAGTTTTAAAATTTCAAGCAGCACAACAAAGATATTTTAGAATATAGAAAATATATAACGTATATATATATATATATATATATATATATATATATATATATATATATATATATATATATGTATGAAAAGACAGAAAAGAAAAAAAATTAAACACAGGAAGAAATTAAAATCAAACAAGAGCTTTACCGGGTTCGTAAAGTGTAAAAATTTGGGAATTTCCTTGCTTTTGTACATTTAGTGTATATGAATTTTCATCTTAACCCTATTAAGGGCATATGATTTCAGTATACTGGCATTTTTCATGGAATGTTACTACTTTTATAAAGGCTATACCTCAATACTATGCCTTCTCATGAGGTATATGGTGAACTGAAATTAAAATGCCATCAACTAGACCCTAGAACCTCTATCTCTGCCAAAAATCAGCTGAATCCATCAAATAGTTGATGAGACACAGGGTGGCACATATGTTTAACGTTATGATTAACGTAGCATTCACCGACAAACAGAGTAAAAGTCTTTGTGCACATAAGTAAGGAAAGGAAACGAACAACTGCCTGGACAAAATATGGCAAAACAGACTGATTTGTATGCATTTGCGTAGCCCTTAAAGTGTTTGAGAAATATTATCTCTAAAATGTGATATTCTGATCTTAAGTTAATATAATTCAAATGTATTTCGACTTAAGGATTGCCTACTTTTATGCAAGTGCTATTTGTGGTACTTCTATGTCTGTATAAATGTATATGTTTTACGCGCGGCTGTCAGTTTACTCTGATGACCCAGACCATTATACCGGAAATATCATTCTTCTGTATTTAACCATGATTCGAAAGTTGTTAAGCTAGAAATAAAGATGTTAAATCAAAAAGTAACAGTTAGTTGGATACTGAAATACTTACAATAATCAATTGTCTTTTAAAAATTAAATCTGCATCATTCAACAAATGTAAATCCTACAGACGTTCTAGCTAGGGCTGAATCATGGTTTGCAAATGTGTAGCCAAATTATGTTTGTATTGGTAAAATCTTTATTGCCAGTGAATATATATATATATATATATATATATATATATATATATATATATATGTATATATATATATGTATATATATATATATGTATATATATATATATATGTATATATATATATATATATATATATATATACATAAACACTAGTAATAAAGGTTTTTGTCAATACAAAATTAATTTGGCTACACATTTGCAAATCATATATATATATATATATATATATATATATATATATATAGAGAGAGAGAGAGAGATATGTATCGCTAGATCTCGCTCAGCCCAGTTTGCACTTGACTTCTAATGTATGGGGTGATATGATGTGGTTCGTACGCACGCGTATACAATGAAACTGCAGTAAATTGTTAAGATTAGATCTTTTTAATTATTTATCATCTATTAATCTCTCTCTCTCTTTCTCTCTCTCTCTCTCTCTCTCTCTCTATATATATATATATATATATATATATATATGTATCTTTCTCGAAGAGCGAAAGAGCAAAACAGGAGGAGTGAAAGGGACAAGGAAAAATATACATTTATGCGTATGTTTTTCGCAATAATATAAATATGAAAATGTTTTCATAGATTTATATATATAAATATATATATATATAAATATGTATATATATATATATATATATATATATATATATATATATATATATATATACACTCTATCAATACATATTTATTGTTTATACTACTTATATTCTTAGATATATCGATTTATACGTACGTATGTAGATCTGTATGCACCGTTGTTCAAGATAAGCTAATGAATACGACGGATAAACAAGGCGGGCGAAAAAAGTGTAACAATTTGAAATAATTGTGTTAGAGGAAAAACCGCCACCCCTGACTATATTTCTTGGCGGAAGCGCACAAAAATTAGTTCCAGCAAAGAAGAATGCACATCTGATAACAAACACGTTCGTTAGCCGATAGACGAGGGAAGCGTATTTTTAAAGCCTAATTAGACACTTCGAGTTTGCTGTTGCAAGGTGCAACAAGTCCATATGTGAAGAAATATCTCCTCTTGTACCCGTATCGTTCCGGCTTGCACACGTATATGTTCGCCCATTGTAACTTTTCGGAGAATTTACCCGACGGAAACGCAAGTATTCAAGAGATAAACTTCGGACCTTTAAAGAAAGAGCCGAGGTTTATCGTTTGCTTTGCTACTGATAAACGGATCACGCGAGTAGAATTGGATATTCGTCGACCTTTGACATCTAATCTGTATTCACACTAAATAGAGTGTTTTCATTGAAATGGCAGAGATCAGTGGGTGTTAGAAGATCACATTATTAATAAAGAGCTTTCGGGCATAGCTCAGTGGTGGAACGCGATTCAGTGTAAATATTTGACCGGGTGAGCATCTCAGCCGACAGAATTGAAACTAATTTCATGACGGATCATAATTATTTTAGTTCTTGCAGAGAAACAGCCCAGAAAAACAACAAACAAAAACAAGATCCAAACGAAAACAAATAAATTACAGAGATCATTCCAAATCAATACAAATATACACCCAGGCCCTATACAGTCTTAGAGACACAATGATATAAAACAAGAGTTGCGCAATCCCTAGCTCCATTGCGTTGAATCCGGCATTGCTTAGGTCCTTTGCAATATTTAGATGCAGGTGTGTAAAACAATGTTAAAAACCGTATTTTGTTCACACAAGGTTAGATTAAGAATAAAGTTAGAGCAGTGGACAATTCCATTACAAGTTAAGTTAGAGTTAAGACTATGTGCAAGGATATTGCGTCACAGAAAGGAAGTCGATAGTGAGACGTAGCGGATAAGCTCATGGGATCTTTTTCTTTTTTCTGCCAGAAAGGAAGAGAGGGGCATGTAGTGCTTTAGAGAGCTGCTCGTATCCCCCTAAGGTGGATTGCTTGGGGTATGATGTATATATACATATAATAGAGAAGAAAAAATGGAAAGCATTGTTAATGATTTCATACCGTCATTTTTTAATAATCTATACAACCGCTGTTATTAAGAAGAAAAAGAAGACAACAAGAAATAAGAAAGAAGTAGAAGAAAAATAAGAAGAAGACAGGAAGGAGGAGCAGGAGGAGAAGAGAGATCACACTGTTGCTACGTGTCATCAATCCAACAATATTTAAGTTGTCCTCGTGAGAAGCCACCGTGCGGATAATGGGGTTAAATCATTTTTACAAGTCTAGTGACAACGAGAAATCCAAAACATTTGGAGGCAATTTTGGAATTAAGCGTAGAGGGACTGGTTTTATTTCGGAGTTTCTCATCTCTTAAACCAGATTCCTCTATTCTACCATTTCAACTATGGTGTCAGAAATACAAAGCTACTTAAATTCTGTCAATTCGACGAAAACCAGTGTTTAAACATAACAGAGCCGTAAGTAGGGTTGTTAATACAGGGTGGGCAAAAATAAGGGTCCTATTTTTAAAAATTCATAACTTTTTTATTTATTGATTTTTTAAAATTTTTTTTAGAATAAGTAAAGGACCCCTTCCGAAGCAAGCATGAGCCGTATTAGCCCTAAGGAACGTACCCTCATTTAGAAAACATTATTTTTGCTTAAAATACTCAAAACAGTGTAAAAAACAATACTTTAGTTTTTGTAAGTTTTAAGAAGTGTTTTTCGGCTAAAATTTGTTTTGTTTATTTTAAAAAATCTCGGAAGGGTCAGTCTACATACACATAAAGTTTGGTGAGTTTAACTTTTATTTTGTGGAAGTTATTCAAATTCAAGTTATTCAAATTTAAAGATAGGACCCTTATTTTGGCCCACCCTGTATTATTGTAAAATGCCATATTTATATTTTTGAAATAAAGAATATAGCGTATATATTGACCGTAGATTCATTCATCAGTTTATGTCTGATGCGGAAACAAGTTAAGTATTGTTTCTGTGTTATATTAGTATGAGTGAAATAAGTTAACAGATAGTGTGGCCCAGAAGAGAGGGAAGAGAAAAAAAGGCGGAATGTAGCTTTGTTTTACTTATAGAAAATAATCGCAAATGTATCTATTATAATATACAGTCGTGTACCCATTATTGTCGTGCTATATTTTTATTACAATGACTTGAGTAATTAAGTTTTATTGTGCACAGACAAATGTTTCCTGTTTAATACAGATAATTAAAATTATTAATACCAATTTTAGTTTTCTAAACAGTTAAATAATCGATCTAGTTACTATGTATTTGATTACTACTACAAAAGCAAGTATATTTTATTTTTCCTTCAAACCCTAACCCTAACCCTAACCCTTACTGAGACAAAATCCGTAAATAAAAGACAATATACGTGAATCATGTTTTAATTTGTATTCCAATATCACAATTATCCAATGTTATCTCCACAAATAAAAATAAAGCTTTAATTTTAAATTACAAAAAAATAGTACATTTCATATATAAAATTAGATAGAAGTTTTAATATAAATATATTACACACTCTATTTAACTGCTTCTATTTTTGATTTTTTATGGCCTAGTGCGACACCGAGTATCCTTGCTAGTTTTATATATAAAGTGATATTAGATTTACCCCAATTTCATTGATCGATTTATTAGAAAAAAAGGAGATAAAACAATTTCTTTCGTCAGACTTATTTAATAAGTATCAATCTGTATTCTTATAAATGTATTCTTATAAAAATGAAAATATTTTCAATCGCTTACATCGATTTTAATAGTTAAACCTGTTCAATATTTCATTTTTTGAATTTGTGCACTTTAACATCTCTCCCTATAACACCGTGGAAAATATTTAGTAAGACACACACACACACACACACATACACACACACACACACACACACAAACATATATATATATATATATATATATGTGTGTAAAGGAATAAGGCTACCAACATTTGTAGAATGTTTTTTTCAACATTTATTTATTATTTTGTTGTTTTATCATTTTATCATTTTATATAACGCGTTTCAAGCGGTGGTCCGCTTTGATCAGATATGTAAATCCATTTGTGTAAATGGATTTACATATCTGATGAAAGGGGACCACCGCTTGAAACGCGTTATATAAAATTATAAAATTATAAAACAACAAAATAATAAATAAATGTTGAAAAAAACATTCTACAAATGTTGGTAGCCTTACTCCTTTACATATATACTTTTCTCTCGTTGGAACTACACTAATACTGCACTACCCTCTTTTCTCTCTCTCTCTCTCTCTCTCTCTCTCTCTCTCTCTCTCTATATATATATATATATATATATATATATATATATATATACATATACATATTCACCTTTTACCTCGAAATAAAATAATAAGATAAAAATACATTTTTTGAAAATTTTACAATAGTAATAAATAATAATCATATATTATTTAATTTAATTTTAATAAATAATATAATAATATACTAGAATCATTATTTAGTTTTGATTCAACTCAATCTTATCGCACCTCTTCCGTCGTATATTTATTATCACGCACAAAGACGTGTTTTTTAATTTTCTTTCGAGGTTATCGTTTTAAATTAATTCATTATTGGAAATTAAATTCTTATATTTATGCAACAAATCTAATATTTTTAAACGTAATAAATTCCATACACATAATATATTGATAGACATTGGAATGTTTATCTGGTACAGTGTACATTCCGGCTAGAGCTACCAATAATTAACGAACCTAAATCAGTAACATAATTTAGGAAAACTAAACTTCTCAATAAATTAATAGATAACTAATTTAATAATTAAATAGAATACTTTATAAACAGAACAACCTTTTTACAACAATAGAAATACTTTAGACAAACAGAAAAACATAAGTATAATAAAATTAACAAAGGCTTTAAGGCTTTCACGACATTACAATAAAA
Source organism: Sepiola atlantica (assembly GCA_963556195.1). Lineage (NCBI taxonomy): Eukaryota > Metazoa > Mollusca > Cephalopoda > Sepiida > Sepiolidae > Sepiola > Sepiola atlantica. Next base: position 152,422,431 of record OY744517.1, on the reverse strand, counting down.
CAGATTTTAGCTACAAAAATGTAATTCTACTAAACTGAACGTGTAAAGTGGCAAAAAATAAATAAAATAAAATTTAAATTAGAATAAAAAATTATAAATATACATAATGAAAATAATTAATAAATTAATATTTACATTGACATATAGATTTAAAGACGTGTAATGGATTTGAAGTAACATTCAATAAAAAATATGTTTAATTTGATTCCAAATTCATTTCAATTTATGCCGAATAGTAACACAATTTAGGAACCGTACCATTTTCAATAAATAAATAGATACATAATTTAACAATTAAATAGAATACTTTAAAAACACTGCATCATTTATACCGCCAAAGTAATAATAAGTATTGGTAGAACTAAAGATCTATAGGTCTCGGTTTCGGATTCTGGTCATGGCATCAACTTTATTTGTTTGGAATTTATTATTGCAATATTTCTATCTCTAAAAGTAGTTAAGATCTTTGATAGTTGGAAATGAGACAAATCCAGTAATATATTTATTACGTTTTAAAAAATTGTGACAGATGCTCGGACAGACGTAAAAATCCCTCTTTATATATATATGTTTACACCACCTACTCCACATATGGTTACGTGTGCCTTTTCTGCGTTTGAAATTGATATCGTTTTTAAGTATAACATAAACATTCTAGATAAAGAAAGGCGTGCCGTTTTTTCGTAAACAGCACATAATTATCCAGTGTAAATTATAAAAACTGCAATTTTAACTGACGAAATTTCAGTATCTTTTATACAGGCAGCATGTGTGCTTGCAAATGACAGCATGAGACTTATAAACCACATGAGACCCACGAACTGCATGTTTGCTAATATTGATATGATGACAGGAAGAGAAATAAGTGGTGGGCCGTAAATAATGGACGAATAAGACGAGTATCAGTAGAAGGAAGGGAATATCGTAAATAATTAAATGACGTAAATAAAGAAGGCATACCTGTTAGAAAGGCTTTTGATTGGGTGTGCCGTCGTACCTTCATCTATCTATCTATCTATCTATCTATCTATCTATCTATCTATCTATCTATCTATCTAATGTACACTGCACTAACTTCGACCCAACAGTTCAAGGGTTTACTAGCATTTTATTCTTTTGTACACGTGAATTTATGTATTTACCTTCGTGCAGACCAGTATGTGTGTATGTATGCATGACTATATGAGTGTAGAGTGATCTGCGAAGTGGTGAAAAAAGAGAATAGAATAAGGGAAATGGTAGGAGAAAGAAAAATGATGTAAATAAAGGCTAATGAGATGAGAAGTATTAACAGGAGGAAATGACGTAAATAATTAAATGACATAAATAAAAATGATAATTATTTTGTAATACATTTTGTTTGAACGTGAATCTGACGGAGACTTTGTATATTGTATTTGTTGCAGTTGCTTAAAACAATGTACAGTTATCGTGTATACGATTAACTTATCGTGTATACGATTAACTTTTATTAAATATATCTATCTATCTATCTATCTATCTATCTATCTATCTATCTATCTATCTATCTATATGCATAGATATATATCATTAATTTGATATTGTTCTGCGTAAAATTTCATTGAGACGTTTGCTCGTTTCTTTAAAGTTTAAGTAATTTCTTTTTAATCCTGAACAAATGACTGCGAGTTTTTGTTTTTCAAATACATGCAACATAAAAAATCTCGAATCGTGTAAACTGGTTTTCTATCTGATATCTATATGTTTCACTAACCGATGCTTATAAATGTAGCTCGACTACTTTCAATAAATACACACGTGCCACCTATGTCTCTCCATTAAGATCAGGAGAAATTGGGTAACTTCGACGGCGATGACGATAGATCTCGACAATGAAAAAATATGTATTCGTCACTGAGAAAGGTAGGTTTAGCCGAAATATTTGGATTAAAATGTTAAAAAATGTTTTTAAAAGTATAGTGTACATATTGTTAAACATGTAGGTTTCAAATTTGTTCTCTTTCACTTTTATGAATCTATATGGACGAAAACAATCCACATAAAAAGAATAAAAAAACAAAGCAACACACCGACTAAGACCAATTTTTAAATAAACGCAACGTCATGTTCCACGCACTTTTAAAATAACAAAGTTGCTGTACTGTTTTCATGATTTTATATCCGGTGGAAAAAAGCGACATGAGTTGCCGAAAATTTCCAATCCCGCAATCGGAACAGAAAATAAGAAAGACGAATATATTTAACAATGTATATATATATATATATATATATATATATATATATATATATATATATATATATATATATATATATATATGAACACGTTAAAATGTATTGATAAAATGAACTGAAAACCAATATTTTTTTAAAGTGTTCAATATAAGGTAGAAAATTATAACTATACTTTATATCAATATTTAAAAATAGTTTACCCAAATTAATTTATGTGTCAATGCTACCGTGCACACCAGAGGGGACCACAATTCATACTGAAATGGAAACGTCAAAAAAAAGAAAATGGAAACTCAGATACTGATGACTCTAACAAACGAAACAATTATAACCAGCAGAATTTTCTAACGTACACTCGACTTAATGTTATAACAGTGGAAGGGCAAACGGTGTCAAAAGAAACACTTATTTTACCTAATTATCACAAAACCAATTCAATATACACCGTTCCCCGACATACCACGCCAAAGACTTATACAGTAGAACGGTTACATAGACACAAGCGACACGCAACTATAACATAATATAAAATTATACACATAAATCTAATAAGCAAACTTACATTTCACGGCTAAATAATCTCATTTATATACATTATATATTTAACATACAACACTTATATACATAATATATTTAACATACAACACTTATATATAATGTATTTAACATACAACAAAAAATTATGGGGAATGTTAACATGTAGGCGTACACATATGTTACTGATTATCTCGTCCATTTTCTATATTAAAAATAGTCACCTTTTCTCTAAATACAAATGTTAGAGAATGGTTAACACAACATTGAGTGAGAGAATGAAAAGAAATACAAAGTTAAATGAGAGATTGATGACTTGTTCAGTTAATTATAAATTACGACTAATTAGATCAACAAAAACAGAACTGTTTTCAAACATAGCTCAATTCCAGACGTTAGGTATATTTTAGTATGTGCATTTTGTGATTAAAGTATATACGAGAAAGGCTTATTGTTTTTGTATAATACTAGGTAGAAAATACATTGAATGAATCAAAGACAATTACATTTAGGCTCAGAGTTCACGGGAATGGTTTCCTGCTTTTAGATTTGTGTCTTTTAATGTACTAACAGGTCATCGCTAAGCAATGCCGAAAGGCCACGTTAGGATAAAGGGTTCGTTTAAAGGACATTAGAACAACACTGTGAGGATTAGTAACGATGGTTAAGGCTAGGCAGAATTTGATTATTTAAGAAGGCGGCTCAACAATAATTTGTTAACATTGGACTTGAAAACAATCATGCTGTAGTCAGTTGGAAAGCAGCCCTGTGGTATTCTGTTCCACAGATGTGTAGCTCTTGGAAAGAAACTTTGCGCATGGAAGTTCCGTTTAGTTTTAGGTAGACATATGAGGAAAGGAAAATAATGTACAATGGTTGTAGCTAGACGAGTTTTTGTTGTGAATGTTTTACAGAGGGGATCAGAGATTGGAGGTCAGCTGAGCACCTATTATGAAAATAACGATAGAGTAGAGAAAGACTAGCAATCTCTCTTTTGTGAAAAGAGGCTGCCAGGAAAAGAATAGGACATCCCCCACTAGTGTCTACTTCAAGTCAAGAGGATTTCTGAACGGTAGTGGAGCGAGTGCTGGGCATGTTCTGTTTTAGAGAGTTTTTTTTTCTAAATAGACGAGGCCGACAAAATGGCTAACTAAGTGGCGGTTGTTGAAACACCCCAGAGTAACAGTTAGTCTAACTTCCAAATAAAGATTCCAATGCTATAAAAGAAAAAGAGAGAAACGTGAGGAGTGCAATGGCCTCTTTAAATTCGCGCCGTACGTGAATTGGCCTCTTGGTTCTGCGGTAACTTCGCTGAGCACTTTATCACTTGACACGTGACCATGAAGACGACGGACCGAACACAAAGCTTGCGAGCATTTCTTTAGACAGTAGTCGTTTCTGTAATTACTCAAATTGGACCCAGAAGTTGCACAATCCACCGATACTACAATGGGTGACAGAAGAAAGTATTGACTACGTAATCAGGTACATATGTAGGTAATGACGATGACATTAACAAGTAGTTATTGTTTCTAAATATATTCCTAATATTTATTTTTTACGTTATTAGGAAATACAATAGAAACGCGAATTAAAGGAAAACACAAAAATTAGAGAAGACAACATGAAATTGAGTTTTACTGGTTACAAATATTTTTACTTAAATTACTTACACTTACCCAGCTTTCAACATTATATCAGAGCGGAGTATGGTTTTGTTAAATCGCATCCTTCTGGGAATTTCCTCCTCTTGAGAGGTGGGATTTGTTTATTGTGTGTTATCTGAGGTGCTTCACTTGAGATTATCGGCAGGGGCCGATCATGATAAATTTTACAACCATTCAGATTTTCACACCTTAAACCGATCTAGTGTCACATCTGCTTTCCCTGTGAAATAAAAAGTAAATAATTAATATCAGTTTTTGTAATTAACAAGTGGTAGAATTGTGAAACAGTAAAATTAGCGTGAAATTGAACAGGAAAATATGATTATGAAAAATCTTGTGAATATTTACGCATTTTTAAAATCATGTAATTTTTTGAAAATGAGATAATGATCATAAAAATAACTTTAAGCTTACTCAATTGTTTTATAATGAAACTTACTTATATTTGCATATTGGGTTTGAAAAAATGGCATTTCATTAATTAACTATTATTTGTTGTTGTTGGATGAGTTTTAGTAATTGTTTTATAACAATATTTTCTCGTTTCTATTTCTTGTATTTGTTATGGTTCAGTTCTTATTTTTCAAAATAAGAACTCAACGATATGAGAAGCAGCATCTTACCATTCTCTTATGGGGGCATGCAACCTAGTCTAATGTCGGTTTACCTAGTGGTGTGAGTAGTAACTTTAAGAATTACATGACGATGCTAGCCACTCCCTCTCTTTCCCTCTCTCTCCCGCGGCTCACTAGGCGGCTAGTTGTATCTATAAAATCGTCAAAATCTACAATTCACTCTTTAAGACGTCATCCATTTTAAGGTAAAGAAGCATTTCTTCCTTGATGATAATAATTCGTTCTTTTCTGCACTCTTCCCTTCACCCTTTGCTCTCTCTCTTTCTCTCCTCCTACCACTCGTTTTCCCGCACCTTCCTCCTTCTCTATTTACTACCACCTTGACGTAATTTGGGAATTTATTCACTGTATACGGATACAAGCAAGCAAGGATATTCATCACTCATCCTTTATGACGGCACCGAGAACCGCTCCCTTCTCTCTCTTTATTTTAATGGATGATGCCATTTAATATGGTAGTTTGGTAGTTTTGTTTTACGGCATATCAACCCTTTTTGGGTTATTTAATGCCGAATCTGGTCTTGTTTTCTTCTCTTTTTTGTTTCTTTCCCCTTTTAATATCTGTTTCTATTTAACCCATAGTTGGGACCCTAACAGGTACTACCACTCCGGGTCAGGGTGGACCTGGGAGCAAAGGTAATTAAGAGGAGGCTCCATATTCCCCAAAGTCCGTAAGTCGGATCTCACCATCGGATGTAGTTTAAGGTCATATCCAGGACCGGGAGTAGGGTAGGAAGAATAAAAATAAAAAAAGGGAGGGAGAAAGGGAGAGGGGCTGTTGTTTTGGTTTTTGGTTTTTGTAGAACATAATTAAGTTTTACAAACAATAAAAAAAAAAAAAATTAAAAAAAAAAAAAAACGTCAATGTAGGTGAATTTCGTTTCAGGGAGCCACAGGGCAGCCTGATCTGGTATCACCAGCATTTAATATGATGCCATTCACTGTGCAAGGATAAAACAATCAAGCATTGCTTAAACTTGGTGGGCAAGTAAGGCATACACTGACATTTATTTGTACAAAATATGGTTAGATTGCAGAAAAGATAGTGAATTTTGTTAACGATTTTTCTGAATGGTGGAATTTTGGTGGTCACCATGTATTGGAGTTAGGGTTTAGATTTGAGATTATGGTTACTGCTAGGGTAAGAATAAGCAATATAATTAATTAAATAGACTATTCCTGATGGAATGATTGATCAAAATTAAATTCGAATTGATGATGTAACTTACTGTTGATAATTATCTAAAACTAGCATGAAGACCTGACGTTGCTCGGCATTGAATGAAGATCACTACTATGTACTTTTTCACTATTCAGGATCACTTCCATTGTCTTCCCCGGATAAGTTTATACATATGATATAAATTTGTTCAAAATATACTTTTAGATTTTATCTAGATTCGAAATATTTATTTCTATAGGGAACACACACACATCACACACACATAAAAGAAGTCATTGAGTTTTATATAGAGAGATATAAAGAAGAACCCGTCTTGTCCCCGATTTTGTGTGATTAATAATTTTTTTAACAATAGGTACATACTTAATTCTATTTCGCCAATCATTTATAGCAAATATCGGCCTATGTTCTTACTCAGGATTATCTAATATATCAAGTTAAGACAGGTTTCTCCTGTAGCTTTTTGAAGAATAGGAAAATAACCGTATGCATCACAGACTACTAAGCTCTTAACTCACCACTACATTACGCTTATTCATTCGAGCATGTTTTAGTAAATTTCTTAGTATTTTTCTCCAGCTAACACTAAACATTACTTTTGGCCCACCATCTTCGACTCTCCTCAAAACATACTCCATATAGGTAGTAGCAAAATCTTTTCCCGCTAATACTTTAGTACTGACACTCTAATCAACGAAACCGGGAACCAATAAACAATTTCTGCTTTTCAAAAAAAGTGTCCGTTAGTATTTGCTATTTGTTTGATATAAATTTACTACATAGTACAAAAGATTACGCACACATTAAATGGATGCTCTCGCTAATCCCGTTGATTTTCTAGAATATCGGATTTCATTAGTTCTACCTATTACATACACATTTATACACATTCCGGTTTTTAGAGAATGCAATTAACGAACATAGTTCCTTGCCGTATTTCATCATTCAAAATGGCGGCTACAATTTCTTCAGCGACTCGACTTCCGAATTAAGTCAATATACGCCAAGATACTCAGGCCGGATGTTTTAAATTAAACGTTATTACGTAGTAATTTGAAAAAAAAATCAATGTAATATTTAGTACTTTAACTATTGTAAATATTATAATTTCTCATCGAACACAAATGGTTTATAAGTGCTCTGCAGGCAACCTTAATTATATTTGTGTCTTTCGGAAGAGCTCAGAAGGCGTATTCATTTTTCTTTTCTTTTTTTACTTTTTCACAAAATATGGAATTTCTATACAAAGATTACAGAGGGGAAATTGAATTTAATAGAGCTCTGTAGGCCTCTTTAATTTTAAAAGTGGCCATTATCATAGATAGAGCTGGTGTTTAATCCACAAGAAAAATTCTTAGAGAAATACTGGTACCATAGGATAAACAGGAAGCCTCCTACAACCGCTTCTCTTCTTTCTTTCTTTCTTTCCTTTCTTCCACTTTTCAACCTTCAACAAATAGCAAATCGATAATTATTGTAAGCATAAACTTTTCCGATGTGAGCTATTTGCGTTCGGTTGAATGTTGACTAATTTTAATTAATTAATTGCTATTTCTCCCATGCAACGCCGGGTGGGTCCAACTAGTATAGTAATAAACTAATGCTGAAGTCATAAATGTTAGAAAGGTCCACATCTTCCTCTTAGACCAATTCATCACGCATATTGTTTTTCAACAAACGCATATTGTTGTAACAAACAGAGTAGTTGTCATAAATTATCATAAATGTTGTTTTGAACAATTCTATTTGTGTTTCTGAGGGTCAGGCACATCGTTGAATGAGTTTTGCCTCCATTATTTGTCGTTACGGTTCTTTTTCAGAAGTCATCTCAACTTAAAGGTGCGTGGTTCAGGAACAAGTTAGATCAGGTACGTGGAATATTTACAAAAGATCATGCATGAAAGGGTTAATTAGATTCCGAACAACTTTGTAATCTTCATCTGTTATGATGGAATTCTATTCCAAGTTCAAATCCAACTGTATAGTGTTTACCCATCTCTCGGTTATGTGTACGATAGCAATTTGTGCTAATCTAATTGTATACAATGAATTGTTGGTAATCGGTATTATTTCAGCATTAAATAATGTACTAAAGGATTGATATGTCGTAAAATAGACATCCAAAAGTGCAATAAATTGTATTGTTTAATCAATAAAATTTATTTTGTTATTAGAATTAATGGGTCGAACGTGACCGAATTCTAGTATCTATCACGTGCAAACAAATGATCCTTATGCTAGCAACCACTGTAAAGTTAGCCGGATATTTTTCGCATGAGGTTTTCCCCTATAATTTTTTATTTACATTTCTTATTATATATAAAAATTTAAATTATTTTTAACGCCAATACGTAGTTAAAGCAAAATAAATGGTTTTTGACTAGTAAATTAATTTCAAACGCTATTTTCTATTCTTTGTCTTATGGAAATCGCTCCAGACAATACATTAAGCCACTTGATGTAAAGAGCTAAAAATACTTCTTCAAAGTCAAAACTAGATTCCGACCCAGAAAACAGAAATTCTTCCCCCTTTGTCAGAAACATTGTTAATGGAATGTGAGGACTAAATGACAAAATAATTAAAGCGAGAGTTACGAGGCTGCATGAAAGTAAACCCAAGATCCTCTTTCTACTCTCCTTTATTAATCATGTTCACCCATTCATTTATTTATTTATTTCATTATCGCTGATGTTTGAATTCATGTTTTGAAACATGACGTAACTCATAAAACTTTTACGTCACGCCAAAGCTATAATTATTTTGTTATAGTAATGTTTTAAGCTCTATTTATAAAAATGTCACAATATGTAAGTTGGTAGAACTGAAGATCTCAAGGTTTCACTTTTCATTTTCGGTGATAGCATCTGCCTTTTTTTGTTGGGATTTTATCAGTGATATATTCTTCACTATTAAAAGAAATTAAGATCTCCGAGTTTTCGAAATGACACAAATTCCGTAAAGTATTTAGTAGGTTTTAAAAAGTGTTGCCAAATGGACGGACGGACATAATCTCTATTTAGATAACATATATAATTAAGTAATTAGTATTGGCGGTACTTATCGGCAAAAAGTTATAATATTTCGAACTATCATATACTCTATAATAAAGACAACATATATATATATATATATATATATATATATATATATATATATGTAAGATTTCTTGAATGTGAGATGATATATATAATTATTTCCACAATCAGACAACGCTGCAACCCACAACCTATGAAAGAAACAAACCGGAAGTCCTAGACTCGAGTTTCGCCCTCCTTTGGGCTCATCAGTAGAACACATCCGAACTTGCATGGTAAGCGAGTACTCTGCCACTGAGCTACCTCGCCACATACAAGAATGTCTATTAATTTACACAGATTAAGCAAACCGCGGCGATGACCGACTGTGGAATGTACCTACTCTTTTCAACAAGGGGTGTAGTCATCCAACTACTATGAACCCAGGCCGATGTCTCACAAGTAGGATTTTATACTCGCTAGGACGATGTCATCGAATCCTGAGTTCGGATGTGTTCTACTGATGAGCCCAAAGGAGGGCGAAACTCGAGTCTAGGACTTCCGGTTTGTTTCTTTCATAAGTTGTGGGTTGCGGCAAAATTTAGCGAGGTAAAAACACATTTTCATATGTTTAGGGAAATGCAAAAAAACAAAACAAATAGCAAGTCTGACAACCTCTTGTCGTCTAAAATAAATTCGGAAAGAACGCCCTGACTCTTTTCATGACGGTTAGTTTTCTTTCTTTTTTTCCTTTTTCTTTCTATGCCGATTGATAGGTTTTTTTTCTTTTTCTATTTTAATTTTCTATCTTGAGACGTTTTTCTTTCTATTTTCCTTGTTTATTTCTTTAACTTAACCGATATTGAATATATTATATATAAACACAAATATTAGTGCGAACACTGGCGAAGAATAATTATTTGTCTATCCATTTTTGAGGAAGGGTGTACACTCGTATATTATAACTTCTCACCCGACGTGAATGCTTATTCAGCTAGTTTCAGCATGATCCCATAGTTTCTTAATGACCATATCGCGTTATTTTCTTGGTACGAAATATTTCCTCCGTGAACAATCTCACGTTATTAAAGGAATATTCATCCCAGAAAAAAAAAACGATACGAAGCGAAGACAATTAAGTCGAGCATTCTTTTAATTTCATATAAGTAAATCAGCTTTTTGAAACTGGTCGGCTATTCTTATTTTTTCTTCTTCTTCTTCTTCTTCTTCTTCTTCTTCTTCTTCTTCTTCTTCTTCTTCTCTTAATGCTGCTTCTGATGAGTTTCGTCGATGCAAAATGAAACAAAACCGAGCCAACGTGAAAAGACACCGACTTGAACTTCTACACGGATGTGATTAACGAAGTTTCTGTCAAAAAAACCTGCCCCGAACTTCCGCTACAACCGGAAGAGCTTATGATTCACGCTACACTCGAACTGTTATATATTTATATATATATATATATATATATATATATATATATATATATATATATATATATATATATATATATATATATATAAAACTTTTGTAGGATACATGTAAAACCGAAAAATGACAATTAGAGAATTCAAAATATACAGTTCAAATTAACTAGTTAAAGGTTTTTGAGTATACTTTCTGTACTTTACTACTACTACAACTACTACTACTACTACTACTACTACTACTACTACTACTACTAAGCTTTACTGAAAATCGATGCATAATATATTATATCACCTCATAATTTATATGTGTATCAATGAAATAGTAATGATATATATATATATATATACTCCAGATGAAGCCCAAAATTTCCGTGACTGCTCGGCGGCAACGATCGGGCAGGTCGCGGAAGCGCCCGAGAGCTGAAGCAGAACTGACCGATCAGATTGCTGTCAATCGTCTGCGCTCAGCACAACAAAACAAGCGGTAGGAAGACCTTTCGAACCGGCCGCAAACCTATCAGTAAACCCTGGCCCTCGACGAGAAAATATATGAAATTCCCGCCCCCCCCAAAAAAAAATATACAAAAAAAAACTTGCCTAAATATCCTAAGAAAAATAACATACTTCTTTGTTTTATGTAAAAAAAAAGACGGGAAAAAAATTGCCTAAATATCGTAAAAGAAATAGCATTTACTTCTTTGATTTATGTAAAAAAATTAAAATGGTTCATTTTGCCCACGAAAAAAATTAAAAAGAAAGTTTATTTATAGTTCATTTTTTTTCATTTTTTTTTCAAATATATGTATTTTTTTCTTTTGTATTCTTCGTCTTATATTGTCGTCAGCCACTCTTTCATTTTACGACTTTCAGTTTTGCTTCAGCCTCGTTTTCGTCTCGGCAGCTCTCGTTGCCGCCGATCAGTCACGGAAATTAGGCGCTTCATCTTGAGTAGTACTATATATTTAAATACATTTCTAGTGGTACGACTTTTTATTAAGGCAAGGAATATAGACATTTGGGACATTTTGTTTGGTTAGAATGAAATTGAAAAGTGTAAAAGCGAGAGGAAAAAATCAATACATATATCTACTAAGCCGGCTTTCGTCCACACTCATCAGAATAAATAGGTGGAATAATTCATGCACTACGATTAAAACTTAAAATAGTGAAATGAAAACAGGTGACAAGTTATGGGGGAAAATGGGAGAGGGGTCACAAGTGGATCACATTAAGTTCTAGAAGCCAATCCTTTTGTTTACAAAGGAAAGGTTTTAATGACTTCCAGGACTTTAAGGTGGAATAACGAATGTGATCTACTTATGACAGAAAACCAGTCACTAGTGTAAGCCGACGCACATTCGACGCTATTCATAAGATGGTGAGCAATAGCTAACCCGGATGTGTTGACTAAATTATTTAAATTATTTAGTCGGCCCTGGCGTATTGCAGGAGAGATGTGTTGTTTTATTCTGGAATCAAACCTTTGCACTGTTCGTCCCACGTATACGGCGTCGCACCGACATTTAAATTGATAAATTATATTACTGATATATTGGGGTGGGAGAACATCCTTGTGCACGGACTTTAATAAAGGTCGGTGAAAATTTGCATATATCAGTATTTTTCGAAAAGAAAGTATTCATAATGCAGACGACAGAAAGTACGAAATGTGTGTTTCTCTTAAGTAAGAAATTGTTAGTTTTTTAATAGAAATGCAAAGATTTAAACAAAGTTGTGCATTTCAATTGTATCTACTTGCATACATCTATTATTTACTTAATTTATAATTTCAATAAATGATTAATGTTATATAAATGAAAGGTAGTGTGTGCTGTGTACATGAAATGAAAGCTATGTTCAAAGCAATTTTTCACGTCATTTGAATTATCCAGTTGTAACGAATGCAATGATTTTATTGGATGCTCATCTTTGTTGATTATCCAATGAAAGTTAACGATGTATATTTGAAAGATTTGTCAGTAAGTAATGAATGAAATCGAATGTAATAGCAACATTTGTTTACGAAAAATCCAGACAAAAATTACAGTAATTCAATGGCTAGGCAGAATCAACTATGGATTCGTCAACGCAATGTTATTTATTTTAAATTCGAGAATATGATTGCCTTTCCTTTATATATTAACAATTAAATGCTTTATATTTTATAATTGTTTGACATCGAAAATACTGATTTCCTATTTAGCGGATGTTCTGCTGCAACATCATACTAATACCTACTAATTTGACACATTTCCGTTGAATATTATATTAAATAGGCATTTTGTTGGCATGTGTCATATTTGAAACAAAAAGCATTTAAAGGTTAAATATATATATATATATATATATATATAAATATATTCATATGTATATATATATATATATATATATATATATATATATATATATATATATATATATACTAAAACTTTATGGATCTTGTTATCTTGTTATCTTGTTATCTTACTATCGTGTTTATTTGTCCCTGTGATGACGTAATCAAAATGATGTCACATACATGACACCATTCATTAAAAAGAGTTGAGGATAACTCGGTGCAGTGGATGACATCTTCCATCAAATTAGACAGAGAGAGAGAAAAAGAATCACGTGTCGCCTTCTAAACGAATGCCTAGATCCCTGAGTTTAGTATATATATATATATATATATATATATATACACATACACACACACACACACACACATATATATATATATATATATATATATATATATATATATATATATATATACAATAGTCAAGTCGACTCGACTAAGAGAATGTCTGAATATCTCTCTTTAAGATTCATGCCTAAAAACAATTCTTAATATTAAAAATAACACTTTTTGCTTTAAATCCCTATTTCCATACTTTTTGACCTCTTCTCTAAAATGTTCATATTTTCAAATTTTTGGAATACTTCTAAACTGTGCGAAATGAGTAGATAAATATACTTTTGATAATGACTTTAGCTGAATACAACTATTACATTATCATTTTAATTTAAAATTCGCATATAGCGTTTAAAAACGCTATATGCGAATTTTTAAACAATGCAATTACTTTTTAAATTCACTAAAATTCATTCTTGACTAATTGTACACGTTTTATAATATTAAATCAGTTTATCCACATTTCTTATCCCCATTTTAACATTGTCTTAATTATCATACAGCATCCTATAATGTTATCCTTAATCTAACTATATCCTATCTTTATGCTAAGTTAATGAATATTATCTTATAAATCTGTATCAGTTATTTTAATAAAATCCTGAATACTATATTCGCTAATTTACACCATTCAACTAACCCCTTAAAATAAGTAAATTTATCTGATGACTTTGCATTGCCTTCTAGTTAACAACTTTTTTTCTTTTCTAATCTTAACTTTTTAAAACGATCGCCTAATTTTGAAGCAAGTTACCTTCTTATAAGCGTAATGAATCCAATCTTAGAACAGTTTCTCACTCTGAGATTTGTTTAGCACTGTTACAATAATTGATATACATTTTTTATTCTTTGCTCTTTTTTAGACCTTGTCCAAGAGAGAGAGGCTAGAATTTGGTGTACGAGATCAGATGTGACAACAATACTCTATGCATGGGCGACTGATGACTTTATAGATGTATAGGATACTGACGTGTGTGTGAAGTGTTCTAGCTCGGTAGAGGGAACCCACTTTCCTTGCAGCATCCTTAGGAATGTCTTCTATGTATATGTTCCAAGACAAGTTATCTGTGAATGTTAGCCCTAGCAGTTTGAATGACTACCTCTCAGGTAGGGTGCTATTAGCCATGACAATTGGTGATTAAAAAGGTTTCGTATAATATATATTATTATTATTATTATTATTATTATTATTATTATTATTATTATTATTATTATTATTATTATTATTATTATTATTATTATTATTATTATAATAACCTCTCCTTCTTTGACGTCCCCTTAATTATGTACGTATAGGATGATTTTGCTAATGTTACTTCATCTTATCTATTGTTACTCACTCACTTAAAAACATGCCTTAACGTTATCATTTTAAATAAGACACTTTTAATTAAATTTATTATTGTAAACTTAACCTATCAATTTCATTTTAGTCTGTTATTTTGTGATCTATGTTGCAATTGTTTTTTTTTATAGATTATTGTAGACTTTCGTAAGATTTTAATCTAAGCTTTATATTAAAAAAAAAACTCTCTCGGATTTTAAATCTTTTGACCGTCAATTCCTTTTTGCAATTTTTCCTACTTGGCCTATTTTTCTATTTTATCCGCCTTCTCCTAGTATCAACTATATTCAACTTTATTCCCACAAATTAGCTGACCTTTTAAAATCAGTTTCACCTTTCTACCTTCACTTCCATATACTCCGCTATTATTTACACTCCGTTCCTTTCCCCTACTCTTCTTTATGGCACGGTGGCTAAGTGGTTAAGGACGCGGACTGAGAACCTGGGTGTGCCGGATTTGAATCCAGTTCGTTCCACAGAAACAGTTTCATCAAAACACACACCTGAACTTGTGCCTAACCCCCTGGCGAGAAGGTAAATAAAATATCTACCTCTATTACTGTTCTGTTGTCATTATACCATCTTACCAGGCTTACCTCATCCTTTGGGGGTTCGTATAGTATATATTTGTTTATCATGATACCATCTTCCCATGCATCACAACCTCCTTTTTTGGGAGGAGGAGAAAGAAACATCACAGGCTTGATTTCCTCCCTTGGGGTGTAGTTTAGTATATTTTTTATTTGTCATGGTATATTTCTTTCAGACATTACCTCCTCTTTTCGGGGGAGAGCAGTACGGTATATGTTCGTTCGTAATGATACGATCCTCCCAGGATTACCTCTCCTTTTAGGGGGAAGGGGGTACTGTACTGTCCTATTGTCTGTCATGATATCATCCTCTCAGGCACAGAGAATGCCAATTATTCATATGTATATATATATATATATATATATATATATACATATATATATATATATTTTATATATAGAGATTTTCATATACATATAATTATTAGTATTCAAAATCAATTAAAATTTAACTTTGTAGAGGTGTCTAACAAGATTTTATCAGAAATTTAAAAAGTCATTCGAAGTTCGGTATTTTATGATATGGAAGAATAGAGCTTATATATATATATATATATATATATATATATATATATATATATATATATATATATATATATATACTAGAAGAATAACCACCCCAGGGCGTTTATAAGCAAGACATACAGCACAAGTTTAAAATATTAATGATATTTCTTACTTTGGCTTATAGGTACGGTGTTGGCGGCATCCCTTACAAAGGAAAGTTTACAAAAAACAAGAAACACTGTTCCCACTTTACATTCCAAGCACATAAATATTATTGAAACCCTCGTGCGCGAACCGATCTTTCAAAAACTATATTGGCTAATATAACTTAAAATTTGATATAAAGAAATTATTTTCGTTATTAATTTGTTTGTTTCTATCTCATTTAAATCGTTTTTTAGGGAGGGTCCAGTTTAGCCGTGCCCACCCACTAAATTTTAACTTTTACAAATAAAAGAAATAATATGCTTATGTTACTCACCGCATTGCCTAAAATATATATTCCAGAATTTATAATGATCAGTTGATTAGTTAAGTGGAGTATCCTGTACATTAAAATATTAAAAAATATACCCATTATATACATTATATTTTTTAAAGATTAAATTACTTTTCATCATATTAAAATACTATTACCCTTGCTTACTTTTGTTTCACAATATGTATTTGTAGTTCGCTCAAATAAAGTATTACGTTTTTTTTATTTTAGCAGATTTCAGAAAAGGTTATTCAGTATCCATAAAAATGACAGAAAAAGCACTACCAAAACTAATATTAGATATTTTTAAATGCCAAAGATTTTTAAGAACATGAAAAACGGACATTTTTATTTAGGCGAATTTCAAATGATCGTTCTTTGCATAATAAATATTTTGAAACTGCTGTAAGTAAGTGTAAATAGTAAATAGTATACGGACATTTTATTCTAGAATATGATTTAAAATCTTAACATATATATATATATATATATATATATATATATATATATATATATATATATAAAGAGGTGTACTAAAAGCGAACTTTTAGGAAAGGTAAAACCCTATTGTGAAGAGTATGCAGCTCAATATCCAGGATATCTTTGAAAAGCCTGGCTTAAGGAAAATTTAACTTGAATAAATTGCCTTTTTTTGCGGAATGTACCTTGCTTTGAACTTTTGAATTGAATTTTGATTTGGCTTTTGCTTTCTCTAATTCCTTTCCACTCTCCTTCATATATATATATATATATATATTTGAGATCACTAGGTAGTGGAAGTCGATAGCTCATAGGGAAGAGTTACGACTTCTAATTAAGCGATCGGGTTCTAGAATATCAGCCGTTCAAAACATTATATATATATATATATATATATATATATATATATATATATATATATATATATATATATATATATATATATAGAGAGAGAGAGAGAGAGAGAGAGATAGTGCGTAAAGGTATGTTGAAAAAAATGAATAAAGGGCTTGATCGCAAAAATGTGAGAATTAAAATACAAATTATTTATTTAAAAACTATACATTACATATCTCAGAGACATATCATAGTTTTATTGACATTGATCGACCTTTTTACTGTTTATGGACCCTTGAAAAAAGTCACTGGAAAATCTGACCGGAGATCGTTGAACTCCATTCTTCGATTTCAATTTTATTTCGTTAGTCGCTGTGAGTTCGATAGACTGTAATGGCCTTTTATAAACGGTAAAATGGTCTAGACATGTCAATGAAACCATGTTACGTCTCTGAAATATGTAACGTATAGTTTTTAAATAAATAATTTGCATATAAATATTTATATATATATATATGATTATTAATAATATCAATGTAAATTTATATCGTTCAGACTGATTCGACTAGGAATCGATTTCTAAACGGAAATATAAGCTCAATATTAAAATTTAAAAAAAAAATTCAATAGATAAATAAAGTATTACATTCAACGTCATATTATTATATAATTGTTGTGAACCTGTATGGGATACGAAAAAGAAGACACAAACTCGAGATTATGAAACAAAGTATATTGAAGAAAGTA
This sequence comes from Sepiola atlantica, assembly GCA_963556195.1. Lineage (NCBI taxonomy): Eukaryota > Metazoa > Mollusca > Cephalopoda > Sepiida > Sepiolidae > Sepiola > Sepiola atlantica. The sequence continues at coordinate 152,404,596 of OY744517.1, read as the reverse complement.
TAAGCACATCATCGAAAGAGAGTGGTTAAACGTCTGTCTGACTGCCAGTATTAGACTAAGATAGTTCCAGGTATTCAATTGCTTACCACCGGAGCGATATGTGACACAAGAGTCGGAAAGTGGAGTAAAAGTAAAGCCAGCACCCCTAAAGAAAGAGCACCCTGGCCTAGCAAAAATAGTCTGCGCAGCCTCGTCAGCATTCACCGGTCAGGGCGCCTCAGGCAGTAAGCGATAAACTTACGCCTCCCCAAAGAACGGAAACAAGGTCTGGGAAGGTGCACCTTCTAAGACAACCTAGGACAGTATACATCAGCCCGGCAGATAAAAGGCCACCGAAATGGCCCAGTTCCTGCTGGACTGATTGTCAAGAACGAATCCTCGACTGATACTACCCCATCCGACGTCCTCAATCAACCTAAGTTGATGAGACTAAACAAGATAGGGCGAGGCCTAAATATTTAATTGCTTCCACCGCAGCAATATGTGACACATGGTTGGAAAGTAGGGGAAGGGTCAAGCCAGCGCCCCTAAATAATGAACACTATTCCCTAGCAAAAATAGTCTAGAGCAGCCCTGTCGGCATCCCCCGGTCAGGGCGCATCAGGCAGTAAGCGATAAACTTACTCTACCCCAAAGAAGGGAAGCAATGCCTGGAGGGTGCACCTCTTAGGAAAGCCCAGGACAGTATACCTCAGCCCGGCAGATAAAAGCCACCGAAATGACCCAGTTCTTGCCGATTGTCGAGGACGAATACTCGACTAGTATTACACCATCTCGACGTCCTCAATCAACCGAAGGTAATGAAAGACTGAACAGGATAGGGCGAGACCCAGTTATTCAATTACTTCCCGCCGTAGCAATATGTGACACAAGGTTTGAAAGTAAGGGAAGAGTCAAGCAAATGCCGCTAAAGTAGGAGCACTCTGGCCTAGTAAAAATAGCCTGGGCAGCCCGGTACGCATTCCCAGGTCAGAGCGCCTCAGGCAGTAAGCAATCAGCGTACTCCTCCCCGAAGAGAGGAGGCAAGGCCTGGGAGGGTGAACATCCTTGGAGAACCCAGGACAGTATACTTTAGCCTGGTAGATAAAAGGCGAACGAAATGGCCCAGTTCCTGCCGGACTGATTGTTAAGAACGAATCCTCGACTGGTATTACCCCATCACGACGTCATCAATCAACACGAGTTGATGAGAGACTGAATAGGATGAAGCAAGGCCCAGGGAATTTAATAACTGCCTACAGCATCAATATGTGACACAAGGTCGAAAAGTGGGGGAAGAGTCAAGCCAGCGCCGTTAAAGAAGAAGCACTCTGGCCTAGCAAAAATAGCCTGGGCAACCCCGTCGGCATTCCCCGGTCAGGCCGCCTCAGGCAGCAAGCAATATTCGCGCCTCCGTCAGAGCGCATCAGGCACTAAGCGATAAACTTACTCCTCCCCAAAGAGGGGTTACAAGGCGTTGAAGTCTGCACCCCTTAGGACAACCAAGGACAGTATACCTCAGGTGAGCAGATAAAAGGCGAACGAAATGGCCCAGTTCCTGCCGGACTGATTGTCAAGAACGTATCCTCGACTGGTATTACCCCATCTCGACGTCCTCAATCAACCAAAGTTGATGAGAGACTGAATAGGATGGGACGAAGCCCAGAGTATATAATGGCTTCCTACACCAGCAATATGTGACACAAGGTCGAAAAGTGGGGAAAGAGTCAAGCCAGCGCCCCTTAAAGAAGGATCATTCTAGGCTAGAAAAATAGCCTGAGCAGCTCGGTCGGCATTCCCCGATTACGGTACTACAAGCAGTAAGCAATAAGCTGATTCCTCCCCAAAGACGGGTGACAAGGAGTGGAAGGCTGCATCTCCTAGGACAACCCAGGACAGTTAACCTCAGCCAGGCAGATGAAAGGCCACCGAAATTGCCCAGTTCCTGCCGGACTGATTGTCAATAACGAATCCGCGACTGGTATTACCCCATCCCGACGTCCTCCATCAACCGAAGTTAATGAGAGACTGAACAGGATGGGGCGAGGCCCAGGGTATTTAATTCCTCCTACCGCAGGAATATGTGACACAAGTTCGGAAAGTGGGGAAAGTGTCAAGCCAGCGCCCCTAAAGAAGATGCAATCTGGCTTAGCTAAAATAGCCTGGGCAGCCCCGTCAGTATTCCCTGGCCAGGGCGCCTAAGCCAGTAAATGATAAATGCACTCCTCTCCAAAGAGGGGGGAAAGGCCTGAGAGGGTGCACATCGTAAGACAGTCCAAGAAAGTATACCTAAGCCCGGCAGAAAAAAGGCCACCGAAATGGCCCAGTTCTTGCCGGACAAATTGTCGAGAACGAATCCTCGACTGGTATTACCCCATCCTGACGTTCTCAATCAACCGAAGTTAATGAGAGACTAAACAGGATGGGGCGAGGCCCAGGTATTTAATTCCTTCCCACTGCAGGAATATGTGACACAAGGTCGGAAAGTGGGGGAAGTGTCAAGCCAGCGCCCCTAAAGAAGGAGCACTCTGGCCTAGCAAAAATAGCCAGGGCAACCCCGTCGGCATTTCCCGGTCAGGCCGCCTCAGGCAGCAAGCAATAAACTTACTCCTCCCCAAAGAGGGAAGGCAAGACCTGGGAGGGTGCATCTCCTAGGATACCCCGGACAGTATACCTCAGCCCGGCAGATGAAAGGCCACCGAAATGGCCCAGTTCCTGCCGGACTGATTGTCGAGAACAGATCCTCGACTGGTATTACCCCATCCCGACGTCCTCAATCAACCGGAGTTAATGAGAGACTGAACAGGATGGGGCGAGGCCCAACGTTGAGAGGTATGTTTTCCCTGTATTTATAGTGAAGTGGAAGGGTTCATGTAGTTCGTAAGGATGGTACTATTACACCCCCTCCACACATTTACTCCGCAGGAGTCTCAGTATCGTTTACTTTTTAGATGTATAACCATAACATCCGTACATAGTCGTTTCCTATGAGATTGTCGCTGTTCTGGGGCTTCTTGGGGTATCTCTATGTCGAAAGTGTCGTATATAGTATTCATAACTTCTTCTTCTTCTTCTTCTTCTTCTTCTTCTTCTTCTTCTTCCTGGGGGGAGGGGGTGCTGTCGGTGACATCCGACAGTCGTTTCCTAATTTTTTTAGGTGTTCCTTATGAGAGAATTTAGGGCCTTGGATTATGGACACCATATTTCGAATTCTATTCCCTATCGTACCAATTTCACAGAAAATGTAGTATTTCTAAACATGTTTAAAGATAGTTTGATTGCTGCGTCTTCCGCGCTAAATTGCGTTTCAAATCGTCACAATGTTTATTAACGATTGACGCGGAAGTTGAGTCGTCTTCGCTGTCTTTTCTGATTCAGTTAATGCACTCAGTGTGTCAAAGGCTTCAAACTGTGATTGAAACACAAATAGGCCGATGTCATCCAACAACAGCAAATTCAACACACACACACACACACACACACACACACACACACACATATATATATATATATATATATATATATATATATATATAATAAAGTATGAAACTAACAGTATACTTTTTGAGAATTTAACCTATAGTGAAATGGTTTAAGCTCAATACACGAGAGAGATGTATTAAAATGATCTGATTAGCTATGAGACTTGCTATTATCTCAACATTTTTTTATATAGATATTTAATCAGGGTCGCAGTGGTGTAATATATTGCATTGTTTTAGTGCCATGTTTGCAACCCTGATTAAATATCTATATATAAAAAAATTGTTGAGATAATAGCAAGTTCATAGCTAATCAGATCTTTTTAATACATCTCTCTAGAACTTAACCCTATTTAAGGATTTTTCTTACATGTATTTCATATCATCTTACACTAAAAAGAAATATTTTTCATATAAGATATCATTTACATTAGTTTTACTGTAAAATAGATTTTTCTAGACTGTCCATTTAAGATTTTTATTGCTTTATAAAACTTAATATGAGACAAATTAACAGACCTTTTTCTGATATATTCCGATAAATGTTTGGGTGCACGCGTTCGGTGTATCAATTTCATGCCCACTCATATGTATGTTTATCCTAGCCAGTTCCTCTGTCTTCTTCCCTCTTATTGCTTTTACCCCTCCGCCTACCGCCTCCCCTATCTCAGTAGGTGTGAAAGTGAAAAATAAAAATAAAATAGATACACATATAAAAAGCAGAATAAGAAATAAAGAAGAATGTGTCACCAACCTGTCATATTTGAATGCCACTAAAAGTCTTCTCATATGGTCCAATCGAATCATCTTTTCCTTCTCCCATGTGTGTGCCTTTTAAAATAAAATTATCTCCAAACCTTCACTTGTTCTGAAGACGTTCGTGTTAGCGAACGAAACGAGTCAACTCTCTTGTTTTTGTTTTTCTCCTGCACTTTAACCTGTTTTCCGTTTGTAATTTTCACACACACACACACACACACACACACACATATATATATGTATATAATTATAATTTAATATTATTAGAAGCTCTTTTAAGTAAAATTAAAGTAAGGTCACTGTTGGAGAAATTAAAATAGACATTCACTATAAGCCCTAGTGGAAGACTCTGGCTCTGTCGTCGAGTCCTATCGAATGTCTTTATATTTACACTCGCTTCTTTCAGTGTTAAATATAACTTAATTTTTATGTCATCACGTGACGTATGGGACTAAGTGAACGCTTACAAATTCACAGTGTTTACGTGAACCGGGTTCGCGCCCTGTACCTGTCTGAGATGGCTATTTCCCTGCACTGATTACAGCCATAAACATGACACGACGTATTAAAAAAATATAATCATACATACTCTATAAAATAATGTTAGTCGGATGTAAGAACTAAATAAAAGTGCCAATGGCGCAGTGGTTAAATGCTCGGACTTTCGTAGAATCAACTATGTTTAAATCTCAGCCCAAATAACCTATGTATAGCCACACAGATAAGATCTGATACAACGAAAGTGTCTGCATGTAGATGACTATATGTATGTACACACACACACACACACACACACACACACATATATATATATATATATATATATATATGTTTGTGTATCTATCTATCTATATTTCTCTCTCTCTCTTTCTCTCTCTGTATATATATACATATGTATATATATATATATATATATATATATATATATATATATATATATATATATATGCACTAACTCACATCATCACACATTCATTTACACACACATAATTATATATATATATAACGTTGACGATTCATATCTATTCATTTCCTGTAATAATCTTACTTTAATATCTTTTGTCTAAAAAAAACATGGGTTATGTCATTTTTTTAATAATCCAATTATACAGCAGACACCCTCATTGAAATATGAAAATATTTCCATTATTTTTCAGATGAGAAAATGATAAGGACCAAAAAACATCAGAACATTCCGTTGTTTTTTAATTATAAAACTTGAACATTAATTTCTGACTGCAGTGGGAAATCTTCCTCGCAATGCCGAGTTGGTAAAGCTCATTAATAAAATAGAATTTTTATCTAGTTTTTTTTAAAAAAAAAAACGATGTTTCAGCATCCAGACAGACAAGCTAGACGTATATATGTAACTACAATATTGATTCATTTTTTTTATATTGGGTAATCTTTTAACTGGCACTTTTACTTATTTCGGTTAAGAGTTTATATTTTAGAATGATCGTCTTCGAGTGTTAAAAACGAAATCATAGAAATTCCATGCTTCCTTTAATTAAATCAAGATGAATGATTTATTAGCTTTGTTCGTCTAGTAAGCTGTAAAGTAAACTAGTGATATGAAGAGATAGATAATAGATAGCTATATTGATTGATATATAGATAGATAGATAGATAGATAGAAAGAAAGAGGCTCACTTTAATCCAATCGCTTCATTATTGGTCCCCCGATTTATAAAATCGGGGGACTTATGTTTTGAGGCATGTCCGCCGTCCGTCCGTCCGTCCGTCCGGATTTTTCTCCGCAACCATTGATTGAATTTCTCTGAAATTTTGCATGAAGTTGTAACTTAGGTCAGGTTAGAAAGTGACATTCTCCGATTTTTGAAAAATAATCTGGTTACCCCCCCTCCCCCGGGGGTCAAAAGACCCCGAAATGGCAAAAAATAACATTTTTTGCCCCATAACTTTTCATCCATCTATTCAATTTCTCGGAAACTTGGCCAAAATGTGGAGGCAATTGTTCCTAATAGACAACAAGTATCGCTGACCTTGGAAAAAATCTGGTTCGCGCTCCCAGGGGGTCAAAAGCCCCAAAATGGCAAGAAATGACCCTTTTCTCCTATAACGTTTGATCCATCCATTCAATCTTTCTGAAACTTGGCCAAAATATAGAGGCAATTGTTCTGTATATAAAATGAGCATCCTTAACCCCAGAAAAATTCTGGTTCGCGCCCCCAGGGAGTCAAAGGGGGGGGGGTCAAAGGGGGGGGGCGTGTCCAGGGGGGGGTCAAAAATGCCCCAAATTGCCCAAATTTATTGCATTTTACACTCGCCACATCGAGTCACATACAGAGAGGGACCACGCACGCGCATTTGTTTAACATTGTGTTAGCATAGAAAAAACGTGTTTTCAATATATGCACATATAGAGTACAACTGCTAGAGCCGTGCTGAAACATACCTCATTCTGATAAAAAGTCGTTCGTCAGATCTTAGGTAGCCAGAATAATACCAAGGCGGATCAGCTGCAGAGTTACAATTTGGTTTACAGATAGGCCTCGATCAAGCCTCGATCAGGCCTCGATCAAGCGCACAAGATGATGTAGTTAGGAACGTAGAAATTGACAAGGGGTTCAATCCGAGATGAACATGCAGTGTAGCCGGGCCAGTTTTATCCAAGTCACTATGGCACCTGCAGATAATTCAGACTAAGTACAAATATCAAGCTGTTCAATGGTTACTTCATTTTGCGTAAGTTTTTCAAACGTTCTTTCTAGGTTCCACTACTGATACTTGTGGTCAGTGTCAGCTGTTTTGTGTCGGCGGTGTCAGTGTCCACGGGCCTCTGTAGGTTTAAGGCGCCGTTCAGTTTAGAGGGTAAACATCGATGTCAAACTGCTAACCGAGGTGTTCCGTATATTACACACAATGTTTTGAACGTGGGGAAACTCTACTTGTCCTACATAACGTATATTCATGTAGCATAGTGACCCCACATAAAAAGAATAAAAAAGGAGCGTGGATAAATTTCCTTATTCTTTAAGTTTCACGCATCTTTTTAAAAACTACGTTTCATACATTCTGGCGAGAATGTGTGTATATATGTATATATATATATATATATATATGTATATATATATATATATATATATATATATTAATTCTCGCCCCCATTATTTTTATTATTTATTTTATTCATACACACATAAAAATAATCTCTGAACGCGTTTATAGATTTACTTTGACAAGGGCTAGAACCCACGACCACACTGCCTTTGACCTAGGATGTTACTTTTGGCCCATCGGCCCTTATCAAATTGTATGTATAGTTTTTAGCGCCTTTAATCGAAATTTATATATATATATATATATATATATATATATATATATATATATATATATATATACATACATACATACATACACACACATATATATATATATAATCAAATATGAAACTAAAAGTAAACATTTAGTAGATAGAAACTATAGTGAAATGGTTTAAGCTCAATATACGAGATTATAAAGAATAAGGCTGATACATACGCATACACACACACACACACACACACACACACACATATATATATATATATAAAGATAGATAGAAAGAAGAGTGATAAACATGTACGAATGTCCAGATTTATTTCAAACTTCGATTTTTCAATGCACGGTATATTCTGTAATAAAATTAAACATAATTTTATTACACAATATATCTTGCATTGAACAATCGAAGTTTGAAATAAATCTGGACATTCGTACATGTTTATCCCTCTTCTTTCATATATATATATATATATATATATATATATATATATATATATATATATATATATATATGTGTGTGTGTGTGTGTGTGTGTGTGTGTGTGTATGTATCAGGCTTATTTAAAATTACTATTTTCAGATTTTCACATATCAATAGAGATCCACTGACCATATTTAAAATCATGAAAAAGCGAACCGCTCGGACAAGCACTACCATATCGAAGGGTCTAGTTCGTAAAGAAAAAAAATGTCCAGAATGATTTTCTAGAAAATAAAACCCCACATTTTTTCGTACCTCCGGGCGCAGATCATGTTATATGCATCGCGCGTTTCCTTTGCTGGCAGCATACGAAGGCACGTGGTTTGTGAACACATCATTCCAAGATGGTCCACCGTCATTCGGTGGTCATTATTTTCGCCCATACAGGAATCAGGACTTCATGGCGGAAGTGTGAAAAATTACATTTGATATCACACGGCTGGCAACTTTTCATCGCCCTAAGCATCTTAAAAAGGAGGCAGGACGTGTATTATAGCGACTGATGAGTTCGAATATGACTGTGTACATGTGCATATATTCATGCAGGCATAAATCCATATATGTATATATATATATATATATATATATATATATATATATATATATATATATATATATTATAAAGAACAAGGTTTTTTTTTGCTTATATAACAACATTTGAAGTACTTTTAAAAGAAAGAAATTTTAATTTATTTGTAAAAATATACATTCTAAAATAAATTAACTTTGTAACAATTGTAAAATATATCATGACATTGACTTATATTCTCATCAGCTAAAAGGCTATTTCTTCTCTTTCCGTCTCTATACATGCACACACACAAACACGCACACACACACACATATATATATATATGTATATATATACACTTATATATATAACATTACTTTTGTTGTTGTTATTTTTAGCGATAAATTGCTATAGTGCAAGACTGGTACAATAGTTAATTATCGCTAACATTAGCGACATATAAAGCAATTTATCGCTGACAATAACGACAACTAAAGTAACGCTATAAATTGTTAAGCGATATATCACGTAATTTTAGACAGGCTTCGTAGCGTAACGGTAAATGGACTTGATTACAGTCCCTGTGACCTAGGATTCGAATCTTGTCATAGTCAGCCACGCGAAACACGTATCTGCGGATAACGATTTTATCTATAAAATAATAAACAAATATATATATATAAATACAAGAGGGCATTTATATATATATCCATCTAGTGTATATATATATATATATATATATATATATATATATATATATATATATATATATATATATTGTATATATATATATTAAAGCAAGGAATATAGACGTTTGTGACATTTTTTTTTGGGGGGGGGGGAATGGAATGAAATTGAAAATTGTAAAACCGAGAGGAAAAAAAAACAATACATGAATATACTAAGCCGGCTTTCGTCCACACTCATCAGAGTAAAAACGTGGAAATAATTCAAGCATAACGACTAAAAACTTAAAATAGTAAAATGATAGAAATAAAGAATTAAGAGAATAGTAGAATGTACGTCGGTTTACACTAGTGACAAGATTTCTGTCCTAAGTAGATCACATTCGTTATTCCACCTTAAAGTCCTGGGAGCAATATATATTAAGTCAATTAAACCCTCCCTTTATAAGCAAAAGGAGTGGCTTTCGGGACTCAATGTGATCCACTTGTGACGCTCACACCCTATTTTTTTTCCTAAACTTGTCACTGGTCTTCATTCTACTATTTTAAGTTTTTAGTTGTAATGCTTAGATTATTTCCACGTATTGGCTCTGATTAGTGTGGACGAAAGCTGGCTTAGTATATTCATGTATTGTTTTCCCTCTCGTTTTTACACTTTTCAATTTCATTCCACCCCCCAAAAATGTCACAAACGTCTATACTCCTTGCTTTAATAAAATATTGTACAACTAAGAATATATATATATATATATATATATATATATATATATATATATATATATATATAGCCAAGAAGGATTTTTACCTTAAATAGATTCTTTATTTTCGATGGTACCTATATGACATTTTAACATAATATGGTGAATACAATCGAGATTTGTTTGCAAAAACAAAAAAATTAAAAAGTTGTCAATGTCAACTGGCTTTAACGTTCCCAATACTTAACAACATTCATAGTGATAGAAAAAGAGATATAGATAGATAGATGGATAGAGAGAGAGAGAGAGAGAGAGAGAGAGAGAGAGAGAGAGAGGGGGACGGGAAAGAATTGTATGCATGTATGTATTGCGTTTTATAAGGGAAATAAGTGTGTACTTTTTCTGATGTATCAATATGAATTATGACAGAATGCATATGCGTGTGTGCACTTGCCTGTATGCTCTGTATATTTGTGTTTCTGTGCAGCGCCACTGCATCAAATGCACCCACTCTCGAGAGTGTTACGTAAATGCCTTTGGTTTAACCGCGTGTCTTCTTCTCTGTGACTGTGTGTTCAAGCGCCAAAGATTGGAAAAGGCGTCGTTGATATGCGTAATTTCGGAAGCACACCAATGCCTGCGCGTCACGACGCTGGTAGATTGCGGCAGTAACGTTGAAACCGCCTGCAGCCATAGTCCCCAAGATGAAGGGCTGTGAGGGTTTCCGGGGTGGCGGGTTTGGCAATGGGCTTGGGGACAAAAGGGTTGGAGATGGTAGAAAAAAAAAACACAAATCCTAGATAGATGGAGAAGAGTTGGGTTTATCTCTGGAAGTTCAGCGTAAGTGATAGTAAGGAACGCTGACGAATGAAAAAAATAAAAACAGATGGAGTTGTTAATTGAACAAGGAAGTCAGAGAAGAGAGAAAAAATAAGAATGGAACAATAACAAAAATTATGAAGACACGAAGAATACGTACGCAAAAAGTCTGCGAGTTTCGAAGAATCCTGGTGTCTTTGATAATACAAAAAAATAAATATGAAATTAAAAATCAAAGCATAGAAAAAAATGATATTGCTTATAAGGCTTGGCATGGGGTAGATTAACACCATGACAGGCATAATTCGCATACATTCAAACCGCGCAAAAAGTAGAATAGTTCTAAAAAAATGGTTTACAGGAACTTTAAAAAAAACGCTAGGATAAATATTCCAACATAATTAAAAAGGTTGAAAGATAGAAAAGTCAGAAATGAGAGGAATATAAAGAAAATTCTTATTAATCCCAAAACGTTGCGAAAGAGCGCCAAGGTATTCACAGATGCAACAGAGCTTGGTTTACGCCGTTAGCTCGTCTACAAACGATCAGCCATTTTTAGTTTTTTGAAATGAGTAATCAAAATACATGTCTTTATATGAATATACATTAACCATAACCATGCATCTTATTATATTTTCATTTATGCAACCATTTATATTGATGAAAATGAAGCGAGGTAAGAAGAGGTAAATGGATATAGACAAATATATATATATATATATATATATATATATATATATATATATATATATAGTAAGCAATGAAAATATATATGGCAATCAAGCTACACAGAGGCTCCCGTGTTTCATCCCCGGGGGAAATCGTCAGCCTGACGATTCCCCCCGGGGATGAAACACGGGAGCCTCTGTGTAGCTTGATTGCCATATATATTTTAATTGCTTACTACCTAGCTCTACTTACGTATCGAGCACTGTTGAAGTAAATACTGAAAACTGATACATAAAAAATTATATCCCCTTATAATATTTTATGTGGATACATGAAGTACTAATATATATATATATATATATATATATATATATATATATATATATATATATATATATATATATATATATATGGATAGATAGATAGATATTTAGATAGATAGATAGATAGATAGATAGATAGATAGATAGATAGATAGACGCAAAATTGAAAATGTAGTATGAAAACTACAGGATAGTCTTAAAATCCTCGCTACTAAATGGAAGCATGCGTTTGTCTATTTATTCTCAGATTCTATTATTTAAATGATATACTACAGCGTGGTCCGAAACTCCTGTTATGAAATGAGTTTGTCTACTTGTTTTAATATTCCATTATTTAAATAATATACTACATCGTGGCCTGAAAGTCTTGTTATGAAGTGTAATCATGCGTTTGCTTACTTATTCTAAGATTCCATTATTCAAATTATATACTAGAGCGTGGTCCGAAAGTCTTGTTATGAAATGTCATCATGCTTTTGTCTACTTATTCTAAGATTCCATTATGCAAATAGTATGCACACTGATCCGAATGTAAGCATGCGTCTTTCTACTTATTCTTATATTCATTTTTTCAAATAGTATACAGCTTGGTTCAAAAGTCTTGTCACCACGACTCAAACGTAACAACAAGTAGAATCACTAAAAAGTAACAGCAAGTAGAATCACTAAAAAGTAACAACAAGTAGAATCACTCAAAAGTAACAACAAGTAGAATCACTAAAAAGTAACAGCAAGTAGAATCCCTAAAAACTAACAGCAAGTAGAATCACTAAAAAGTAACAGCAAGTAGAATCACTAAAAAGTAACAGCAAGTAGAATCACTAAAAAGTAACAGCAAGTAGAATCACTAAAAAGTAACAGCAAGTAGAATCACTAAAAGGTAACAGCAAGTAGAATCACTAAAAAGTAACAGCAAGTAGAATCACTAAAAAGTAACAGCAAGTAGAATCACTAAAAAGTAACAGCAAGTAGAATCACTAAAAAGTAACAGCAAGTAGAATCACTAAAAAGTAATAGCAAGTAGAATCACTAAAAAGTAACAGCAAGTAGAATCACTAAAAAGTAACAGCAAGTAGAATCACTAAAAAGTAACAGCAAGTAGAATCACTAAAAAGTAACAGCAAGTAGAATCACTAAAAAGTAACAGCAAGTAGAATCACTAAAAAGTAACAGCAAGTAGAATCACTAAAAAGTAACAGCAAGTAGAATCACTAAAAAGTAACAGCAAGTAGAATCACTAAAAAGTAACAGCAAGTAGAATCACTAAAAGGTAACAGCAAGTAGAATCACTAAAAAGTAACAGCAAGTAGAATCACTAAAAAGTAACAGCAAGTAGAATCACTAAAAAGTAACAGCAAGTAGAATCACTAAAAAGTAACAGCAAGTAGAATCACTAAAAAGTAACAGCAAGTAGAATCACTAAAAAGTAACAACAAGTAGAATCACTAAAAAGTAACACCAAGTAGAATCACTAAAGAACAGCTGAGCAAAATATCACGCAAGTCAATCATTTTGTGCCACGAAAATGACTGTCCATTGATACCTTCTCGATGTGTGACAGTGTCAATGAAAGTGAATCAACAGAATATGTTAGACATTATATTCTATTATCTCATTTACTTGTTATTCTATTGTTCTTGTATTCTCATATTATGTATTATTTGGATTATTCTGACGACTATTCTAATATTAGTTGTTATATTCCTCAGCGTTTACGCCGATGTAAACTCCAACCGTCTTCAGGTTCAGGCTTAACTTGGACATCTTTATGTTGAACTCATGAACCTATGCGACATTTCAAAACTGAACCCTTTATTTAATTGCTCTCGATCGATAATCGATGACATAGTAAAGGTGTTAAGTAATCTTGATTTGTTCATTCTTAATTATTATCGCCTGTAGTGAGGATTGAACCTTTAACTCCCCAGAAGACTGTTACTTAGAACTGATTGATACTCAGCGCCATGCTAAGTTGCGTCATAGAGCCATGTTTTCAATTTGTTTCACTGTTATTACAGTGAATAAACTGAATCCGGGACATGTGATTTGTATTTCTGTATTAGTTGTTGCTCTATTCTTATTACATTTTGCTATGGCTAAAAACATTTTCTGACCACCAGGGTAGAATTCTTAAACATCCCGTAATTATATTTCACATTTTCTTGATCAAATATATATGCATAACAATGTTTTTCCTTATTAGTTACTTACCTAAACGCAATTACCGATCAGTTCATAGTATTGATTTTTTTAATTAATTCAAAATAACCTTACATATACTCAACATACAGGAGTTTTCTATTATTATTACACATCTGTGTTTCCGAACATTTTTCAGTGATTCGCAACTACCAATTGAATTAAGTCTACATATTACATTCTTTTAAACTTAAATGCATTCTTACAATACCTGAGTTAGTATCATTAATGTACTATAGTAACTAATGAAACTCCAAAACGTATCTGGTTAAAATCGCAAATTCAAATGCATTCGCATATTAAGATTGGTTCACTAACACAGATTCATACGTGTGGACATTTCCGTAACAATCTTCCACAATCCTTATCATTAACATATATGCGTAATAAATACTGTTCGCAATAACTAATTACTTTAACGCAAATAGCGATTGTTTCATAGTCTACATTTCATAATTACTGAAAAATACACGATACGTACGCACAAGAGACGCTATCATTTCACCTATACTAACGTCTTCGTGCTTCCATGCAATTCTCAGTGTTCGCTAGGCTTCGCAAAAGTATCCGAGCTATTCACTATTAAACAACTGAATCAATAAAACGTATTCCATTTATATTAGACTTGATTACATTCTTAAAATTACTGATTTATTAGACCTAAGTCACTTAATAATTAAAATGCCAAATTTATATCTCAATTCTTAATTCTTAAAAATCAATTAGAAAGCTTTCAAGTATAGAAGATGAAACCGAATAGGTCTACATTTTCTACTCTAATGCTCTGCACTCTGTTTCTCAGATTATATCAACATGCAGAAATTTAAATGTAATGTGAACAAACAGCTTGCTGCCTAACTTCCTGGTTTGGTTGCCCTATAAATCGGGCCCCAATCATAGTAGCTCCTTACGTTTCAGTTGTAATATGCTTTTTTGGGGTGTACAACGTTTGTTAAAAAAATATATGGATGGACATTTCTCGAAATAATGCGTTTTATATTAATTATTTTGAACAGAAATACAAACTCCCACCTCTCCCATAGATTTATCCGAGTTTATAGTCGCTTATTATTTTATTTTGTTTCAGTGTTCTAATTTGGCATTGTTCGCATACATATAAAGAAAAAGAAAAACCATAAACAAGGACACTCTCTGAGACCAATTTCTTACACTCGTATACCTCGTAGTAAAAAACAACAACTTAATAACACTATCAAACTATATATATATCTAATAGGTAATAAGTAAAGCATACCACAGACTTCATACTCCTGCTAACCTCGCCGCACTATCAAAGAAAAGAAATGTATAACTCTCTGCATAGACGCCAACAACTTATTACCCATACTCCCATACACGATATTATAAAAAAATCATCCCTAAACCGTGTACACACAGAATACAATACCCCCTACAGAAATAAAAAAAATAAAGTATTGCCCAACACTTAACAAATGACCATCCCTGCCCCCGATCGGAATTCAGAAAACTCATAGTAGAAAATACCAAAATCTTAGAATATAGTACTAACAAACCAACAACTCCATATATTAAAAGACCTACACATAAAAACAAAAACAAAAACCTAATTAACAGAATTAACTTTAATACCAGTAATAATATACTAAAATGTCTATAATTATAACTATAGTTTCGTACTGATTACATAATTCCCGCCAAAAACCATATATAATACTAACACATGGTATGTACCTGATTATCCTCATTCCCCTGAAGATGAAACCGGATGGGTCTGAAAATACTTGGGACACAAATCAAAGCTATGGCAGATTTGTCGGCCAATTACCCCGCGAAACTAAGATTATGATTTGGAGTATTGAAAGGATATCGAGGCATAAGTTGTCTGTTATATTCAACAATATATATATATATATATATATATATATATATATATATATATATATATATATATATATATCATTATGATCATCCATCGGTAACTTCGGTTTCACGGAAACCATCGAAACTCAACCCACAGAGTTAAAGATACAAAATAAACCGATGTATCAGGTAATAAAGCGGTCACAGTTTGTATCTTTATATCTATAGTGTCCATTTCAATATATATATATATATATATATATATATATATATATATATATATATATATATATATATATATATATATATATATATATATATATATAATAATGGTAATAATCCAGGTGAAAAATATCCACAGGGTGGTAATCCAGAGAATTTTAACCGGGTTTATAAAAAGTGCTCAATATCAGAATAGAGCTTTATATATGATAATTTTATTTACACAGACATGTACAAAATCTGCGACACTGGCATGTCGATGTTATCGATCAACAGTTACTATAAACTGAGATCTCATCAGGCAGAGTTAGAATCCGATCTTAACCTCAGATCATATTTGGAGAGAATCTCAGTTTATAGTAACTGTTGATCGATAACATCGACATGCCAGTGTCGCAGATTTTGTACATGTCTGTGTAAATAAAATTATCATATATATATATATATATATATATATATATTGAATATATATATATATATATTGAATATATATATATATATATTGAATATATATATATATATATATATATATATATATATATATATATATATATTGAATATATATTCTATCCCAAAACTTAATGTCCAACTAATTGCTTGTCATCAAATGTAGTCGGCGTATTTATATTAGTTATGACTTTAAGAATAGACGTAAAATCTGTTATAATGTTTGAAGTAAGCTTTACATTATTTAAGAAAACCTCTCCTTTCCGTTTTTCTTTTGTTCTCTCGTTGATCAGCTGGGGTTTCGAGATAGCAGAACTGGTTAGGTTTCTCACTTAGCAGCCACTTGAATATTATGAAGGAGTGTGAAAACAAACATCAATGCGCACCATCTTAGATGAATGTAAGTCTTTGTGACGATAGGCTTATGTGACACGATGACTGTGCGTATCCGTGTATATTTTCGTATGCTCCAACTTGTTGGCTCATGTTTGTTCGTCTTGCTATGAGCCGTTTGGCTAGGAGCGATTATGTATATATATATATATATATATATATATATATATAGATAAAGAGAAAGAATAAAATAAGGTGTGAATAAAATTTTATTACAATTCAATGTTCAGGCAAAGTTCTTTACAGTCCTTAACTCATGAGTTTTAAAAGAAAATCTTCTCCTCAGAGGACCATTACCGCAATGACATTACTGCAGGTAATAAAAATTAAACTTTGAAAAAAATATATAAAAAAATATATATAAGAAAACATAAAGGTATATAAAACATGAAATATATCGGCCCCAAAACATACTTTTTTGTAAACCTATACAGTTCATCCACGTTAACAAGTTTAAAATAGCTCCAGGCAAGATATCAAAGAAGTTAATTAAGAAATAATCC
Organism: Sepiola atlantica; assembly: GCA_963556195.1. Classification (NCBI taxonomy): domain Eukaryota; kingdom Metazoa; phylum Mollusca; class Cephalopoda; order Sepiida; family Sepiolidae; genus Sepiola; species Sepiola atlantica. The sequence goes on along the minus strand of OY744517.1, from coordinate 152,387,296 downwards.
AAATCGTGAATGGTGGTCATAAAATGCAAAAAGTTATCCAGGCGGGAAATTCGTTTGCTATCGATGCAGTAGATAGCAGTGAGGAGAAGATTTTCTTTGAAAACTCATGAGTTAAGGACTGTAAAGAACTTTGCCTGAACATTGAATTGTAATAAAATTTGATTCGCCCCTTATTTTATTCTTTCATTTTATCTATTGCTATTAATGCTCTATCCAGTATATTGAGCTTTATTTTTATCCGGATGTTCACTAATTAAAGCTATTAGTTGCCTCTTATATATTTTGTTGTATTAACCTTATATATATATATATATATATATATATATATATATATATATATATATATATATATATATATATATATATATAAGTTTTTTATTTTTTATTTTTTATTTTTATTTTTATTTTAATTTTTTATTTTATTTTTATTAAGGCTTTTATTAAGGCTATTATCACTGCGACTATCGTAGGTATGATTGGCAGGCGTTATCATTGTTATCATAATCGGTTTTGTTAATGCTAAAACTAGTAACACCAGAAAACTTCTCTTATAAAATGATTCCACTAGTATTGATCTCGGTATAATATAATCACAATTTAAAAAATATAATCACAACAAAATTCACTACAAATAATAAACAAAACATTAAAATAAAATAAATAAAATGCAGAAGTAGCAATTAATACCCTAAATTAAAATTATCAAACATTTTTATCCACATGATAATTACTTATTAGAATTAAAATAAAATAGGAATGACGGTTATAATCATAATTTTATTCTCATTTTAAATTTAACTCACTCTGGCCGTCGCTCCATCTCCCTTCCTCCCACCCCGGCCGAAATTGAGATCATCACAGCACAAACACGTGAAAAACCTCCCACGTAATAATTTGAAACACGAATTGTTGGGGTCCTCCCCTCTCCCCTCTCATGTCCCATGTCACCGTTATAGACAAAGCCCCAAATCTGTCCCCCTCCCCCTCCAATGTATTTTCAATTTTCAATCTCCCGTTAAAGTGAAGTTAAAACTTATGCCATTTGAATTCCATCGCCAGCCCGATGAGTTGGTCGCTATTTGCACCAATGAAACAAAACTTGTTTTGTCGCAACTAATGGAATAAAATAAATAAATAAAAATATATATATATATATATATATATATATATATATATATATATATATATATATATATAATTAAAAGGTCGTATCTCACACAAACACACATACATATATATATTGTGTGTGTATGCATGCGCTATTCTTTCGTTTAATCAAACATCTTGAACATAACGGATTTCCCATGCTTAATTATACCTTTTTACTTTTTCGATTTTCGGAATAATCTAGTTTGCCGAATGTGAAGCCGTTACACGTCAACACAACAAAGCGCTGTAATTCCAGAACATGTACAATTTAAATTCGAGGACGCCAGAATAAACGTTACAGGATAAACTGTATTTACGTTAAACATTTTTAAATGTTGTTACTCGTTTCATACGTAATGTTATTAATTGTAGATGACTATTTTTAAATTTAAAACAAATAAGTTTAAGAATGTAATATGTTTGTATTGTTAACTAACATTTGTCTTAAACCAGAAGAGACTATTAAGTTTTTTTTAAATGTTTGTAAATTGAACTAGAATTTACTAAGTGCATAATGTGACTACGAGAAAGAGTAGTGGTAGTCAAACCAATGTAGATATTTGCTATATTATTATTATTATTATTATTATTATTATTATTATTATTATTATTATTATTATTATTATTATTGTTGTTGTTGTTGTTGTTGTTGTTGTTTGAACTAATAGATAACATTTGTTGTTTCTAATGTTTTTGGGGTTGGTGAAGAGTTGTTCGTTACTAGAAATTCAAATTGTATGACCCCGCAGCATAACACGAAGCTATTACTTAAGACTTCATAGTCAATTTTATTAAAAGGCAAATGAATTTTTAAAAATCGCAATAATCCAAATGATATATTAAAGACGAAATTTAACAGATTTATCACTGCTAATAACGCACAAATAGATAATTATCTATTTCCCCAAATAATCGGGGATTACAAACTTGGCTATTCATACAGAACAGTTAAGATAAATTAACCCACTTCTCCTCTCCGGTTTATCGCATCCCAAATTACTACTTCTATATATTGATTAACAAAAAGCCTTAATGAATTATCAGCTCGTATCTACCAAGTAAATGTAGCGTAAAGTGTACACATGAACGACACAAAATATACAAACCAAACAACCGGACAATAAAATCATTGCTTCCTTTAATGTAGAATGCTTGTTCTACTAATGTACCTGTAGTATAAACAGTTAATATAATTATTAATAATAAATACACTAACTCATCTTATTAATTATAAATACTAAACAATTACTATTAATTTGCACCACTGAAGTATCTTTCATGATTTAAAGGGAAACATTTTGACTCGCATTGACGGAGTTTCGATGGTCCCGGTTCTCGGGCTGACTTTTATCAATTTCTATATGGCAAACCTGGAAAACAAAATATTTAATAACATTGTAAAATAAAAACTTTATTTACGTATGCTATGTCGATTATATTCTTATTTTAGCCTAAAATACTGACCAGAAACACAAAGTACAGGACTAAAAAAAAAACTCTGTTCTTTAAAATGCATCATAGAACTAAACCGTAATAATATAATATCATTCCTTGGTGTTCTCATTGATACCTCTTATAGTAAGTTTAAAACTTCTCTTTGTAAAATAGAACTAGCGTAGTCTATTATATTACAAAAGCGAATTATCCCTTCGCTACAAAATAGTCCTTGCTAAAAACCCTACTAAACCGGATAAAACTAATCTCTTCAACAACAACAACAAAAAATGATATTTATTGAATTAAAAATATAAAGAAAGTTCTAATTA
>OY744517.1:152376881-152379381 GCA_963556195.1 Sepiola atlantica | reverse complement strand
GAACCTTAGGGTTCTAGGGAAACCTGATTGAGAAACACTGACCTAGAGACTATCTTGGTTGCAGCAGGCCCTTCGTTGTTGGAATGTATCGGTCCTAGGCGGTGCACACTCCCAGACATTACCTCCTCTTTTTGATTGGGGTGTTTTTTACCGACCACCTGAAACGCCCCTACCGTGTAATGAGAACGGGTCCGTTCATAGCTATATTTCTACCCAGTCAGAGTGTCCCTCGGAACGCTGGCTATTCCCACCTTCCGGCCTTGTGTCAAATTTTGGTAGAGTGAGAAGCAAGTAAATAATCACCTGTCGACAATGATACTTTTTCAGATTATTTCTATAGATTTTCATATGATATGTGACATGTAAACTTTATTAACATACAAATAAATAATCGTGACCCGTTGGGTCACGACCACTTTCACTATTGATTCTACTTAGATTTTATTCGATTGTTCATATGCTGTGACATATATGTAAATACATTTCCCTGCATAATTAAAAATAATAAATCTCTTTACTTCTATATTATTATTATTATTATTATTATTATTATTATTATTATTATTATTATTATTATTATTATTATTATTATTAGTATTATTATTATTATTATTATTATTATTATTATTATTATTATTATTGTTGTTGTTGTTGTTTTTATTATTATTATTATTATTATTATTATTATCATTATTATTATTATTATTATTATTATTATTATTATTATTATTATTATTATTATTATTATTATTATTATTATTATTATTATATAGGAGTAATATTATTCATTTTTATTATTATATAGAAATAAAGAGACGTATTATTTTGCCATCTAATTTGCATGCGTGTTTCAATCACTCTTTCTCTAAATAGTCATAGAGATATCAAGAGAGATTTGTGATTTGTTCAGTTAATTATACATTACGGTAATTACAAGAAGTAAAATTACATTTCTCTTTCAACAATAACTCAATCCCAGAACTCAGGAATATTTTAGCATGTATTTTGTGTTATTGAATTGCATAGGATAAAAAGGCCCAGGGAAACTCGCATTTAGTATAATGATATTAAATAGATGAACAAAGCTTTATAATTTCAAAAAACGCTGTGAAAAGAAAACTCTTCGCCATATCTAATTTGTAAAAGCGATTTTATTTATATGTTATTCATATATTTGCTTTGATCGATCAATCCGACAACGTACATCAACGGTTCTCAACTTTCTCTCCCTTTGCGTCACCTCTAAAATGAATCACATGACTTAAAAAAACCCTTGCGCAAACAAACAAATTATATACCATATCTTTCTCATTTTTTAAAAATCGTAATTCATGTAGTAAATATCATATATTTTAAAATAACTATTTTAAAAATAAATGAATACTTCTTTGTCAAATTTTCACACTGGCATCGCACACAACGTCATGAAGTATATTACCAATGATTGTTATATTCGTTAATAAAATTATAAGTTTAATATGATTATGTCTATATCAAAATATAACAATATCCCAGCATATATTTGCGTGTTTAGTAATATTACGTATATGAAAATTATAAAAAAAAGTCAAAAATGCATTAGCTTATCTCACATGTTCTTGCGAAATTCTTAGTTTTTTTTTTCAGACCTCTGGTTGAGAAACGCTTTGATTGACTCACGTTTGGTATAATAATAGTCAGATTAATACAATGAAATAATCGTGAAAAACGCTTTCAAAAGAGGTGCCGAGAATTACCTCTATATAAAACGTGTCCTCCATATTCTTACAAGCACTACGGAAATGTAAAAATTAACAGTTAAACTGACAATTAAATCGATAACTCGAAAAGAGGGCGGTTACTGCGATTGCTTGATTTGCATAGTTTAGAGCTATGCTTCTATGGGTTTTAATTACAATTCCTTTGTCGCGTATTAAAATAAATAAAAACATTTTTAAAATATATAAGATTCGATTATTAAAAATATCTTAAATTCAATTATATTAATTTTGAATTCTGAACAAATCGCAATAGAAATAATTCAAACTCTTATTTTAAACTTGAATATACAATTTTTAATCAGAACAAAAAAAAGGACTAAATTAAATATTTTAATCTTTATTTCGCTTCTATATTTGATTCGTTTTTTTTACTGTATACTTAATTATTTTTTATCTGGTCCGAATTAACTTAATCTAATTGACATAAAATAGCTATTTTTATTTCTAATATAGGAATGGGCAACGGAAGTTACATATTTTTTTAACCAAAAGATGAATACCCTTCATTTAAACCGAAATCCACAAAAAATTAGAGATCGATTTGATCTTTATGAATTGTACAGTACTTATCGATTAATAAATTAATGTTACTATAAAGTATTGATTTTATGAATAAAATTACAGATTTGTTTGATCATTTAAATTACTTTACCATGTTCATTTTAAAGAGAAAATTACGTTTAATTATAATCTAACTGACCCCCTTCATAAATCAATAACACCTTAAACGTGCGAATGAA
>OY744517.1:152369381-152371881 GCA_963556195.1 Sepiola atlantica | reverse complement strand
TGAACACGTCTCTTTTAAACTGAACATAAATCGCGCATGGCCGCTAGTAGGTATAAATTTGGGAAAGATCATTTTTTAAGCATCTTTAAAATTTTAAACATAAAGAAAGAGGCAAAATGCCCTCAAAAACCATGTGTTAGATGCAGATATTTTTTATTAAAATCAATATATATATATATATATATATATATATATATATATATATATATATATATAATTTCCAGAAAATGTATCGTCTCTTATACACGTTAACATATAATATTCCAGAAAATATATCGTCTGTAATTCACGTTAAAATATAATATTTAAGTCAACTATTTAAAAAGTATGTTATAATATTAAACAATTGTATCCAATTGATTTAATTACCAAACGATATAAGTAATCACAAACCACTTCACAAGAATCCAATTTACAAAAGGAAAATGACCATAATGCAACAGTTGTTTTAATAAAATATATTATTTTGTACCATGTCTATATCTGAATTAAAAACACCCTCTGAATTGAATAAACTTGTTTTTACTTCTATCTCAATTTCATTTTCTACTTAGTTGTCTTTAGTTCGGCCAAAATAAGTAATGTCGATTCAATAAATTTATTTTCAATAATCCAACATGCATTTCAAAATAGACAACTCAAAAGCTGTCGTTGTTTTCAGTAAAACAATATGCTTTTCTGGGAATTACACGTTTTTTTTCAATTATAATTTTGTTTCCTTTTGATAAACTATTTTTTCTTCATCAGCACAAATAACTTCTTTTCCCGGACTGCTTGCCTTCGGAATTCCATCCCTGCTCCCTATTTCCGACACTGTACCAACATGGAGCAATTTAAATGTAATTTGAACAAGTATATTGCTACACAACTCCACACGTAGGATGCCCCTTTATGAATTTAGACACTAACCACAGTGGCTTCTTTACGTTTCAGCGGTAATATGAAAGCAGAAAACACCACTCCACAAAATAAAAAAATAAATTAAATAAAATCTTCGTTTTCTTTTACTATAAAAAATTCAGTACTGGCCATACTCAACGTTGCTTAACTTCGGGGATCTGGCGGGCACCGGTGTGTCAATTTTATTATACCCTATAATAATATTAGTATTAAGCTAAACACAATATACCATATACTGGACAAGGCAGGTGAAGCTAAGGCGGTAGCTCTTGATATATGCAACAACTTTAACAATGTCTGGCATAAAGGTCTTCTCATGAAAAAGTAATTCATATGGTATTCCATGAAAAATGCCAGTATACTAAAATCATATGCCCTTAATAGGGTTAAGATGAAAATTTATATACACTAAATGTACAAAAGCAAGGAAATTCCCAAATTTTTACACTTTTATTGTCATTAAGGGTATGCGAGCACAACAGGTCTATGTATTTTACTGGTAGGAATTTTTCTTCAGCACACCTCACACACTTCATCCACTAGAATAGAGATTTATACTGTAGTGATGTGATAAGGAAATGGTTTGGTTGATATGTAGTCATACCCTTAATGACAATAAAAGTGTAAAAATTTGGGAATTTCCTTGCTTTTGTACATTTAGTGTATATGAATTTTCATCTAAACCCTATTAAGGGCATATGATTTCAGTATACTGGCATTTTTTCATGGAATGTCACTACTTTTGTAAAGGCTATGCCTCAATACAATGCCTTCTTATAACTGATATAGTTGGTAGTTTGACTAATCAGGGTATATGGTAAACTGAAATTAAAATGCTATCAACTAGACACTAGAACCTCTATCTTTGCCAAAAATCAGCTGAATCCATCAAATGGTCGATAAGATATAGAATAAAGTGTATGAATACTGGTCATTTTTAAGGTTTTATGGAAATTTCTGGAAAACCAAGGTATATGGTAAACTGAAATTAAAATGCCATCAACTAGATCCTAGAACCTCTATCTCTGCCAAAAATCAGCTGAATCCATCAAATAGTTGATGAGATACAGAGTGGCGCATACGTACGTACGTACACACAGATAACATGATTTCATGATTGAACTTTCTGGATCTCTGGGTTACTTTGACTAATGATGCTGAAATTCTACACACTTATAGAACCTATCAAATAAAAATTTTGTGCAAAGTTTTAACTAATTTGGTTTATTGGTTTTTGAGTTATGATTGATAAAAAAAATGAGATTTCCAGCATAGGCCATTCGTGAGTCTATTAAGGGATAGAGCGCTCTCGCGTCTTTCTTGATTACAGGACGAATATTTAATGTAATTAGATTCTTTCCTAACCAAAAGAAAGATCCAGGTTGTCGTCAATGGTCGTGCATCCAAACAAGATGACATAAATGCAAGTATACCCCAAGGTGCGATCCTTGAACCTTTATTGTTACTCATTTTCATAAACGACCTCCCTGATGACATTGTGTTTGAGATGGGTTAATTTGCTGACGACACCACGTTCTACTCTCGTCATGTAGGCAAAACAGACGCACACATATCCGAGGTAATGGCTGAATCCTTAGAA
>OY744517.1:152336881-152364381 GCA_963556195.1 Sepiola atlantica | reverse complement strand
TAGAAGCACCCCTGGTCCCTATAAGTTGATAATTTAAGTAGTTAGGGATATTTCTAAGAATTTACATGTTACTGACGCTCATGCGCGCGCACAAATCCTTTTAAAAATGTATGCCTTACTATAACGCAACATTTGATGTAGAGCGATTTTTTTTCCAGAAAATCTTTAGTATCGAATTTAGTTTGAAATTTTATTGAGAAGCAGGTGCGAGTTCAGGTGAGCGCACTCCTTAAATGGTAATGTTTACCAACAAATAATGTGAACATATTAATCACCGTGTTACCGAGAATATATATTCTAAAATTAATCTTGATCGATTCATAAAAAAAAATTAAGAATTAAAAAAGCAACTTTATATATATGCGCCCACTAAATAATGACATTTACAAAAAAAAAGAATGTGTCAATGTTAGCCATCGTATTTTCCAGAATATATATTCCAAAAACATAATTTACAAAAACCGTAACAAAAATTAAAATAATAAGACTCCAAAGTAACGCCGGGTCGGAAAAGCTAGTATATATATATATATATATATATATATATATATATATATATATATATATATATATATATATATATATATATATATATATATATATATATATATATATATATATATATCTGGTAAGTAAGGTACTTAAGCTTTTTTTTTTCAATGCAACTTTTATTCCTATATAATTTTATTGCTAGCTACCATATCGCAGAATGGTTCTTGGGTGTAGTGTTTGGATATTATTATTATTATTATTATTATTATTATTATTATTATTATTATTATTATTATTATTATTATTATTGTTATTATTATTGTTATAATTAATGTTATTTGATATGCAAATTACCATATCACACGGTAGTCTTAAGCGTAATATATTATTAATAATTATATTAATATTATTATTATTATTATTATTATTTATTTATGTATATATTAGTTAAATTTAAGCTGAATTATTTCTATACTTGATTATTGGGGAAATGGTCGTTTGATCAGTATCATTGGAGAGCCATGAATATTATAACTGCCCTGTTTTTAAATCTCTGAAACAGTTACATGATAAACAGCCGATGATCCCCGTTTTAATATTTCAATCTTAAGTTAAGGTTTCCTGTTTTTGTTTCACGGTAAGATAGTTGAATCCCCCTTTTTTATGAATTTTCCAACGAAAGCTAAGTCTGCGATATCTTGGATTTAGTTAGTTTCTTTGGGAATTTAAACTGCATTTTCCTTTTTTTCTTCTTTTGTTTAAAATGACTCAAAGATACTTTAGACGATATATATATATATATATATATATATATATATATATATATATATATATATATATATATATATATATACAGCGATACGGTTACATAATTCTATACTGACGAGCGTAAAATAAAAACGCGAAACACATATATGTCTGTAGATATAAATACACTAATGTGATGTAGTTTGCTTTAAAGATTGTGCATACACTAGTTGTACCAACCCAGGAAATAATGTTTAGTAGGATTATTTGTTGCTTTTTAATATAAGATTCGAAATTTGAATTTAATATTGTAATAATTTTTTACTAATTTTTGTATAGTAATGGGGTTTCAATATCTATTGATAACACTTTTTGGATTTAAAAAGTTTCCAAAATGTTCTATATTTTAATACGTGAGAATTTTCTATGAATTTTAAAACCAGAAACGTGTTCTTCTTCGATATTTCAAATGCTTCTTAATTCTTGCGAAATTTCGCAGTCACAAAGTAATTCATTCCTCTTTTTTACTATTCAGAAAAAATAGTAACTGATATGTGTATGAAAGACAGGAATGTATTCTGATAGATTTGATTTTGCAATTAAATTATTCTTTTATGAGCGTTTTAAAAACAATATTTTTATTTAATATTATTGACATTTGTTATTTCAATAAATGTTCGAGTAATAATAAATAACAAATGTGTATGCCACGTTGATGTGAGAAGCACATACATACGCAGACAAATAAGAAGTGATCAGACAATTTTATTAACATAGACACTATGCATATTCATTAATCCATCGAGGCGTAACACGCTAAAGTTTAACATTTCTTCCTTCATAAATTCAGTCATACATTTTATAATGTTTTTGAATTTTTTAGATGAGAATTGATAATATGAACTATTTGAAATGTTCGGACGATTGTTCTCATCTTGGGTGTCATTCTCACAACGTTTCGCCCGATATAACCTCCGAGCTTCTTCAGCTGTATCTTGACAATGTATATTATTGGTGAATGTCCCTGAATTAATACAACAATGAAATAAAAATCTTAACGCTCTTCTTGTTTCAGAAACACATCACACATTTTGAATTATTAATATTATTTTGGTACATGCGAAAAAAAAAAACATTTTCCCAGCATTCACCAATAAGATCCATTGCTAAGATACACCTGCAGATGGTCGGAGGTTATATCGTTCGAAACGTTGTGAGAATAATACCCAAGATGAGAACAGTAGTTCGAATAATCCAAATAATACATGTACTTTCAGGTTTTCGCTTATAGAAATATGTTTTTTTTCTTTGACCTTTTTTGGGTCTCAAAAGGGTTCCAAGTGTGTATCGATATCATGGGAACGTCTAGTAAAATGTAATTTGACGAATTTGAGGACAGATATTTACATACGCAAAAATGTCTCTCAAAAGCTGATAATTTTCTACTGAAAGAATCAATATATATATTTGCAATTTCATTCATTAATATCTCTATCTTCGATTATGAGTGTTATGTGAAGAATTGATCGTCAAAATGTTCAGATCAGATGGTCTTTGTTAGTTCTTTGGCCTTTTGGTTAGGATCAGAGTGTAGTTTCTGTTCTGATACTAAACTTCATCATTTCTGTTAGTGTAAGAGAATATCTTCTAGACTGAGACATTTTTATTTTTCTCTTAACCCAGAGTGCCTTTTTGGGGGGGATCTGGATTTCTCCACGTAAAAACCGACCTTGTGTCTAACTCTGCGCTCGTGGGGAGGCAAGTAAATAGGTATGCTTGCAATAGAGATTTTAAGTGTTATTTAGTTTCATGATGATGCTTATAAACCCTTTTCGTAACTACACGCCATACATGGTAGCCAAAAGGATTAGAGTCTGGGGAGCAAGGAGCCAAATTGTTAGGCCATGTGGTCATGAAACTGATATCTTTTTCTGTTGGATTTTAAACTTTGTTTAGATGTTTATTCACCTTTACCTTTTCTGGCATTTACTCATCACATGAGTCTTGTATCTGATGTCTTTGTCGATCACATTTCAGATTGGACTTTCTGACCTACGGTTTTCTTTTGGAATTTCCTCGATTTTCATAGAATACCACAAACAGCGTGCTGTACTTGCCGAATAAATTCCGATGTTCTAATGCTATCAGTGTATCCAGCATACTTATGTTTTGATACTGTTGTTACCTTTCTATCGGAACCTTTAAACTCTGTGAACTTTGTAAACGAAAGATCAGGAAAATTAAAAAAATATTTTAATTTCTAAATTGCTACGTTCAGCTTTTATAGTCACGATAACTTTATGCCTTTTCATTTTTGGGCGTAATTATAGAAGCTGCCATTGATAATTCTGAAATATAGAAAATATAAACTCAATTAATATTACTGCTAAAATAAAAATAACGTATGTCCTTAAATACATTACACACCATATACTTTAATATAAAACAAGGTAAAAAGTAGGCACTGAAAAGTTTGTAGCTTTCTCTTATTGTTTTTGTTGTGTTATAATACGACAATTATTTTCTTTTACTAATGTTGGAGCAAATCTAAGTTTCGCGGTTCCGTTCAGGAAGTCCGGTTGCCGATGATTGTGTCTGAAAATATTTGGACAAATATGGCCGCATTCAGATGTATTTTACCAGTTCTTATGCACAAACACGCATACTAGCTTACAGGGGTTCATTATTGGGCAAACGGATGCCATGACGGACTATGAAAACACCAACTAAATCTATCGGCATTTTGATACATTCCGGAGTTATGAATTCGGCGTTGAACACCTGATTAATTAGGTTATTATGATTTTTGTTAAATAAAACTAAATTTTATAACTAAACCAAATTTGTAGATAATGTCTTTAGAAAAAAAATGAAAATATACCGATTGCTTTGTTTAGTTATTTTTTAATTTTTAATTTCCAGAGTTAAGAACTAGGCGGTGAACAAAGATGGCGTCCCTCTGGAAAATATTCCTGATGTCTTAAGAGTGTTTTGGTAGTAAAAGAAATATCTCACTCTCCCTGTTTATATGAATACAAAGAAATGGAATTTAGGTGCGGCTAAATTATTTTTCCAAATAAATTAAATCGAACGACAAGTTTTCATTTTTAATACCAATATTTGTCATACTAAACTTACCAAACATAATTAAGTAACAAGTTATATTTAAAAAAAAAAAAAACTATTAACGTAAAAAAAAAAAACTGTAAATAGATGTGTTGTACTTAATATATACGATTAGTTAAACTTATTTGATTTAGCATGCCTGTTTACAAGACATAAAGCTTTAAGGTGTGTATTTAATGCGAAACAATGCATATTGCAAACAATGTATTGTATATGCTTAAATCAACGTAATTTATTTTTTTATGAAAATCGCTCCAGATAAGGCATGAAGAAACTTGAGTTTAAAGGCTGAACAATACTACTGAAAGGTACAAAAAACTACCGAGTGATAAGTGTCAGATGGATAGATTCGAACCCAGAACACAGCAATTCTTTCCCTTTTGTCAGAAAAATCGCTCATTGAATGTGAGAACTAAAGCACAAAATAAGGAAAGCTAGAATACGAGGCCGTCGATAGTAAACCGAAAGTTAACTTTCTACTCTCCAATATCCAACCCTTAGCTACCGAATGATACCTATCATAAGTTCAGACATACGTTAGCGAAAAACACATTAACAGCAAAACAAAACAAAACAGACCCTTAAATAATGTTAAATAATTAAATATGAATATATCTTCGTTGTCAGTGCTGTAACATAGTCCCCTGTTTTTTACTGGTCACTAAATTGAAAGGTGTTTCAGCAGAAATAGAAGAAATCGAAAACAAGAAAGAATGTTGGTATTCCTTATAGCACACTGCGCTTATGGTTATAATCAACTCCCCAACCCCATGCTGGGGAGGGGGCAAAACGTAAAAGGTCTATTCTCTTCGATCGTCAAGTTTGTTTTCTTCTTTCTCCCGATTATTTGTCGATCGGTGCAAATGTTCTTGCTACACTTCTGAATCAAATTAATAAAAAATGAAGACAAAACAAATGTTTACAATTTATATGTTACGATAATCAAAACAATCGAAATAGAATTCTAAACACGACGCCATCCACATCCGTAACCTACATCATATTACTATCTGCCATTTATAATTACTGCTCTGCCTTTTTTTCGATCACCCCGGGCTAATCTGGTTGCACCATAAATAAGAGGAATTTATTGGTAAACACCTTTCACAAATAGATCCGATTAGATTCGAACTTGGTATAGAATGTCATTAAAACAGATGAATTATCAAGGCTTTTCGGAATGTAGCTAAATCTGTTGAATTGATCGTAAAAGAAGATTTAGAAACTTTAACACATTTATTATGATTTTAATATACAACCCGATTTTTGTTACTCTATGATCAAAAACATTTTAGTTTTTATTTTCACATGTAGTTCAGTAATTATATTCGGCGAGACTTATAGCAAGCCATCTGCATATATATATATATATATATATATATATATATATATATATATATATATATATATATATATATATATATATATATATATATATATATATATATATATATATATATATATATATATATATATATATATATATATTCGCTATTTACAAAGTTAAATTCCTCCCTAATTATTACCTAGTTGTCTGAGTGACTTTAATAACAAGCAGTACTAATAGCTACATGCACGATCCGAATAGTTCGTTGATCACTCTAACTGCTTGTGTAAATTTAGCCGCCGATTCGCTATTTACAAAGTTAAATTCCTCCCTAATTATTACCTAGTTGTCTATGGCCGGTTAAGACTCTTGACTACAGATCAGTGGCGATTTGTGATCAGGGTTCGCGCCCGCCGACAGTTGAGAATTAACTTCCTGCACTGAAGATTGCGTTAGCATGAAACATCGATGTCTGTAGGTATTAAAATAATTAATATTTATTTATAAATATTATATATATATATATATATATATATATATATATATATATATATATGAGAACAGAAAGGATGAGAGTAATCCGACGTAATGGGAAATGATAATTTGAAGAACAATGTCATGCAAGTACATCGAAATATTGGGTTGACATGATGGGTTGATAAGGAAAAGTAGCTGCCGTTGCTACTAAGAGCGCTGGACGTTGGTCATAGTAGTCATGGCTACTACTTTTTTTACCCAATATTTCGATGTACTTGCATGACATTTTTCTTAAAATTATCATCCTGAGGAAGTCTTACAATAAAGACGAAACGTTGATGAATATATAAAAAATATCTCTTGGTTTTTTCTTTTTGATTTCCAATATATATATAAAATATGGTAATAAAATAAGATTCACTATTTATAATAACAAAACTAAAACATTAAACCTTGTAGTTAACAATAACTCTTTTAAGGTCAACAGTTCTAAAACAATGTTATATATCAGTTTAAATTCCTTCTGAGAAAAAATACCTCCGACAATAATAATTTAAAAATGATTACATCGGTTTTACTATAAAAGCCCTTTAACATATACTTACTCTGCATCTCTCCGACCTCAGACAATAGATACAGGTGTTGGCAAATTTATCTTGTGTCGGAGGTCGAATAGATGCATGGTATACATACATATATATATATATATATATATATATATATATATATATATATATATATACATACAAATATATATATATATATATATATATATATTTATTCATTTTAAATGAATAATATTGAATTATTTTTACCTACATACGCTAGCGTTTTAGACTTTCGCGCTCATCAGTGCAGGGACGGTCGCACGGTTCGAATCCCTGCCACAGAATCAACCTAGACTTCGTAAGCAAGCGCTGTAACCATTAGGCCACGCGACCGTATCACATTCAAGAACGGAATTTAAGTTTCTATACATGCGAAGGGCGGCATATTAAGAAAGACTGACTAAAGATTCTACGAACGTTATCGGAATATGCCTTATAGCTACGTGACAGTCTACGTATGTAGATAAAGACAACTATTTATAATTATATATATATATATATATATATATATATATATATATATATATATAGTCATCCACATACATACTGTTTCGCTGTATCTCAGCTCATACATGCGGCTAGACCAGTTAGTGCCTCAAGCCGGGATTGAAACTCAACCGTCGAGCTGAGAGTCGGCGCGGTTAACCCCTGCGATATATATATATATATATATATATATATATATATATATATATATATATATATATATGACCCACTTGACACTGCCTTGATTTTTGCTGTTAATTTACCTCTTTAATTCAGAAAAGTCTTGGTTTTGTTTTGATAGACATTATCTTTCAGACTGAACGTACAAAGTCAAGTGAGTCTAAAGTCCTTGAAGAATCACATCTATTGATGAGATAGTCACCAAACTGTCCACATATTATTAAACGGCCATAAACAAAGAGTATTGGACATTTATGTACAAACTTGGTGGGCAGATCAGGCATCTATTGAAGTTTATTTATATTAAATATGGTTTGATTGCAAACAAGATTGCGAATTTTATTACCGATTCCATGGGTAGCATTGTATTTGTCCTACTCTGTATAATCGTTCCACCGATTCGATAGAATTACATACATACGATAATTATTCATACATAGGATGAACCCATCCAGCGATGTGTATTTTTCTAGTTGTGCGTGTTTGGCTACATTGGATACTATTTCAGACTATGCGATCCGGTATTCCATCTTACTCAGCAAATCGTCCTGGAAAGCTGTAGAAGAGGGTCTCTCGGAGGATATGAACATTCTGTCTTTGCACCTGAAAAACTTGCGTCTCAAGGTCAGTGTTGACAAGTCTGTGTCAACAATGTTCCACTTTAACAATAAGGAAGCACGCCACGAGATAAACATCATGGTTGATAATGCCCGGCTACAGTCTCAATCATCCCCCTACGTACCTCGGCGTGAAGCTTCATAAAACACAGCCATTTAAACAACACCTGGACAGTGCCAAAGCAAATACTACCGCCCGTGCTGCACTGAAACGCCGCACACTACTATTCTTTGAACTGACATTTAACGAACATTTCAAACTAAAATTTTAGCAGCATGTAAGATTTTGTACATATATAAATATTTGGTGTCACTTTTAAACTACGTTTTATCCTTCCTTCAACTATATACGTGCCTTATCTTTTATTCAACCATTTCATGTTTTTCTCTGTGTTTCATTGTTTAAGCATTTCACAAATATATAAGACAATTTCATTGCCCTCACGTGGTCCGTGCGTCTCTACAAAATGGAGTCTTAATAAATTAAATGTAAGCGCGGATCTAAGCATATTCTCTAAGACACAATATCTTACAAAGCTAAGTTCCGCGCTCCCTTCGCGTACTAAAAGCCGAAATAAGAGGAAGTGAGAATTATGAGGCTATCGAAAGAAAAACCAAAGTCATCTTTCTACTCTCAGTATGGATCGTTTTTTTTTGCACATCGAGCTGACTTGCCTTTTGACATCGCATTGTTTAAGTGTTGCTAGGTTACCACAGACCACATCATCGAATAATCCAAGGCTTTACCGATGAGGTGCCAGTTTCGTTGTCGACAGATCAATTAATCGCCGCCAGCCTGACTAGTCGTCGACAGCCCAGACAGACGCCGATAGCCCGACCTAAGATTATAACTTTTTAGTTGTTTTCCAGATAACGACTTAAACCTATCGTATTTATACAGATAGAATTTAACAACAACAACAAAAGTTATTTTTGAATTGGTCATTTAACTGAGTCACCACGCGCGTTAAGAGATGGCCTGATATGGATTGTACACTGGAAAAAGAGAAAAAAACAAACAAAGACGTCGCGTCTGCGTTGAGTATTGAGTGTGAGGACATTGTAATGTATCATGTCGAATGTATTCTAGGATCGGCAATTTAGAAACAAGAAAAGAGGATGTTTCCCCTCGATAAGATCAAGTACTCCTCTGTTTAAGCTGCAGCGAACAGGAAACAATGGCTTGTTTGGCTGAATTATGATGACTTAGACCGGCTATGGTGGGTGTCCAGCCGGTAATAAGACCCACCTCCTTAGGGTCGACGTACAGCCGGGGGTGATACACCCTTCTCTCTATCTCTCTAAGCATGCTTGTTTTAGTCGTCTCTCAAACTCTGACACACTTTAACCCGGTTTTTCGTCTTTCAAGTCTGCACATCTAAATACAATCAAAGCCCCCCTCCAAAAAAAAAACTAAAAAGAGACAACAAAAATTATTATTTGTACTCACTAGGAGTTCTCACACAGGTCATCAGTGATTGCTCACCGACAACCGGGGGTATTCCCTGAAGTCTGAGTGACAACAAGTCTCCCCAGATTTCCAGTATTCTTCACCTCTTTTCGATACCCACCACAAATAACCTTGCAGTATCGCAACAGCCGTTTATCATTGATTTCTCTCTGGTAAGGACCATTGGTCTTCTCTGGAATTTGGATGGCAATGAGCCTCCCCAAGGTCCCAGCACTCTCTGCACTTCCAGTGGAGTCTGGTTATTATTTATTTATTTATTTATTTGTTTATTTATTTATTTACCCGTTAAGAGAGTTAACACATATTGATTATCACTGACACTAACAAGTGATGTTCCCTGAAGTCTGAGTGATAACAAATTCACATAAATTTCCAGCATTCACCGCTTCTTTCGATAACCGTTACAAATAATTTTGCGTTATCGCAACAGCCGTTAACCAATAATTTATCGCTGGAATTTGAGTGGAAATAAGCCTTCCTAGGGTTCCAGTATTCTCCCATCCTTCCAGTGGAGAACTTGTTAGTGCCCTCTCACTTCGGTATTTCCATCCTTCTTGACCATTCACAACAATTTTTTGGGGTATCAGCCGGAATTGGTTACATCACATTCGTGTGTATGTATTTTTATTGGGGGAATGAGCTTATCGGATTTCTTGCAGTTTTATTTCCTTTGTAATCGTGTGATGTTCTTTCTATATCCTTTGTTTTATTTCTACTTATTTCTTCTATTTCTTCTATTTCTTTTCATTCTTCTTCTTCTTCTTCTTCTTCTTCTTATTATTATTATTATTATTATTTACTCACTAGGAGTTATCACACTGGTCATCGTCATGTGAGTAAATAATAATAATAATAATAATAATAATAATAATAATAATAATAATAATAATAATTATTATTATTATTATTATTATTATTATTATTATTATTATTATTATTATTTTTTTTTTTTATTTTTTAAGTTTTTTTTTACGCACTAAGAGTTTTCATACATATTCAGTATCAGTGATTGCTTACTGACAATAAAAAGTGGTGTCCCCGGACTCTGAGTGTCAACAATATTTCTAGGATTCACCGCCTCTTTCGATAACCGCTGCAAATAATTTTGCGTTATAGTAACAAACGCCGCTGATAATGGCCGTTGGTTTTCTCTGTAATTTGAGTGGCAATAAGCCTCCCCAAGATTCCAGTATTTTTCTCACCTTTCCAGCGGAGATCTGATTTGTGCATTCCATACTCTGCCTTTCAATCTCCCTGAGCATCCACGACAACAATTATCTGTCGTATCAGCCAATGTAGTGTTGTCTCGAGTCTGCGTGCCACTAAGTCTCCTCCGATGGCCAGTACTCTTCGCATTTTTCGATAACCGTTGAAAATCACTTTTCGTTCACGTTGATTTCTTGTTGATAGAAGCTGTTACCTTTTTCTGGAATGTGAGTGCCAATAAGTCTCTTCAGGATTCCAGTGCTCTCCGAACCGTTCCAGCTGAGGTCTAGGTAGTGCTCTCTTTTGTTCCATCTTTTCATGACTATTTTGTATTTTATGAACCGATTCTGGTGCCACCATTTTTGTGAGTGCATGTCTGTGTAGATTATGAGTTTTTTCTTACATATCTACCTTGACAATCTCAATTCTCTTGGTGTCGTTTAAAGTCTTTTTCTTTTTTCTTCTTCTATTTCGAGTTACCTGGTCTTGGTCGGTGTTTTCTGCTTATGTGGGGTTTCCTTAATATTTCAACTGTTTTCATCAGTGTTGTGTTTTATAGTGTTCAATCGGCTTATTAATTCCAATTTTTCTAGTTTTTTCTAGTTTTTTTCTATTTCTTTTTAAGACTGTTCCTAGTGCTTCTACAAGTATTGGTATTACTGTAGTTTTCTTTATATTTCATATTTCAACTGTCTGGAAAACGCAATGTATTTACTTAGTTGTTCTCTTTCCTCGATAATAATCATGTGATCTGCTTGGACAGCGAAATCTACTATTTGACATTTTTTTCTTCTTGTTGACAATTATCGCGTCTGGTTTTCTTTTTTGGGATGAGTTTGTCCGTTTGTATTTGCATATACCAAAAGAATGTTATGCCGTTAATCTTCTAATGTGCCCCATTTGTCTGCGTGTTCAAAATTCAGTTTTTTGCACAGTTCGTTGAAGACGACCTTTCACTGATAATAACCGGTAGTGTTCCCTGGAGTCTGGGTGACAAAAAGTATCCCCAGATATCCAGTAATCTTCACCTTTTTTCGATAACCTTTACAAATGACTTTGCGTTATCGCAACAGCCACTTACCATTGATTTCTCGCTGACAACGACTATTGGTCTTCACTGGAATTTGGGTGGCAATAAGCCTCGCCAATGTCCCAGTACTCATCGCATTCATCCACTGGAGGTTTTGTTAGTTCACTTCGTCCTTGGTCCTACCATCCTTCTTGACCCTTCACGACTATTTTGTGAGCTATCAGCCGAGGCGGATTTCTGTTGTTGGGGGGGGGGGCGGAGGCTCAGTTTATAAAATTTCTTGCAGTTTCAGTTCCCTCGGTTTTATGCGGTGTTCCTTCCGTCTTTTTGTTTTACTTCTGTTGCAGTTTTCATGTGGCTGATTAGTGTTTGCAATTTATGTAGGTTGATTTCTGCATTCGAGGATTGTCCTTAAGATTGCCGTCCGTTGTATAGTCTCAGTCTTCCCCTTGATTCCAATTTCTCTTTGTCTTTTTCCAGTTTTTTCGGGACTGTTTCCAGTACTCCGACAACTATTGGTATTATATTGACTTTCTTGATGTTCCATATTCCTTTCAGCTCTCTGACAAGCTCCGTGTATTTGCTTCGTTTTTCCGTCTCTTTCAGCTTTACCCTATGGTCTTCTGGGACGGCAAAATCTACAATCTGGCACTTTCTTTCCTTATTGTTAATTATTATGACGCTCGGTCTTCTTGCGTGTATGTGTTTATCTGTTTGTACCTTCATGCCCCAAAGGATTTTGTGGTTTTTGTTTTCCAGTGCAGTCTCCGTACTGTGTCTGTACCATTGGTCTGCTCTGCATGTTTAACATGAAGTCGTTTGCATAGTTCCCAGTGTACCGCTTTCCTCACGAAGTCATGTCTGTTCTTGTATTCTTTTTGGGCTAGTTTGCTGCATTCACTTATTATGTGGTCTACTGTTTTATCGCTTTGCCGACATAGCCCACATTTATGGTTTTCCAGGGGTTTATCTATGTTAGCTTTAATGTAGTTTGCCTAATCGCATTGTTCTGTGCAGCTGTCTGTAGCGATTCCGTATTATTATTATTATTATTATTATTATTATTATTATTATTATTATTATTATTATTATTATTATTATTATTATTATTATTATTATTATTATTAATAATAATAATAATAATAATAATAATAATAATAATAATATTATTATTATTGAACTCACTGGGATTAAAAACCAGCCACATTAAATCTTCATGGATCTATGAAGGTCAAATTATCTGTTTAGATATAGTATTACCCCGCCGGGCTTCCCACAAAACTTTCTTTTTCAAATCTTAATGTAAATTAGACATACAATTAAACTTAGGAAACTTCAACTCATACGAACACACACACACATATATGTACATATAATTTGGTTATCCTCCACTCAATACAAAAGAGCAATTTGTATTTATCTCTATATAAATGAATATGTATCCGTCCCGTAACCCACGTTATATACGGCATTATCACGTTGACACACAGGTTCTCATTAGATCACAAAAGTAAGCGAAGTTTAGCCTGGTTAGTACCAGATGGGTGACCATTTCAAAATACCATATGCTGTATGTAGGGGGCGACCCCTTCCTCTCCTCCAAAAAAACAACAACAACGTCGTCATCTCCGCTGATCGGGATATACATGCGATAGTGCATCTTATAAATTAAATATAAACAAAAAGCTCCTTATTTCGGAGGAATTCGGCCAACCCACCCACGGTTAATGCTGCACCAGGTACCAGACACCGTCACACGAATGTTAGCGAGTAAATGTCGTTCCGGACGAAAACATTTCAAGTGGTGAGGGGAAGCGAGAAAGCCAATAGAAAGTCAGAAAACCTCAACCGCCTGAAATGAAGCCGACCACTTTAAATGAAAACTCAACGATTGTTTTTTTTTATCTTTAGGTCATCATAAATAGTAATAATAATTTATATATGAAAAATGAAATAACTTACGTAACTCTAAGATTTTATTTGAATATTAGTGCGAACAATGGGGAAGAATATTTTTTCTTCAATTTTGACGGAGAGTGTAACGAGTTTTTGTATATTTGTCTCAGTGAAAACTCGTGTTATCTAAGGAACGAAACGACTTAGAGCATAAATAAGACAAGAAAACCGAAAATCGACGGAAAAAATAGGAATACATGAAGTCCAATTTTCGTCACTAAAATTCTTATATATAATAGGTTTTCCGACAGACAAATCGAAGCCACAAAAGAGAGATAATTTAACTAAAATATTCTAATGCAATTTGTAGTAATTCTTTTAATGAATTTTCCCACTATAATTTATACATTGTTTTTGTTAATAACATTTTTTTTTTGCATTGGTTGCAAAATGGATACCGTGGCAAACTATGGAATCCGATATACCGTGTTCAAATCCTTCAAGCGTTATTGTATCTAATCACTTACTAACCTTGTGGAACGTAAGTTAGTCACAATTATCCTCGGTACGAGTAAAATAACAAATTGTGTTAAACTCATCGTATATACCAAACTGTTTCCCACGTTTTCGTATTACACTATCAATTCGCCCACTTCATATCAATCACCACAATCTTATTTCCAATGATTCTCTTAGAACACACATTAAAAAATGCTCTCTACACCTTATTGTTTTAGACTGAAACTTAAAACATTACGTACAATATTTTATTTTAGTTTGTAACATATGCGCACTTAGTTTTTTTTTATATACTTTAATTTATAATTATCTCAACAAGTCATGCATCTCTCTCTTAGATTGTTTGATTGTCTTATATTGTTAATTGACTTTTAATGGTTCCGTTACACTCTCTTCGCGAACAACGTTTCCGTCTTTTTCGTTTTTTTCTCCACTTGTTTTTATTTTGAGCCGGTCTTAGGGTTGCAGATACAAAGATACAACACCTTTTGTGTTATTTTAAATTAATCACAACGTTCAAAAGTAACGAAAGGTCATCCCCCAGGCGTTACGGATGGTGGTTGGCTTTATTGCCTCAAATAATAGAGATGGAGAGGATCTCGTAGAGACAAGTGAACTCACGATGAACCCTAGCGTGATGCGACATATATAGACCGAAGCGGTTGATGAAGTACCGTGTGCCGGCACCAATCACTCAACTCGTCTTCACGGCAATTGTTTAGACTTTTCAGAATATGATCACTAAAATGTTTTGTTTTTCATTGTGATTTTGAAATGTTAATATATATATATATATATATATATATATATATATATATATATATATATATATATACATCGGGACAGTTCTTTGTTATTTTCTTACAGAACCGGATACAAAGGCAGAAACCAATCCCATTTATTTAGTCATGGGATTGACTAATAGCGGTTCTTGTGAAACGATGTCATATCTAAATATCAGTTGATTGTCGGAAAGTGCGTACAGACATGCATTTTCGCACGAGCATTTTAACACAAACATTTGCGTGTAAGTTGAAACTATTGAGAGGAAAATAATCTAATAGAATGTTTACGTAACAAATATAGAAATAGAGGAAACGCCAAAAAGATAAATATTAAGAAAAAAGTATAACATAGAGTTATGATTATCAATATTTCGCCATAAGTTAGGGTTTCCTTAATAAATCTGTTTCCCCGACTGTACTGACATGCAGAAATGTAAAACTAATGCGAACAAACATCTCGTTACACAGCTCCAAATTTAGGATGACCCCTCAAACCTTTTTCTCAGCAGCCCGTTACGTCTACAGTAACAACTTGCCTTGTTTGGGGTGAACTAAGTTAAAAATAAATAAATATGATGAAATAATAGTCACTCGTTATCAATTTGATGCCGTGGTTGGAGTAAACAGTCTAATGTGTGCTAACGAGGGAAGAGAAGGTGTTAGCGTGGTGAATGATGTTTGGGTAGTGGGGAAGCACAAGATGTTTCCACATGAAATTGTTAGTTGAACACTTCTGTAGGGGTTCTGTCTATAATGTGGACAAGGAGTGAGTAGTATAGTAAGTTGGAAATAAGTTAGGGTTTTATCAAGAATTTGTATTGCAATATATTGGTGCGGCATTCACCCTGGACGTGACTCGCATGTGAGTTAAGGGAGAGGTTTCTAGGGGATAATTAATCCACAAACGATTCCCATAAGCAACATGTATATATATCCAGGTTAAGGGAAATGATATTGATGAAATTAGTTTTTGTATAAAGATGTTGTTGTACTCCTACACACAGCGTCTGATATTTCTAAATGGTCACCCATTCTGTTAACGTTGCTTAACTTCACTGATATAACAAGAGCCGGTGTGTCAACGTGATTATTCCGAATACTTTCAACACACCAGTCAAAATTTATACATTGAATGCCGTGGTAGGTGTAAGAAGTCTAAAATTATCACTAGCAGGGTAGGAGAAAGTGTTAGGGTTTAAAAGGCTTCAACATGAACTTGTTCGTTGAAAGATTCTAGTAATGTGGACAGGGAGTGTGTAGTAGAGTAGGTAGTGATGGGGTAATTGGAAAATAAATCCGCGGAGCCTGATAGCATACATAGAGAGAGAGAGAGAGAGAGAGAGAGAGAGAGAGAGAGGGAGGGGGAGTAGTCTGTGTATACCACTGTGACGATCGAAACTTACTGATGGCTACATTCGCGATGGAATGGCAATGTGCGGGTAGTGGAAAGGTGTAGATTAGCAGAAGCATTTTACCTTTTTTCAATATGTGTTACCTATATACATGCATTTATATATATAAAAAAAACTAGCTGACTTTTCTGGCTCTATATCGGTTCGCTAAGTTCGCTACTTCAAATACTTGAAACATTAATTAAAATAATATAAATATTTCATTCATAACTTTGTTGTAAACACGAAACAAAATCTTTCTCATTTACTCATATAGATAGATAAACATTAACATTTTGGTAATTTCGATGCAAATGTATTCATGTTTAAAATGTGATTGTAAAGAAAGGAAAAGAAAGAAGAAATTAATTTGCGTTTTCACTTGCAATTTAGAAATAGTTTACAACTTGTTAAAAATCAAGTAAGCCCCTCTAAAGAAAGGACATTTGAACACATGCTAAATATTTGTCCAGAGAAATTTAAAAATATTGCAAAATAGAACTATTTCTTACATTAAAATCAAACCAATCATTGAATTAAAAAGCAATACCAATAATAGTTAATTAATAAAATGTCCTTTTTCAAAACCAATATGTAAATTATTTAATCTTGCGACTATATATAAGCGGTATATAAAACAAGACGGTGCGTCTATTGTATGAAGTTTAATTAACTTAGAATTGGCGCCTTTTGACTTAAACACTAGTGCAAGAAATAGGCCCAACTTTCGCATTTATTTATTTAGTCTATAAGATTTAAAATAATCGCTGTAACTTTCTTTCGTATATTACCATTGTAACAATTTAAATTGAGTATAGCAGATAGAATTAATTTAATAATAACTCTTTATCGATTTAATTACATATTTTTTTTACTTGTTATTGTTTTATGTAAGATTTAGTTTTTGTTAAAAATAAATCTTACGCATGATAGTAGATATAAAAGTGTGTGTTTTTAAAGAGGAATTAAAACAGCACTAACTATGAAGGATGGAAACGTTTTTTAATACTTAGCTTATATTTTACTTTTATATATTTGAGAAATATAAGTACACTCGAACAGCATTATTCAAGAGGTACTCAAAATTGTATGTATTGAATAAAATATCAAGATTTACAGAATTGTACAAACCCATTCTCATAATGATTTCTTTTTACAGTCAGCTTTTATCAAAACGCCGGCAAAACAAAGCCACGACGTTGTTCAGCTTTTCATAGTGAAACTTGTGCATTCTTTTTTCAATGCGACTTTGAATTTCGTCAACGCTTCTCTCTTGCTGGCTATAAAACACTCTGGCCCTGGACGTGTCCACGAAACAGAGCTTTTATCTCTATGGAATCTGGAAAGCGAGACGGCCAGCTTCTCTTACCTTTCTTCATGGTCACATTCAGCTTTACCAACACTGACGTAACACTTTTGGGTAATGAAAATAGTTGAAGGTAGCATTCTTTATTCTATCTATTCGTATCAATACCTACCAATTAATTTAATACCAACAACAGTCAGAGATGCATTATAATGCCATTATTATTACGCCTTCTTAGGTATACTTGTATATTTACTTCAATAACTGAAATGATTCTCAACGTTATTATGCGTTCACACTTATAAACCTGTCTTAATTCTCTATTTATAAAACTAGCAAATATAGGTTTTCTGATCGCATGTGTTTTGCTAGTATATGTGAGGAAGAAACGTATACTACACTGACCCACCCACCCCCCAAAAAATGAGGGAATGCATGGAAGGGTGGTATCATGATAAACTAACATATACTACAGAACCAGGATATTCATGGAAGGATCGTCTAATTACAACATAATAAATACTACACTAACTCCCCAAAAGAGGAATTAGTGCAAACAACAGAACAGATACGACACTGCCTCCCCACAAAAAAAGGAGGACGAAATGCTTGAGAGGATGGTTTTATGACAACAGAACAGTTACTACACTATCTCCCCCAAAATGAGGAGGTTACGCCTAGGAATATGGTATAATGAGAGAATATCATATATTACACTACCCTCCACTGAACCGAGCATTGAAAGATGGTACATTAGTCTGATATGGTATAGTAAGCTTAATTGAGCATTAAAAGATAATAATAGTATAGTTTCTGTTTTAAGCACACCTATGCCAAATCTACATGAGAAATAGTTTTTTTCTGATAAGATATCGAATGTGAGTCTGTGTAACTACTAAGTAACGTAATTAGTAAAATTATAAAATATATACATCAATTATCCAATACTATATATAAAATAATTCATAGGAGACTATTAAAAAGCTATCACAATGCAAGAAGTGGAAATATATCAGAGAAGGAGGACAAAAACGAAGTGACTTAAAAATTTAAAAAAAATTTAATTTTTAATTAAATTTATTTTAATATACTAAATATAACTAATCTTCTTTTGTCACAAATTCTACACAATTTTCTAATATGCATGACCGTATTCCATAATATATCTCGAGGTAAGACTTATTCATCAAATTGTGGGTTTTTCAAATCTCCTGAAACTCGTGTATACTGGTAATGTTATTTTTATGGCAGAACCGCAGTAAATGTAACAGTGACCTGCAACAAATAAAATATGATTTAAAAAATTAAATGATGAAACGAGTCTCGTTAAATTTATTTATAATTATTATATTTATTTCTATAGTTTTAAATTATTTATGTGTAAGAATAATTATAGTACCTTTTTATTATGTTAATATATTTCAATCTTGAAATGCAAAATTCATTCCGTTAACGATTTTCTAACTTTAATATTTAATTTCAATTAAGGGGAGTTAATCACTTAAATTTTTGTAGTGAGTTATTTCACTTTCCTAAGAAACTATTTTGAATCTAGATCAAGTATTAGTATTTGTTATTGTTTGATTTATTTATTCTTATTTTTTACAGTTATATATATTCTTAATAATTAATTATAAATTTATCTTATTTTTAAATTTTGTATACTATTAAAAATAAAATAGATAATTAAAAGGGTAAATGTAATGAATGATTTAATTTTCAACTTTCTATTTATAAAAAAAATGATTTAGTAAAATACACTTCTGACTTTTAGTTCAAAATCAAGAGTTAAAAACGCGAAAGTATTTATGCGATTTAATTTTTAACATTTCGTAAGGGGTTAACTCGATTTTGTGTATAAATACATATTTTTTTCATTGAATTATTTTTGTCAAACGATCTCTAAAAAAATTAAATGTAATTCAAGCCAAAAATTACTTTCTTTCTGTCAGTTTAAAGTCTTCAAAAAATACTATCGATTTTTAAAGTCTCACAATATCGGAAACATTTCAGTCATTTTATTTGTTTGCAATAGTAAGAAAAATGTATTTGATCCCGATCGTTGAGAATGTTAAACGAATGTAAAATAATTAAAACTGCCTAATAGAAGATTATTTAAACTGGATTTCTTAACAAATCCTCATGTATTAAAATATTGAGAGTTTTAGAAGCTTATTAACCTGGCACAGCTTGGTTAGGGACTGGCCATAGCAGTTGAGAATACGTCTTCGACAATCAGTCTGACAGTAACCATACTGCTGTCGGGCTGAGGTGTCGTTCTGTTAAGTCCAAGGAAGTCCATCCTCCACAGCTTTGAGAGGGGGTTAGTTTATTGTTAATCACCTGAGGCAGCTATATCGGCGAATTCAAGGGGGCTGCTCAGGCATTTTTGTCAGGTAGAGTTAACTTCTCCTAGTGCGTTGGCTTTTCAAAACCTCACCTTACCGTGTGTATAACATCCTGGAGAGCAGATACACAAGTACATACAATGAATCTATAAATGGAGATGAAAATTACATTTATAATTTTATAAAAATCTGGTTAAGTTACTAATTTTATGACCAAACTATTAATGAAGAGTGAGAAAACAAAAGATCGACTCCAAAAATCTATCCATATAAAAAATGTGACAGTGCTGAACATCCAATTAGTTTCACTTAGTTATGATACACTAGCTGTCCCTACCTGGTGTTGCCCGGGAATAATTTTACTTTCGGTTTTGGTTCATTTTTTAAAAATCATGACGTTTTTTTTTATTTTGAGTAACAATAAGCCTCCACCCAGGTTTCAATATCTCACACCATTACAGTGGGTGTCTGCTTTATACTCTCCCTCCTCGGTATTTTCAACCTCTTTGGCCTCTCACAACTATTTTCTTTCTACAATTATTGGTATTATAGTGATTTTCGTAATGTTTCATATACCTTTCAGTTCCCTGGCAAGTTCCATGTACTTGTTTCCTTATTTTTTATCCCCGTAGTCTGTACGCTGTGATCTTCTGGGACAGCAAACTATACTATTCGGCAGGTCTTTCCCTACTTAGTGACTATTATCACTTCGGGTATCCTTGCTTGGATGCTTTTGTCTATCTTTACCTCAAGATCCCAGAGGATGTTGTGAATTTCGTTTTCAAAGACTATCTCCGGTTTGTGTCTGTACGATTTGTCTGTTTGTTCAATACAGGCATAGTTCCCAGTTGACTGCTTTTCGCACTCAGCCGTGTCTGCTTTTGTATTCATTTTGGGCTAATTTGCTGCATTCATTTATTATGTGGCTTACTGTTTCGTCTCTATGCTTACATAGGCAACATTTACTGCTATCTTGAGTTCTGCCTATTTTTGCTTTGATATAGTTAGTACTGATCGCGGTTTTCTGTCCGCTGTCATTAGTGATTGTGTTTCTTTGTTCAGGTGTCCTTTTCGTAGCCATGTACAAGTGTTTACATAAGTATCTTCTCTGACGAGTCTTACGAACCGACCATGCAACTTATTATCTTCCCATTTATCTCTGCTTGCCTTTTTGTTTACCAGTATCGCTGCTCGCTGTATTGTTCATTTTGATGATACATCGTGCTGCGATGATCAGTCTTTCTGTTTCCTGGGTTATGTATTTTTCGAGTTCTGTTTTGTGTCATCCACTATATCTTTTATACTTGCAAGTTCATGTTCCCTTTCTCTCATTTTCATATAGAGACGGTCGGTATCATCTTTCGGGTGAATAGTCATTAGTTTCCCTGTCTTCTGGTTCAGATGCCTGAGTTCTTTTTTGTCCAACCTATTAAGGGTACAGAATATCTTACTAGAAAACTTCCCAGGTAGTTATTCATTTTATTAGGTTTCTGCTATATAATTTGGTCTCTATGAGTTTTCTTGTCCCTCTTAAGTATTCTTTGCAAATCGGCGCTTTCATTTCTTTTGATTTTATGGAATTATTATTATTATTATTATTATTATTATTATTATTATTATTATTATTATTATTATTATTAGTAGTAGTAGTAGTAGTAGTAGTAGTAGTAGTAGTAGTGGTAGTAGTATTAGTACAAGTAGTAGTGGTAGTAGTATTAGTTTATTTTTATTTTTTAAATAATAATCATTGCCAAAAGCTATTCCAGGTTAAAGGTTTAATGAGATTGATGGATTGCCAGTTGAATAATGAAGAATATTATGAACGGATTGAAAATTATGAATGCAATGAAAAGACTGTTATTACTTATGAAGACGGTTTGTGACAAGTTTTGGTGGATTTGAAGACGACCATATTGTAGTATGTATGGAAACAGTTCCATTGTATGTGTTCCACAGGTGGTAAGTTCTTGGAAATATATTTTCTTCATAGAGATTCCGTTTGATGTTAGGCAGATGCAGAAAGAAAAAAAATATTTGCAATTGTGGTAAGAAGATGAGTAGATTGTCGCTAATTGTGTCTAACCATTATAACGAAAATTAAATATGTCACTTTTTAAATAAATTTTCCTTCTCTTTTAGGAGGAACCAGTAAACGCATCGATCTCTTTACCTCCCTCCGAGGGAGGCGTCAGTCCGAGCCAGTTGCTGAAGGACAGCAAAGCTTGGGGATCTACTAACTACCGGGCGACTTGCTCACCTAACACGTCGCCACGCATTATTGTGAAAACAGAACCGGGGCTGTCACCATCGCCCAACACCTGTTACAGCCTGACTCCAATTCCAGTAACCTTGCCTTCCGAAGTGATGTCCGGTGGTGAGCCGACCCCGGACACTAAATCCGCCTTCTCTTATTTCTCAAGCCCCCTCCTCGTGCACAATCGACAGCGCAATGTCTACATTGACTCAAACGGTAAGCTGCAGCAGTCACCAGAGACACTGGTGAACCACCAAGGCGATGTACCCGTTCAGAAATGTATCAGCCCTCGGCTGCTTCCTAGTGCTGGAGGCGGTGGAGGTAGTGGCGGTGGTGGAAATGGCGGTTGTGGCGACGGAAGAGAGTTTTCGCGCGTGAATTTGTCTTCACTCCACAGTAAATCGGAACAGGGAATTTATAGAATTGCCTCGGATAAGGACAAGTCACAATGCTTCAATGAAAATAACATTCCAGCCCATGAAAAACAATGCTTTCTGCCATCAGGTAAGTGTTTTTGAGCTGAAAATCACTCCAGCATCTTCTTCTAATATATAAAGTAAAGCCATTCACTTTCTCGATTGTTGTCATCAATAGCCTTTTCCTAGAAAATCAATATTTAATTCTGATTCATCAGTTTCTTTGGTGGATAGTTGCAGCATGTTAAGAATAATGAAATGTAATTCGATGTGATTCCTTCAAGAAATGACTTTGATTGGCTCTGACTTATTTTTATACGCACATTATTTTAAAGAAGGGATGTAACTCTGTATTCATTAACACAAAATGACTTTCCGTTGTTTGGAACAAAATATAATCTTTTGAAAGAAAAAATGGCAGAATTAAAAAAATGCAATCAAACACTCCTGCGCAACGCTAGATAGGTACAGCTAGTTTACTTATAAAAGAATCAAACACATTAATACCGATGTCATGTAGTGTGTGTCTCTCCTGGAGACGCGTCCAGTCTAATAATACTAAACTAGAAGTAGCAATATGGACATGTATGGACGCGGTGTTCAACATTACTTAACAGTAATATATTTTCGAAGTGTAGATATTATTTAATTAAACACAACACCATGAACTCAAATGAGATGGAAAGTGGATCTGATTGGTTAATTTAATCACGTGACATAGAAAGAATTTATTTGTTTTCATCGATGAATAGATGTTAGAAAAGAAACACGGAATGTTATCTCCGGATAGTTAGGAACGTAAAATGGTCCAGACAGAATACCTTATAGTTAAGAAAATGGAGATGCATATATATATATATATATATATATATATATATATATATATATATATATATATAATTACATATCAAATCGGTATCGTTTCCTTCTTCACAGAACACAAGAGAGAAAATATCCAGAGAATGCTTTCACACGTTACTTATGAGAAAAAACAGCGACAAATATCTACAGACTCGATTGAGAGGGTATAAAATAACTGCTCACCATCAGACTTAAATAGCATTGCATCTGTTAAATCGATTTTTGATTCGACTTGTCCAGTGAATTATGAAATTACACAATCCGAATTATGCTCACAATAAAAAATAAATTCGAATCTATTTCATCGACTACATATTCTATCCCGCCCGGTACTTTTTCGAATAGCTCAATCTAAGGAAGATTCAGCGTTTATTTTCATTGGAAAAACAACAGATACGAGTAACCAATGATATCGCTCCGTTTTTCACAATAACGTATTTTTGTAAATGCCTGCCGTATTTACATATTCGGTATCATTTAAATTGATGGTTATACGTTTCTTTATTTCCGTTCGTCATTACGAATATTACATAATACTAGTAAAAATAAACCTTTTTCCAACGCCGTGTCTGGGTTTGCGTTTGCATGTGTAAATATAGAAGCATGCTCAATATTTATTTGCAAAACATATTGTTAAAACATATACGAATACAGAAGTATACAAAAACAAAGGTACTTTTACAGAATTTGAACAAAACAAAACCAACATTGCCGAAGCAGATTTCCGGACCTAGCTGGAAACAAACAAATCGTTTTATCGCATCGGAAGCTGTAACTAATTTTGGGCAGACGACAATAAAGACAACATTAAACGTAAAATGATTAAATAAAAAATTCATGACTGTTATTTCTAACCTAACCTAACCCTAACCTATTCTTACCTAGCCATAAATTTACCCTAATAACCATAATCAATGTACTAATTGACTTTTTGCAAAAAAAGGACGTGTGCATTTTGAAATGATTAAACAATTTTCATTGTGAACTTTCGTCCCAAATAAATCCTTCTTCATAAATAAGGTAAATGTTTTTTTTATATTTTGATTACGGTTCGGTTTGACTCGGCTTTTCCGTCTGTTTACGTAAATCTTATTCGGCAAAAGTCGGTTTTGTTTCGTTCAAATGATGTAGAAGCACCAAAACAAAAATTCGCACGATAATCGTTCCTGTGTGTATGTTCGTATGCGTTTTAGTATTTATTATAAAGTTAAGAGTTCAAAACAACCAATTCGAAGGTAATAATATGATTTAACTTTCACCTTTGCGTACCACGTCCTACGGATTCAAAATTAATTATAATTTCTTGTTACTAATTTTTACCGACAATGAAACACAAACATCAAATCATCAATACTCTCGGGCAATGACGGCTCGGGACAGCTAGTATAATATATTAAGTGACGTTGAAAAGCTGTTAAGGAATGACTTAAATAAAAAAAACTGTCACAAAAAGAAACCAACTGAAGAAGGAAGGAGGATAAATCAGTACGAAAAGAACTGTGTGATAAAAACTAAAATAAGACATTGAGAGTACACGAATATGCCATTGCCACTGATAGGCTACTATGCGTGAGAGCAAGAACATCGTTGCCTGGATGTAAAAATGACTGACTTGTTTACAAAGAAATGGAAATTAATTTTGGTGATTTTTCCAGAAGTCAAAAGAAATAACTCATTGCATGATTACTTCCATTAAAGGGAAGTAATCATGTAATAAGTTATTTCCCTTGTCCTCTTTAATGTTTCAGGATAATCAGTGAGTAATGAAACATGCACTCGTTTTTTTAGCTAAGACAATTATTTTCATAAATAAACTGACAAGAAATAAAACATTTTCTGGCCAATAACATGGAAGAAATAAACGAAAAAATAACCTAGTTCGAATAAAGTATCGATATGTTATACGAAGTGCTATTTAAGTCTGATTGATTATGATCTTCACAAAGAAATGCTTGTCGAATTTTTTTATTTTACTTCTATATTATAAATTTAAATTAAGTTAAGTTTCAATTCAAGGAGTTGCCGCCATGTTTATTTCGTGAACGTTTTTATGAGATTTTAATTTACAAAATATTTTTTCAATTATTCTCAAAAGAAAAAAACAAAACGAATAATTTGAATTTGCTTATATTAAAAAAATAAATTTTGCAATTATAACATGAATTTGAAAACATCCTTTAATTTAAAAAAAATCAAATTTAGTTGAGGATTATTTCAATGTTAGAAAAAAACTTTTATTTTATAATTAAAATTGAATAGAATAAAAATTATGAAATAAAATTTCCATTTTTTATGAACAAAATTATGCTTTCAAATAAAAACTTCATATTTTTGTTCTTATCAAAATGTAAATGAAATAATTTATTAAAGTATAGTAGCACGTCGATTCGGTACAACAACTATTTTAGAGTTTTCCTGATTTTGGGTTTACAATTTTATTTTATTGATAATATCCTCAGAATTTATCTTCATAGAAATATAATACAAATATTTTGAAAACGTATGTATTGTTTTCATAATTTACGCAAATTTATTTAACGTTAAGAGCATGATGATGATAATAGATTAGGAGACTAGCTTTAAAATTATTGCCTGTTGGTGATTATAAAAAGTGAATATTAGTATAGAAGTAATATGTATTTTGTTATAAGCAACATAAGACAGCCTCAAAAAGAATATACACATCCACTAACAGCTTATTTATGTTGTTACGTTGCTTTCACTGTGCATGCTTTTCATCCGTACCTGAATGTTTTAAATGGTTGGAATGAAAAATGCGAATGATTAATAGACAGAGAGTAAATAGGAAAGAGAGAGAGAGAGAGAGAGAGAGAGAGAGAGGGTGAAAGAGAGAGAGAGGGAGAGAGATAGAGAGAGGGGGTGGAAGAGAGAGAGATGGGGGAAGTGTGTTTGTGTGATAGAGAAAGTGAAAGAAAGAAAGATAGAAGGGCGGTGGGAAGAGACGGTTAAGAGAGAGTCTCTATCGTAATATCACGAATATGTTTCATAAATATTTGGAAATTCTAAATATATAGAAAAATTTTGGAATTTCAAAATATCTATGTAACTATCTTATAATGCTGTAAGGTAATGTTCTTTTGTTCATCCTCCGCTCTTTCTTTTTCTGTTCTCCCTCTCTCCTTTGTCTAAAACCAGTCATGTTCATGCGAAAATTGTGCACAAGCATGCAAGCAAGATGAAAACAACATCACACTTTTAATAATATATTGATATTTAATGATATATATATAAATATTGACCTTACGAGATACGGGTTGTCTAAGATACTACATAAATTCTGATGATATTGTTATCATGCTGGCTTGCTTATCATTGTACATAACTTATCTGAAGTGGTGAGAGAAATGGAATGATGTAAATACGTAAAAGAGAGAATGAGAAAAGAGAAAAAAGGGAGAGTCAGAGAAAGGATGGAAGAGAGTAAAAGAAGGGAAATAATATGTTATCAGAGTGAAAAGGTAAGGAATGATGAGAGATGGGGTGATAGAGAAAAGAGTAATAATGACATCAGAATGAGAGAAAGAGACAAACAAAACTAGTGAAAGGGATGAGGGGAAAGTCTATTATGGCATCACAATGTCAACCTTTTGAAAATATAAGAATATTTTCATAAAAGGTTTTGATAAATATTTAGAAATTCCGAAAAATTTTCATAAATATTTAATATATATATATATCCATCTCTCTCTCTCTCTCTCTCTCTCTCTCTCTCTCTCTATATATATATATATATATATATATATATATATATATATATATATATATATATATATATATATAGATGGATATATATATATATAATGTGTCGCAAGACAACAAAATACGTGTCCGTGAAGAATTATATTTCAAACACACACACATATACACACACATACACACACACGCACCCCCCACATATATATATATATATATATATATATATATATATATATATAT
>OY744517.1:152201881-152331881 GCA_963556195.1 Sepiola atlantica | reverse complement strand
GACTATCTAGACTTACTTACCCTGTAGTATAACTACACATTTTAATATTTGCTTATTTTTATATTTCACATAATGTATTTAATCAGAAATCAAATAACAAAACACACACACACACACACACACACACACACATACACACACACACACATATATATATATATATATATATATATATATATATATATATATATATATATATATATATATATATATTTATTTATATATATATATATATATATATATATATATATATATATATATTTCATAAAATATTACGGGAATTTTGTCTGCATATTTTTTCTTTGATCCTTTCTAAATTCCTTATTAATTTCGATAATAGTGAACACGTCCTAAAAGTCATTTAATACTAATATTCTATTAATACTAATACTCTGTTTATACTATAATCAGTCACACAGTTCCAGCTAAAACCATCACTAAATATTAAAAAAATACACGTTCTTTACTCGATACCCATCTCTGAAGAGTCTACGATTTGAAGTGAGAGTACTAGAGTACAAAAGTAGTACGGAGAATACATCGAACAGTTTTAGCATGAAAATCGAGAACTAAAACGGAATTTAGAAGGGACCAAATAAAAGATATTAAGAGACAAGTAGTCCGTAATATTTAATAAAATAGATGTCTTTAAGAAAAATGCTGCCCATAATATATATATATATATATATATATATATATATATATATATATATATATATATATATATATATATAAAGATAGATGAAAGAAGAGGTATAAAGATGTACGAATGACAAATGTATTTCAACTTTGATTGTTCAATGCAAGGTGTACTCGGTAACAACATGTTTATTATTCTTTCCTTAAACCAAGGCTTTTCAAAGATTAAAATCTTATCATAAGACGAATTACATAGATGGATAAGTTGGCAGTGGAAAAGGCAAAATTCAAAATTTGAAAAAATATTAAGTAATGGAGAGTGAGAATGTGCGTGTAAAAAAGATATGGGTTCCGTCAGTTGGTAAATGTCCGTTGATTAGGTGTCCAGTGAAAAGAGATTTAAAGATGGAAAAGAAGGATTTTCGTGAAGGCAGCATTGAAAAAATTCAAGAATGAAGTAAATTCAATAGAAAGAGGTTTAGTTCAATCAATTTTATATATATATATATATATATATATATATATATATAAATATAGAGGCAAAATATATATATATATATACATATATATATGTACGGAAATTGATCAACGTGGTAAGAGTGTAATATATATATATATATATATATATATATATATATATATATATATATATATATATATATATATATATTGAATGATATATTTATATGTTGGATTTTGTTATATGAACGGTTTCATGTCAAGAAAAAACAATGCTAATTTATATTGCAATTGCTAATGTTTCAGCATCCGCTGTTGAAAAAGTCTTTCCTTTGAAGGAATAAAAGTTAGAGTTGTTTTAAAATCAAATATATAGGTGCAAATTAGGTAGGGAATTATTTTACATCAGAGGGGGGAATTAAGTATGAAATAGTTGTTATTGTTAGGTTTAGGGTTAATATGAGTCTAATATATTTTCTATTTAAAACAAAAAGCTAACCCTAAAACAAATACAAAACAAACACGTTTTGGGCCGATTACCGAAATGGTCAAAATTCGGTTATTCGTGTAATTTATTTTTCTTTAACCTTAAATTCTCAAAGAGATTCATTGCCTAAGTTGTTTCTCATTCTTTTTCTGATTAAGAATGGGAATAGTTATAAAGAGAATAATTAGTTCATTAAAGTTTAAAAGGGATTTCTTTTGAAAATATAATTATAGAACTCTATTTGCTAAAATATCACCATAAAAAGTATAAGATATAAATTCAAACTCAAACGTAATTTACTTTTAATCTAAATCTAATTTTCTAATCAAAAGTCTGTTTAGTTGGGATGCATACACAACACATGCGTATAGACACACAGCTGGTAAAGATGACATAGGTAAGTGATCTATTTGGGAGAGAACAATTA
Source organism: Sepiola atlantica (assembly GCA_963556195.1). Taxonomy (NCBI): domain Eukaryota; kingdom Metazoa; phylum Mollusca; class Cephalopoda; order Sepiida; family Sepiolidae; genus Sepiola; species Sepiola atlantica. The sequence continues at coordinate 152,329,869 of OY744517.1, read as the reverse complement.
GTGTTCTTAACTGCGTTACTAGCTTAACATTTGAGAGGTAGATAAGAATCTTGATAAAACACTCGGGTATCTATGTATCTCATAGAGAATTTAAGTGTTAACCACATCAAAGATCCCTTTGATTTCGGAAAACTTACACTGTAATAAAATTAATTAAAAAAAGACAAACCCTTTTTTCCTGTGAAATTTTCTAAGAAATATTTTTTTCAATGCACGTACGTATACCTCCATCATTCCAGTAATCATAAGAGCAACCGAACTCATGAACAAGAATTTCAAAAAATACTTGCTGAATATACCCGGTAAACGGAGTGCAAGAGAGATACAAATAATTGCACTTAAAGGGCCGGTTAGATTCCTCAAAAGATCTCTCGGTTAGAGTCTTTGAAATCACGAATGAATGTCTGGCATTTGGTTAAATGCCCCATTCCTAACAATAAATAAAGTATAAGATATTTGAAAAGAAAAGAGTCGTAACTATTTACATGAGAGTTTGAATAATTTACTATACACTATCCTCGAGTATGTTCGGTATTTCTATACAATCTATACAAGGGTTTGTCAGAACAACATAACATTGGGGATACTTCACATTACAAGTAAACTCTGACCAAATATCCAACATAATATAGTATTCGAAGTCTAAATAAGATCCCCTCGACACAGCTACACCCTGGCTCATACGAGGAATGGTGCACCTTCTCCAAGTAATGTTACCTCAAGTAACAGCACTTAGCTGGATATTCCACCAGACTAGATCAATTCTTGTCCTGGAATCCGGTAAGACCGCAAGAAATATATACTATAACACAGTAAACTGGTCAATTGGGGGGAAGTAAATTAATGTTTTTAACTTCTTTACTTACTCTACGTTTGACAGGTAAGGAGAACTTTAATGGAATATTCGAATACATATGTATCTCATATAGAGGTCAAGTTTTAGCTCCAGGAAGGGACCCCTTTTATTTCTTAGAACTTCGACTGAAGTAAAATGAAACAAAAAATTGAAAACATAGACACGCATACAGACGATCGTTTCCCTTTTCTCCTGAGGATATACATCGGCTTGGTGGCTAAGTGGTTAACGACGCGAACTGAAGACTTCGGTGTGCCGGGTTCGAATCCAGGTAGTTCCATAGAACTACTTTCGTCAGGATGTAAATAAATACAACCTTTTTCAAAAGGGGATGCTGAGTAATCAACAATTGGAAGGTAAATTGAAGGTGGATTGAAAAATTGCATCTATCAGCATGAAACCATTGGTATCATTAAAATCCAATATGTAAATATCTTATTTGATATATATGTTGAATACAATCTCACACTAGGTAAAATCGAATTTATATATGTTAAAATATTATACATATGGAATGTTATCGTATATGTGGTTTTTACACACGTTTGCTGCTTTATACAATCTTCTAACATTAATCTTATCGATAGTGTGTGTTATTCAGATATTTTTTACCGATCATATCATTCGGTAAATGACAATATATCGAATCATGTCGGATCAATAGATTTAAATATTTTCAAAATTTTAATACGAGTGCATCTCGTATAATTTGGATTATTCGAATTACTAGTCTGATCTTGATGCTATTTTCACAAAGTGTCGGCGGATGTAACATCCGGCCTTCTTCAGTTGTATCTTTTCGAAATCAGGAATTTTTATTACGAATTCAAAAATCTATACAGAATGTCGAAGTAAAATCGTTATATGATACCCGGGGGTAGATTGTTCTCGTTCCGTCATCCATGACCGGTAGTAGTGATATGTAAATTTAATTTATTCTCAGTTACGATCGCCTGCCGCGAGGATTGAACCTTCAACCTCAAGAAGAGCGGATTGTATTTTGTCCAATAGTTTCTCCCTTTATTACTGCTATTTTGCATTAAGACAAAGAGTTTTAGACGTTTAAACTAGTAAACATAAAACAAAACAAATGTGGAGTATATAACACTACGATAGGCTTTCGATTCTATTTTTCATATTCTGTAATAATTTAAAATGATTTTAATCTTAACATCGTTGCTGCCACGGAAAATATCTTAAGAGGTGTTATGGGGTTAGAAAGACCGACGAGGGATAGCACTATACAGCCCTAGACAAGAAGGTGACGGAGGATAATTGAATAGTGAGGAGACGTATAAACACTCAGATTCCAGGGTAAACCACCGACCATTGTAAGCGATAATTGACTGATAACGGCTGAAACCAGAACACCAAGTGAGATTAAATAATAACAAAATGGAGTGCAAAATAATAGAATCTTGATAAAATTGCTGTCACTCAGATTCCAGTGATATTCACCGGGTTTTAAATCACTCGCAACGGCTTGTTTGAAAACTGAAACTGAATAATAATAATAATAATAATAATAATAATAATAATAATAATAATAATAATAATAATAATAATAATAATAATAATAATAATAATAATTAATAGTAATAATATTTGGTTCCACAAAAATGGTTGTGAAGAGTCAGTAAGGATGGGAAGGTCAAGGGAGGATATAACGATCCAGGCCTAACATGAAAGGCACAAACAGTAATGGAATCTTAGGAAAGCTTATTGCCCCTAAAATTCCAGAAATAACCAACGGCCATTATTCCGACCCATGCCCTTTGTTGTTTATGGTTTTATTTTCATATAACTCAACAATACTTTTGTGTATAGCTTTCATCAACAATTTCCCAAAAGAAAATCGAAATAACCGTAAATTTCTTAAATATTTGATTATTTTGTAACTTTTCGATGTTGATTTAAAATTTTCGAATGTTCCCACGTACATCTAATCACGCAGCTTTATAGAACGGATATTTACTTTCATGGAGATTAAGAGCTGAATTGTTATTTTGAAATTTAGCTGATATCCTGTTTTTGTTGATAAGTTAATATTAACAAACAGGATTTGACACTTTGAGGTGTTCCGTTTTCTAAAGCATTTTGTTCATGGTTTTAAACATACTTACATCAAGATGGCATCACAGTTGAAGTTTCGGCATTCCTACCCTGTTAAAAATCATATAAATATTCATTAAAGTATATTCTTATCAGCCATGTTCTTTTACAAAATAAAATAAAGTCAATGTGTTTATAGTTTTCTGTCATCGATAACTTTAAAAACTAGATAGATCTTATCTAAATTTCGACCATAGTTTCAAAAGAATTATTGTACTTTCAGTCTATTTTTACCCATTTTTATATTTAGTCGGCTTGATATTTCAGTTTGGAAGAGACAATATTTCTAATCCCCAGAGTCAATGATATCAACTTAAATATATATATATATATATATATATATATATATATATATATATATATATATATTATTATTATTATTATTTATTTTTAATAAATATAATATGAATATTTGATTTATATAGACGTCGTAATATGCATTCCTCCCTAAAAAATCACTTGCGTTTTCTGTGAGTCTGCATTTCGTGCTAGAGCGCGAGAGAGCTAGAGAGAGAAAAAGGAGAAAGAAAAGAAGGTTAAAGTAGCATTACTTTGTGACGTCATAAAATATCTCCCTGGTGTCTTCCACTTACTTTAGTGTCTAGGTAAAATATAATTTAATTACGAAATTAAATGGACCAGAATGTATTTCCGTTTCTTTGTAAAGAATTTTGTTATTTTAACATTTTGTTAATAGTTGACAAACAAAGAATAGCCCTTCGAAATTTACAGGACATTTGGAAGCATTTGAACAGTCGAATAGAAAGTCCTTTCTGACTTTAAAAATTCCCAACCAATGCTTGTGTATTAAAAGATTAAACATTTTTAAAGCTATTTACATCTAATAATTTTATTACTAGAGATATAGACAACATTACATTAACAACAATTAATTATTGTTTTATAATCATTTGTTTTATAATCATCTGTTTTATAATCATTTGTTTTATAATAATTTTGTGCAATTGATTATTTGATGACCAACCGACACAGCAATAATAAAATTTAATTTTCAAGATTTTATTTAAAAAATAATGTCTTGAAAAAAAATGGATAGTTAAAAAAAAAACGAAACAAAAATGAAAGTAAAAAGACTCCCGGGTAACGCCAAATATGCACAGCAAGTAAAAGAAATGAATAGAATCATAAAACATGCACAAACAGCATAGTTCATATGAAGTGGTGTTTATTTATTTGTTTCTATTAGGTTACTTTCGTGTAGCGTATTCATGTAACTGCAGTCACATAGAGCTAATTCATATTATCCTTAACGTGTTGTGTGTTGTGCATGCTTCTTCTTTTGTCGAGTTTATGAAGGGTCCAACATATCTTATTAAAGATTCTGCCAAGTATCTATTCCTTAAATTAGGTGTCTGCTCTATAACTTTCTTTGTCTCTATATGCTTTCTTATTTTTCTCAGAAATTCTTTGTTGACTTGATAGTGCCTGTTTCCAGGACGCTTAGGAATTCTTCTTTTTCTTCTTCTTCTTCTTCTTCTTCTTCTTCTTCTTCTTCTTCTTCTTCTTCTTCTTATTATTATTATTATTATTATTATTATTATTATTATTATTATTATTATTATTATTATTATTATTATTATTATTTGTACTTACTAATAGTTACCCTAAAAGTCAGTCTCAGTAATTGCTCACGACAACAACCGGTACTGTTCCCAGGAGTCTGAGTGACCAGAAGCCTCCCCAGATGTCTAGTGCTCTCCACATCTTTTCGATACCCACCGCAAATAATCTGCGGTATCACAACAGCCGCCTACCATTGATTTCTCACTGGTAAGGACAATTGGTCTCCTCTGGGATTTGGGTGGCTATAAGAATCCCCAAGGTCCGAGTACTCTCCGCACTCTTCCAGTTGAGGTCTGGTTAGTGCTGTCCCTCCTCAGTCTTCCCATTCATCTTAATTATTATTATTATTATTATTATTATTATTATTATTATTATTATTATTATTATTATTATTATTATTATTATTATTATTATTATTATTATCATTTCCTGACAATAACCAGTGATATTTCCTGGAGTCTGAGTGACAAAAAGTCTTCTCAGATTTCCATTACTCTCTACGTCTTTCGATAACCTTTGCAAATCATTTTGCGTCATCAAAAAAAGCCGTTTATCATTGTTTCCTTGCTATCAACAACGATTGGACTTCCCTGGGATCCTAATAAGCATTGTATCATGAAAATTAGATTTTTATATCTACGGGTTGTCAAAATAATCTATAATCTTTTTTTCTATTCTAACAACACTATACAAGCAGTGACAATATGGGTACGGGCGTGTCATCTTTTCCGTCGACAGAAACTGCTGTTCGTCTCTCTTAAACGTAAGTTAGTAGATACTCAGTAGATAGCAGTGTCACTCTATACCCGTGCCAGTACTCGTCAGCGTCGTGATGTTTTAACACCAGAAACGCTGTTGTTCGCTTTCTTCTTATCTGCTTGTAGTGGTAGCAGCAGCCGTCTTCCTCTCTTCCATGGTAGCTCTAAAATTAGATAAACCTGAAAGATTAAACGCTAACAATCTTATCTCTCAATGACTCATATTCTTTGTTGCTTTATTCCTTTACAGCATTATCTTTGCTTTTCTTCACACACTATTTGGGGGTGGGCGAAGAAGAAAAGAGCTTCGAAAACGTCCGAACACAGCTAACGGACAATGAGGCTTATCTTTTTCCATCTCTCTCTTTCGCCACATCTCATTTCAGACTTCCTGTCCATGACGTCATAGTCTGACTCCTAACTTCTAACTTTACTTCTAAAGGAATTTTAAGCTCTCTGCTTAATTTTAACCTCATGTGAAATTTTTTCAATTTTAACCTAAGTTTTACACATCGGCATTTGAAATATTGCCGCAGTAGAATATAAATATAAATGCCCTATATTCGTTTCTTCATACTAACAATACTAAACGAACTGTAAATATGTTTGTACGCGCATATAATATGAAATAAAAATGCAAATAAGTGACACTAAGTATGGTAACTCTAAATTTTCTTGATAGCAAAATATGAAATAACGTTGAGTGTATAGCTGTCAGCAAATGAAACGAAAAAAAGCCCAACTTCAAATTAAAATATATAAATTTCAAATAAAACAAAGATCTACTTAAAAATTTTAAAAATATAAGTATGAAATATACTAGTAAGATTTTAATTTGAAATCCAGCTTTTGCCAGTTTCATATTCAGCGTTTAGTAGTTTGAGGTTGACTTTTTTAAATTCGAGGTTCAGTTTTATTAATTCAAGATTTTTATTTTAAATTTTAAGTTGAGCCTTTATAATTTGAAATTGAGCTATGTAATTTGAGTTTGTTCATTTTTAATTTGAACTTGAGCCTGTTTAATTTGATTAAACGTTATTCAATTTGAAGTTGAGCTTTCAAAGTTTGACCTTCGGCATTTTTAAGTTGAAGTTTTGATTTTGAAGTTGAAGTTAAGACTTTTTTATAAGTTGAGATATTTTTATTTGAATCTGGGCCATTTTCATTTTCAGTTAGACACCTTTTAATTTGAGGTTGAGCTTTCTAAATTAAAATCTCAGTTTTTTAACTTTGAACTTGAGACGTTTTAATTTGATTTTGAGTTTTTAATTTGAGGTTGAGCTTTCTAAATTTGAGTTTTAGCTCTTTTAATTTGAGGTTTAAATTTTACATTTTAAATTAAGTCTTTTTAATTAGAGATTAAGCCTTTTTAATTTGTGTTTGATTTCTTTTAAATTTGAGGTAATGACCTTTTAATTTAAAATTAAGCTTTTCAAAAATTGAGTTTCAGCTCTTTTTACTTATATCTGATTTTTAAATTTCAAGTTGAGCTTTTTTTATTTGAAGTTCAGCATTTTGAATTTGAGCCTGACAACGTGTATTTCTATTACGGGATATATAAAATACAATAATCTCGACAATCAACTTCCCTGAAAAGTCCGGCGGTAATACATCAAAATTGGGCCGTTTTAGAAACGGAATAAAATAAGAGTTTGGAAGTCCGTAACGGCAGTTGTCGTAAAGCAGATTGTCGGACCGGCTATGGCCGAGGATTTCCGAAATTCTGTCGCGTTTCCGCCAGTGGTGTCAAGTAGAAATACAGACAAGGACGAGCGAGAGTATTATGCGTCAACAATTAAAAAATAACAACCTTCAAGCAGCGAAAGGTCACGTGATCCACTGCATATAATACGCCCATTGTTAACGGCTTTTCAACTTAGATCGCCTTATCTTTATAAACAGATGGTCAGTGGTCAGCTCTAAGGTGCGGACAAAGCTAAACACATTTAATAAACGGCGTGCCTTTTTATTGTTTTGTTTATTTGGTTGAATGTGTCTGCCTACTTAGTAAATTTAGAAAGAGTATATAAAAGAAGGCTTGTTTTATAAGTAAAAATGTCATGAAATAAAGTTCTTTGAATTTAGTTGTTGTTTGCAAAGTAATAGGAATATGGTGTTGCTACATCTTTATTATTCTTACAGACTAATACTGTGAATCTACTAAAGATACATTTATAAACCTAACATGTTCTGATTCGGTATGACCTCGAGCAGGCTATGGTAAAATAATGTAATACGTGGGATCTCTATGGACCAAATTAATGACTGCACAGAAAATAAATTATGTCAAGTTACAAAATAAGAGGAAATACATCAATAAATAATTTTCAAAATTATTTCACCTGAAGCAATTCATATAAAAAATATGGAAAATTAAAAAATAAAATAAAAATAGTTATATATAGGATCATGTTTGGGGTCAAGAAAACACAGTAATTCCCGGGCTACAGCTGTTAGCCCTTTTGGTCCTTTATAAAGGTTTTAAACGTTTTTTAGGGGGATTGAGACTCAAATAACTTTAAAACATATTTAAAAAAAAATTGCAACGAGCTCATTATTTTCAAAGACAACAAGCATATTTACTTGAGATGTTTATTTACTCCTCGCGGAGTTAGGCACAAGGCCAGTTTTATCTTACTCCCACAAGTAAGATGTGACCACAGCTTGGGTCGAGTAAGTGGGGTTAAAAGCCAGCGCTCGAGAGGTGAGCACTCTGGTCATTTAAAAATTGCCTGGGCAGCCCCGTCGGCATTCCCCGGTAGGGGCGCCTCAGACAGTAAGCAATAAACTTACTCCTCCCCAAAGAGGGGAGGCGAAGCCTGGGAGGGTGGACCTCCTAGAACTGCACAGGACAGGCGTGCAGTATCCATCGGAACAGATACTACACTTTGATCTTAGCCAAAAGGCCGAGGACCAGCTTGTCGTCCGATTGTTTGGCCCGATTGGATCTGTGTCATCATAGTACATAGTACTTGCTTAAAAACTAACATCACTAATAATAATTACGGGGAAACATGCGTTTCTCCGAAACGTCGTTTCTACTTGAAATCAATAAGTCAAGTTTGTCGGAAATATAGCTTTCCAACTATGGAGGACTTAGAATAGGAGTTGGTTTGGTAGGGTTGTTGCCTGTTTTAACGACCCCAACTTATACCCCGGATTCTTATATAATTAAAGATAATATATACGAAAGCAATCCCCAGACTATGCTGAACTGAAGAGGGTCATCACACCCACATCAGTTGAATCCAGATGTGTTTGCAATGCAGAAGTGCACATTTGGAACATATATTTGAACGACGATAAAACAAACACTGTTGGACATTCATGATAGAAACTTGGTTGACAAGTCAATCATTGAGTGAAGTTTATTCCACGAGTAGGTGGCATATTTTTAGTTACCGCCTAGTTATGTGGAGGTATGAAGTAGAGTCTTGCCAATATTGTACCTCGACTCGCCACTTTAGTTAACTTGACAAGCAGAAGGTGTGTAAGTAATAATTAAAACACCAATTTCGTTAGTCAACCGAAAAAGTAGTTCAGAAGTGCCGTTTTACAAAACCACGACTGAATCTTCCTTAGCTACCTTAATAAGTAGAATGTTGTGTAAGTAACAATGAAAACACTGAGATACCTGTGATAACCGTTATAAGTGTTAAATATTGGACGAGTTGACCCGCTAGTATATAATTTGGTTAGTTGAAAATAACAGGGAATGAAAGTTGTCGGGGTCAACTAACTGACATCAAGGTTAGGTCGACTCGACAGTACGAATTGATACAAAGGGGGCTGACGTCACATGACTCAAAGAGCTTAAGCCTTAAATTTGAGACATTTTCTAGAATCGAAATTTTGATCAAACTTTGAATAAGGATTCTAGTCATTAGATTTAGTAGCGTTATATCTTGGTTTTAATCTTCGAAAGAGGACATAACATTTATTCAAAACTGTTTTGTTCAAGGAATAAATTTTTTCAGTCCTTAGATGTGTATTCTTCTAATATTGTAAAGTAGACATCATTATATTTAACCTATTAGTAAAGAGTATTACAATCACTGTGAATATATTTAGTGACATCCGTATGACGCCAGTGTGAAACCGCGTTCATTAGTCAGTAACAACTCAACGGACAGGATCTGTACGTGACATTTTTCCTTGGTTGCTTATGTCTCTTTAACATAGACGGCAAATAATTAATAAACTGATGCAGCAATTATATGTTTTCGTTCTGTTTATATTTGTATTATGTGTAGTCATATACTCCTATATTATCATGTTTATTATTTTCGTTTGAGTTTAAATGTTTTTTCGCGTCAATAAAAACTCCCGGATGCCCTATTATACACGAAAAGTATGGATTTTATTTAACATAACCGAAAACAAAAAAGTATACATTTGTGCTTAAACTACTTATTAAAAAAATATTATCATATTTCGCTACAATGAAAATTAAAATAAAAAGATATGGCATATAATTTGGTTTTTAGGTTGAGAAATGCTAGGCTTAGGATTTAAATATATTTTTCTAGAGTTTTGAATATATTTTTATGTTCACTAATCAATCAAATGTAATGATGTCAAACAATTAATAATTTCAATATTCCGGTTTGGCTTGGTCTTATTTGACTTGATTTTTAACGGAATTTCGTTAGTTTTGGGATTATTTAATCTCTATGATAAACGAGCTATTATACAATTATTGCCGTTATAACCAACGGTTGCAGACCTTCTGAACTTCATGGACCACTACATGTACACATTTCAATTTGGCGGACCACTAAATACATTTATATAATCATAATAACCGGAAATAGAAAATGCACCTATTAAACATAACAAAGTGGTAATGAAAGTGTTTAACTAAAACAAGTGAAAAATTTGAAGTTTATTCAAATATTACACGTTTTTCTTTGTTTTTTTAATGAAAATCGCTCCAGACAAGGCATGAAGCCATTTGATGTAAGGAGCTAATAATATTACTTCATAGTAAAAAAAATAGCCAACGATCAGAGTTAGATGGATAAATTCAAACACAGAAAACAGCAATTATTTCCCTTTTGTCAGAAACATCGCTCATTGAATGTGAGGACTAAAGAACAAAATAAGGGAAACGAGAGTTACGAGGCTGCCGAAAGTTAACCAAGGTCCACTTTCTACTCTTTTAGTGTGATATTTTTTATGTTTGTTTAAAATAAGTTTGTGAATTTTGGCTCCGATGACATCACTGAGACACGTGATGTCCTGTCTTTTTAAAAGTCGAGACCAGTATTGAGTTTTAATTGCTGTGACAGATGAAAATGTCTTTTCACATAAATATTTTGTTTAAAATTGAATCAACATTTTCATTGCTTTTTTATAGTGATGAGTATCCATTTTTGATATAGATAAAAAAAAATGAGGTCTTGATAAAGATGACTCAAATTTTACTTTCAAACTGTTGTCGCAAGATATATGATGAGGTTTTTTCATTCATGTTTAAACTGCTTCATAAAAATTGAAATATTGTCCCATTTTTTGACGGACTTTCAAAATGTTGCTGGAATAACCACCGTTCTGTCGACCACTGGTAGATAACCACTTATTATAATGTAAAATTAAACTCAAGTTGATATTTGCCTGATAGTTGTAAAATATTTATTGTATACAACTGATTTAAGACAAGTTGTTATTTGCTTGCTTTCCGCTTAAGCAAGATGTGACAAAAGGCAGGAAGACCGAGATAGCCAGCTCCCTCGAGGGACACCTTGGATGGATACAAAAATAGTCAAGAACGGACTCTCGGCATAACACAGAAGGTACGGGTCAAGCAGTCGGCAACAAACCAACGCTCCCTCAAAGATAGGGGGTACTTCCTGGGAGGGTGTACCTCTTAGGATCTAGATGGATCATATTTCATCCCAGAAATGAAAAGTGTGTTGCTGTCAAGGTAGTTCCTACTGTCGGCATAAGTGCTGAGAACTGATACTCAGCGAGTGTGAAACAAACAACAGAAATAAGATATTTACCTCCTTCTCACCGCAGGATGACGTGAGACAAGATAGAAAAGTAAGGAAAAATCCATCACGCCGAGGGCGCACCCTGACTCTGTAGAAATAGCAGACTTGTTGGCAGGACTAGGTATGAGCGCCTCAGACGATCACCCCGTTCTCACGAGGACGAGCTAATGCCTGGCAGGGTAAACCTCCCAGGACTAAGCTGGACCATACTTCACCCGACAGAAGAGGCGAATCTCGACGAGTATAACGCCACAGAGAGATCTGTGGCAAGTTGTTGTGCTGTAAATTCATACATTTCTCAACAGTATTAAAAAAGTAAATGACAACACTAGATCCGATAGAATTTGGACTAGGCATAGCCCATTACATATTCTCCGATATTATCAATTAGGCTAATTACGCACCTCAGGAATATTCATTTCAGAACTAATGGAATAAAGATAAAAACCGATTGAAATTGTAAAACTTTAACTTAATGATCAATTTATGTTAAATTTAAGAACAGATGTGATGGGTGTAACGCTCAACGTTGGCTTCATTTGTGTACAAGTCAACTTTGACCTCATTACGTCAGCAAACGAATGGAATTTCCGACACTCCCTTCAAATACATCCTCTTCACTTGTGAGTCTTGAATACGACACACAGAAACAATTACACGTTATTGTCTCGGAAATTTTTAGATCAGGATTGATAACTTGTATTATTTGGATTTGAATACTATTGATCGTTATTGTTAACAACGTTTCGGCAACGTTGTGAGAATAGCAAACAAGATGAGGCTTGTAGATGGTATGATCCAAATAATACACTATTATTCTTGCATCGCTTTCGAAAACAATATTTGTATTTTCTTCGTATCATTTGTTAAAATCATAGGTTTTTAATCATTCTTTGCTAGAATTCTTATAATGCTTGATTTGGAAGAGAAAAAATCTCCGAGATTCAGTGTAAATACAAGCCGCGCATGCGTGGCCCCCCTCTGTATGTGACGAGTGTAAAATGCAATAAATTTGGGCAATTTGGGGCATTTTTGACCCTCCCCCCTCCTTTAACCCCCTGGGAGCGCGAACCAGAATTTTTTTGATGTCAAGGATGCTCATTTTATATCAAGAACAATTGCCTCTACATTTTGGCCATGTTTCAGAAAAATTCAATGGATGGATCAAACGTTATGGAGGAAAAGGGTCATTTTTTGCAATGGATGGATGAAAAGTTATGTAGCAAAAAATATAATTTTCGGCCATTTCGAGGCCCTTTGACCCCCTAGGGGGCTAACCAGATTTTTTTCCCAAAATCGGAGAATGTCATTTTCTAACCTGACCAAAGTTACAACTTCATGCAAAATTTCAGAGAAATTTCAGAAAAATTGAATGTATGGATCAAACGTTATGGGTGGAAAGGGTAATCTTTTGCCATTTTAGGGGCACTGTGACCCCATGGGGGCGCGAACCAGACTTTGTCCAAGGTCAGCGATACTTAGTTTCTATTAGGAACAATTGCCTGCACATTTTGGTCAAGTTTCAGAGAAATTGAATGGATGGATGAAAAGTCATGGGGCAGAAAATGTCATTTTTTTGCCATTTCGGGGACTTTTTACCCCCTGGGAGGATAACCAGATTTTTTTTTCAAAAATCGGAGAATGCCACTTTCTAACCTGAAAAAAAGTTACACCTTCATGCAAAATTTCAGAGAAATTCAATGGATGGTTGCGGAGAAAAATCCGGACGGACACACACGGACACACACGGACACACACACGGACGGAAATGCCTCAAAACATAGGTCTCCCAATTTTTTAAATCGGGGGACCAACAAGAGACAGAACAGTCGCTAACATTTCAGAATAGTTAGCATTCGAGAAGTCGTGAAGAAAAAGAATAACAATATATAATTTATATCAAACACATTGGAATGAAATTCTCTACGGAACTCACCTGGTTTCAATATGTGGAAACGAATTTTACGATTTAAAAAAAAAAGTGTTATACATCGTTTCGAGGTGTTAAAACTCAACGGGTTTTGTCATCTTCTCTTGGTTTACGAGTTCCTGAGTGTCAATTATTCTGTTCTTTCATCGAAACGTCTATATAATAAAGTGACGACTTTTCTCATGTATGTTCGTCTTCCGTGCAACTGACTACACAAAACAAGGTTGGCCCTGGATTTTACCTTGCAGTGCATCTTGTTGTGAGGCCTCGATTTTGGGAGCTTTGAGGAATGCGGAGATACCGCTTCGTTACCATTCATTTAACGGCGATTAAATAACGATTGTTGCTTATTTGTATCAAATATGGTTGATTTTCAAGATAAGTTCACGGCTTACACTATTGAAGGATTTTGTTAAAACGATTGCAGCCAAATATAGAGTTTGCTGCTGCTCTCTGTATTTTCCTGTAGCTGCCTTAGACTGAATATCATGTTGGTGCCATGAGCCGGTCAAAAGCCACATTGTGACTCGGGTAAAGCATATTCAGCGAGAGGTGATAGTCTCTTAGTTAAGATACGAGCCAATATCTTTCCAGCTATTTATAGTAGTGTATTACCTCTATAATTTCCACAATCAGTTCGTTCTCCTATTTTTCTTTAAAATGGAATAATAAAAACATCCGTTAAATTAGTTAGTATTTCTTCTTGTACCTATACTTTGACAATAAATTGATGCAGTTGTGAATACAAGAGCGGTCCATTCGATTTATAGATTTCGGCAGGGATGTTATCCATACCGTCAGTGTTATCATTTTTCAAAACAAAGACGATGATGGTTGCAGAAAAGATTATGCATTTTAGTGTAGATTCCTTGGATAACATTTTTAGGGTCACTCTTTATTCAAATTCAATTGTCATCTTTTGGTTGCTTTTTACTAAAAGAGTTTTATAACTGCTTATGGGTAATGTTTATGTAATCCAGTTCTAAACTGACCTGCATCTACGCATCTTCATTCTTCTCAAAGGGAAGAGGAATTAATTATTCCCGCTTAATTCAAAGATAGTTTGGCCGAATCTTGTCCAATGAGGTCTATATTGAGAATATCAACAAAGGGAATATTGCCAACTGTTGGCGGATACCTCATCGACCCCTTTTATTTTTAACTCAAACAAATATTGCCGATTGACGGACGCATAAGAAGACACCAAATAAATAACTGTTAGCTCGTTTTCTAAACACAGGTAACGCAGACATGTCCTGGTGTGACGAATTTTACTATTGATGGCGGACGAAACGCCGGAAAGTCGAACGAGATAAAGTTCCGGACAACCTGCAAAGCCTTAGAAAATGCAAAATAGAGCATTGTACACTTTTCGTTTTTTTTTTAAATTCTATGCAAACCACGAATCTCTTCTCAGTCGTTGGTCTTCGGTTGTGTGTGAAGGTCAAGAAGAACCAGTTTGCCATGTGAACGTAGATCTTGGACTGAAATGTCCGTTCCTAGAGTGCAATGACGAAAAGTCTGGTATTGTTGGGGAGCAGAGAGAACGGGGAAAGGAAAGGAGAGAGAAGCAATTGCCTGAATTGTTTCCGTCCGCACACTTGGTCAGTGCTGGGCAGGCTTCATCAACAACAATAGACCTAATTGCTCGCCCTAGCTTCCATCGTGTACTTTTTCGTTCCTTTTTCTATAACCAGTTCCTTCATGTTTTCCTAACCAATTTAAAATAAACACACATACACGTTTATTAATACCTATGTATATGTGTATATATACACACACGCACACACACACACACACACACACACACACACACACACACACACACACATATATATATATATATATGTTTGAAAAAGAGAGAAACGGAAAACAGGTTAGAATGCAGGAGAAAAACAAAAACAAGAGATTTGACCGGTTTCTTATAATTGTTTTTCTCCTTCATCTTAACCTGTTTTCCGTTTGTCTCTTTTTTCAAACATTTTGTCTACAACGGCATTTCATTTTCCTGTCTTATCGTGTACTTTACCCTATATATATATATATATATATATATATATATATATATATATATATATATATATATATATATATATAGTTGAGATCGACGAAATTAGAACATTATCTTTATCAATTTCAACAATTGAAACATAACGGTTATTTGGCGTACAACTGTTTCAAAGACAATTTGGAATAATGTCATTTTGTATTAACTTTAGATAACTCCAAACCGTCTCTTTATTAGCGCTCTTTACAACATCACATACAGAAGTTATTTAAGAAAAGAACATCATATTTCAGTATTAGTTCAAAAACCATGTATTCAGACAATATTGGAGACATAACATCCCACTATGCAACCATATTTTACTAAAAATGCTAATATCAATGGAAATACATGAAAAACATATAATTAAATATTTAAAATGTTTAAAATATATAATTATATATATATATATTAAGTTATGAAAAGATATTTATAGCAATTAAGCTAAACAGAGGCTACCGAGTTTCATCCCTGTAGGGAATCATCAGGCTAAAATGCATGGAGTTTGTGTTGCCGGGTGTTTTTATATATACGCGTGGTTTTTAGTCAAGTTAGTTTACTAATCATATTATTTGCTACTCCCTCTCACGAGTTAATGTTTCCATTATCTAATCGTTGGGATTCTCACAAACAAAGGTTCGGTTGATTTTACTTTCTATTCTATTGTTCTGTTTTCTATATAATAGCCCATCCCTGTTTCTTTGTTGTGTCGAAATAATGGGTGACCTTATTTTAACACGTGCTTGCTTGTATTTCTATCTTAAGTTTTAGTTTTGTTTAGTTTAGTTTTTTATTGATTTATTTGTTTGTTTATTTATTCATTATTTATTGTTCACCTAACGTAAATGTTATTCTATGTAAGCAGTTGTTTGCTATTTCACTTCTACAGTTTAATATATTTTTGGGGTCTTTAAAATTTATAATTTCAAATTTCTCATTCAGACATAATCTTCACGGGTCGTCTAACCTTCTACATGTAATGGCCTGTTGTATCATTTTCCATTTGATTATTGATGAGCGTCCGCTTTCTTTTAGCTCCAAGTAATAGTTCGCTAGCGCTGTTTTTATTCGTCGTTCTTTGTTTTGAAATGTGCTTTTGTTGTCGTAATATTTGGTATTAAAATCTAGGGAGGTCATATCCACGTACTACTTCTTGTTATTCGGTCTTTATTTGGCAAATATTGTGGCTTGATAAACAAACTTTTGGTTAGACAATTATTTGGTAGTGGACCAAGTGTACGAGTTATGCAGTTAGAGTTTTTATTTTCCTTACTAACGTTTCATTTCTATTTGGGTGACTTTAATTAGAGTTTGGTTTATTACTATTTGTAGTTGTTATATTATTGTTTTT
This sequence comes from Sepiola atlantica, assembly GCA_963556195.1. Classification (NCBI taxonomy): domain Eukaryota; kingdom Metazoa; phylum Mollusca; class Cephalopoda; order Sepiida; family Sepiolidae; genus Sepiola; species Sepiola atlantica. The sequence continues at coordinate 152,313,235 of OY744517.1, read as the reverse complement.
CTTAGTGTTATTTTTATTATATTAGTCACTTTTTACGTATTTTGTTATTATTTTTTCTTTACTTTTTTCCTTAAGTATTTTGTTATTGTGTGACTTGATTATCATTTGTATGTTTTCGCAGCAGCTGTAAGACAGTTTTAAGTTATTTTGATTGGATATTTCATGCAGGGGATTGGTTACAGGGAAGTGATTCTCAATGAGATTTAGGAATTTCTTGCCCAGTTTAGTTTTAAGCATCTGATTATAAGATTATATACCAGATTATATTTCTTTTTCTTTTATTTCTAATTTTATTATAATTATTGGCCTGTTGTTTCTTATATTTAATTTCGATATTATGGTAACCCTATTTTTAAGAGCTATATTGTAAATGTAGCTCGATTTTGTAAATACATTTTCGTGTCTGCAGTTATTGATAAGCCTGTGTTCGATAGAATTAGGAATCTGTTTTATAGTTATTGGGGGAAGTTGAACTTTGGGTTATTGTATATTGGATTAGCGTTATCTTTTAAATCTTGTTCGTAAGTATTTTCATTTAAGTTTAAAGTGACATCTAAAAAGAACTCCATAAATACTAGATAGAAATATTTCTCCATAATACTGTTTCTTGTGGATTGCATGTTGACCGTTTTGTTTTTGTTTGGGATATATATATATATATATATATATATATATATATATATATATATATATATATATTGTGTGTATTTAGGCAGTATATTTTCATTAAGACAAGCGTTTTTAAAGAACATGGAATGATTCTGTTTGGTAAATTAAAACAAATTTATTTTCAATTTTTCGGATGGTCCATCGAGGATTTCTGTCGAATAGTCGCATGTAAAATCTCCTTTGTTTTGATGTAATATATGTTTTTTCACGATTCCAATATATATACCACTACTACTCTCTGATGATTGGCAAAGTTGGACTAAAAATACATTTATCTTGACTTGCTATGAAACACGTGTAAGAAAAATGTGTATTAAATTTGAAAACAAACATTTCTGAGTGTAAGATGAATGAAGAAACAATATTTCATCGAAATACGGAAATAAAGAGATTGTAAGAACAAGTGGACATTATGGTTTGAGATTGATTTCCAATGGTCATTGGAATGCAAAATTAAAGTGTGTGTATATATATATATATATATATATATATATATATATATATATATATAGACTGGATGACGGAATATCAATCATTTCTTCCACTCAACACTTTCGCCCCATTTTCCTTCCTTTCATCTGTACAATCCCGCTTACACATGAAACCGTGTGTCTGATTCATCATTTGTTTATTTTCATACAATTCCAAACGAAACCCCTTTTCCTTGTCGGTTTACCCCCAAATCCTTCTAAGCAGACCTTTAGTCATTTTATCAAAATCTGTCGGTATTTTGTGCTTTCATCTCTGCTTTAATCATTTTCCCGTTGCTTTTTTTTCATGTTTTCCATAACCATTCACGCTGACCTCAGCCTCGTTTTCAAGTTACAATTTCTTTTCATCATTTCTCCTGTTTTGTTGTGTCCTCATAGATTTCCTTTATCTAATCAGATCCCCATTTCTAAATTAGTCTTTAAAACAATTACCATCAGTTTTAGTCTTTTTGACATCGTTTTTTATCGTTTAAAATCGAGCATCTTAATTCTTTTACTCTTTATTGTGACTAGTTATAAAAGGTTTCTATTTAAAAGTTAATTATACTCCTTTGTATAAAAAACAACAGCATTTTTACAATATGATTTATTTATTTAGCATACTTACTTTGAGAAATCTCGATCTTACTATTAAGCTTTTCACACACACACCACTGCCACGCATACGTTCTACTATAGCCAGGCACACTTATGTCTTGCAATAGGCAGTCGCCGCCTCATAACACATCTATCACACTCAATTTAAGCAACGAACTTTTCGTATCGCCACGATTTCACAACATAACAGTTTCTCAATTTCTTCCACTGTTATATCTGAATTGTGTATACTTGAATATATATATATATATATATATATAAAGTCTTTGTATTGTTTATATCTGCTTTTCGTATACCTTTATTTCTTTGTGTATTTCATTAATATCGAGAGTAAGATATATCTATAAGATTATACACCTGAACGACTCTACCCAAACTCACAACCTGTAGATGATGAGAATGTTGTGTTTAATGATTGCACAACCCCCATTCCTATCCTCCAATAACTTCTCGCCCCATTCGTTAGTCACATTTGATATAGAGATCAGTAGTGATTAGACGGATGGATAAAAAACGCATCAAAATGTACACATATCCTCATTAGTTAAACGAAGCATGTTATATATTTTCTATTTTCTGTCGATGTGACGAATAAAAACCATGAAAATTACACAATTATCCGTAATATATATATATATATTGGAAATCGCTTCAGACAAGGCATGAAGCTCTTTGATGTAAGGAGCTAAACTAACGAAAGCTGATTATCGCAAATACAAGAGATGCATAGTGGCCTTAATCTTGAAAAGGCAGGAGAAAAAAAAGGCGGTAGGATGAAAGTTTTTGGTAAAAAGCAACCGAAATAAAAGCTGTATTATAAAAAGGTATCAAAACAGTGAATTTGTGAAGACAACGAGTAAAACGAGCTGGAACAAAGGAAGAAGGGAATACATCAGAAAACTCTTTAAAACACATAATAGTATATATAGAAAAGACTGAGACTAGCAACATCACGTCTGTGAAAGAGAGAGGCGGTGCAGACAAGAAAGTGTAGGACCAATCTAATTACAGATATGCTTCTGAACATCATCAAAAACCCTCAAATTCACCAGCAGAAATATGGCGACAGTACTCCATACAAAGTCTAATAGTAGATTTGTAGAAAAGAGAAGAGACTTAGGTGTAAAAAAGGGTTTACAGCGATAGAGAGAACTGACTTTACGAGAAACAGAAAGAGCAATGGTTCTAAATTGTTAACTCCAAAAAAAGGTTTGATGAGGAAAAAAAGAAGTTTCAGAGTCGATTTCTCATCAAGAATAGAGCCATCCATGAACATTTCAGGAAGAAAACAGACACGCCTACGATTGAAAAACGCGAGCTGTTTCTTTTACAGGATTAAAAGAAATGAACCATTTTGTACCCCAATCCACAACCGACACCTAGTCACCATCTTGATGTTTATTACTAATACACATTTTCAAGATTATTAGAGTATTTGATGTCTATTTTACTATTTTTCGATGGCTGCTAATGCAAGTACTTTGCAGTAGTGGTTACAGGTTTCGAGTTCGGGTTCGGGTTCGGGTTCTATCGTATCTACTGTATTGCTTTCACTAATACTCTTGACCGCTCTGCGTTGTCATCTTTACTGGGGATTGCAACTGTCTCGAGCATGAAAGGTCGTTTTATATATAAAAATCATAATCTTTATTATAATACATAATAATGTAGTGTTTGTGTCGGTCGTTCAATATATATAATCTTTTGTATTTCTTGAAAATATAAGAGTTTGGGGAAAATTCCAACAAGCAATGACGATAGAAAAGAATGTTTACTAAACAATAGATATAATGTTAACAGAATAATTTAGCAATCGCAAATGCTGAGTCGGCAAATTAAATTAGATCGCCTTAGTATTCGTATGTTATCAGTCGAATTTGGTGAGCTATTATATTTGAGTCAAAGCGATGTAAAATAAATATTCCTGTACTTTTACTCATTTCTATTCAACTAGAATGCATGTAATTTAGATCATATCCTTTCATTCTTTTAATTAAATTGGCAGGCAGTTCGAGTACTTGAGAAATGAGGGTTTCTTATTACATATATTTATTATTAAACATTCTTTTTCATGACAGATTTATGCAACATTCTTTTGTTTGTATAATAAATGCAGTGAATAATATATACGTAGTTTCTCTTTTTGTATCACTGTATACCTACTTTTGCACCACCCTGTATATATAGTCGAGTTTTGATCTTGGCTTGAAGCGCTTGCTCGTCTAGCCATAATGAAGAGCTGCGATACAACGAACTAGTATGTCTGTGAATGATTATATATATATATACTTATTTATTTATTAGAACCTAATATCTATTACAATACAATACACCACACCAATGGATTTATTCAGAAACTCATTATATATTGAGACATTCATCAATACGAAGATTTTCTGCTCATTATTATGGGAGAACAATTTTAAATTTATTTTGTTTTTTTTTTAAATTCAGTGTTGTTCTGTAATTTTTTACAAATTAATATTCATCAATTATTATTTTGAGGAAAATATTTATTTATTTAAAAATTCATGAGTCAAAAGACTTTTCCATGAATTACTCTTTGTTGCAATGTTTGATTATAAATAACTTGAAAAGTGTGTAACTACTTTGTTTAATTATTTCATTATTTCCTATATATATATATATATATATATATATATATATATATATATATATATATATGCATATATATATAGTATGATTTAAGTTTTGTTGCTTCATCAGAGTAACTTATTGAAACTTTAGAATGATATTTTGAGTATTCTCGCCATTTTACGGCCACTTTTCAATTCGACTGCCTGAGCGCATTCCCCGAGGGAATTGCCCAATCTGCCTGCCTCTCACTTAAGTAATCATTGCTACGTTCAAGAGACCATTTGCCGTTCGATTAACGCTCGATTACCGATAGATAAAAACAAGCAGACGCTTTACAGCGCTTTCCAGGGGCCACAAATACGTCTATATAAACACCTCTAGCTATATGCAATATATTGATCTCTTTTACCCCCTACTAGTTTTACTCAGCTATAAACATACTATACACACAATGTTATATAGATACATTCATGTTTATCTAAAGAACAAATAAAATGCATGAAATCACTGACACATACGCACGCACACATTAAATCCATTAATTTAAATTGATATACAAAGTGCATTAATGACGTCATGCATTACAAACCATTATTATTAACTATGCTCGACTTACTAAACAGCGTTGGTCTATGCATGTTACGCCACATCGAGTACAATCTCGACATTACTTGGCTTTACAAGCGCCCCTCCTTAGCCACTATTCGTGGAAACGTCTTGAGCCTGCTCTCGGCCTGCCAAGCCAGTAGGACATCCGATGCTTGCATATTGGTTTTGAAAAAGTAATGTTATTAATTAACTATCATGTGTTGTCATTTGGAACAAATTTACATTCTACAAATAAAAAGCAACAATGTAATATATTACTTGTTTGTTTTCTTAATAAGATCGATAGATTGATAGTTGAATAATGATGAATATGATGAAAGGATTGAAAAGCTCAGCATACCAACAACCCAAAACAACGGCCGACTTAGAAAACATCAATTCTTCGTTCTTAATAAGAAACGTTTGCTCATGGAATGTGAGGACTAAAGGACAAAAGAAGGGACGCAATAGCTACGAGATTTCTCACCATATTTATTATTATGCAATCGAAAGTTAACTTTTTTAAGACTAGGGATCCACACCTATAATGATCGCGTTCATTTAGTTTCTTAGGATGTTTTCTTCAAAGGCATTCAGTTTCTTCAGTCGCTATTCATTATATCAGTTTTTAATGGCAGTTCGAAGTTAACAAATGTATTAATTTTGGGGTACAAGTTGGATTTTTTATGAATTAAGTTTTGAAAAGATAACTCCAAGTAAGGTTTTCATTTTTCGTTTTGAAACTATTGAAATTTAATCTAATCTTGTGGAATTAAACCGTTATTTTTCGACGAAACTTGACTGTTTTACATCTGCTATGTCGTAACCTTATTTTTTTCTGTGTTATCTAACATATTATATTACCTTATCGGATTTTCAAAGTCAGACCCAAATAGCAATCCGTGTGACATATCAGTACTTGATTCGAACCATCCTACTTTTTAGTGTTTTCTCTCACGCGATTTTATTCACACGAATATATTATATTTCGTTTTATTTTTCTGAAAATACTTATTTTGGCTAAGAAAACTATTAGAAAGGAGATATTTTATTTACAAGCCGGACAAAATTAATGGGGAGTTACCGTGTGCAATTATACTTAGTTCTCTCCCTTGAGTCCCTAACATGAATATATAGGGTGGGCAAAAATAAGGGTCCTATTTTTAAAAATTCATAACTTTTTTATTTATTGATTTTAAAAAATTTTTTTTTTTAGAATAAGTAAAGGACCCCTTCCGAAGCAAGCATGAGCCGTATTAGCCCTAAGGAACGTACCCTCATTTAGAAAACATTAGTTTTGCTTAAAAAACTCAAAACAGTGTAAAAAACAATACTTTAGTTTTTGTAAGTTTTAAGAAGTGTTTTTCGGCTAAAATTTGTTTTGTTTATTTCAAAAAATCTCGGAAGGGTCAGTCTACACACACATAAAGTTTGGTGAGTTTAACTTTTATTTTGTGGAAGTTATTCAAATTCAAGTTATTCAAATTTAAAGATAGGACCCTTATTTTGGCCCACCATGTTAATAACGTCGCTTCCATACTAAATGATAAACTTATCTACTTCTTTAATACATATTATCACTATAATTATTTGGTGTTGGTGTTACAATATAATCTAAAATATATTTGCCGAATTACCTTTCTCTTTTGGACGATGAACTTTGATGGGACACGTGTTGTCTAATGGATATTACTGATTATTACCGGAAGGCATAGTAAGGTTTAACTTATTTCATTAACTACGTGGAAATATTATTTAGAAATGCATAAGCGCTCTTTTCCCTACTACAGATACAATATTAAGATATTTTCAATGAATCGTCTTAAATTTTTTGTTTCGCATTACATAATTCTAAAATGGTTGTTATTACGTGAAATAACAAAACTTGTAATTCGCATCATAAGTATGGGACCCTTATTTAACCTAGAACATTGACCCTTTGAAATAAGTACGATAAAGCTATTGCCTTCCATCAGACATCTGCCTTACTCTAAACGCCTACTCCCGTTCAGATCCGACATCTATCAACTGACTTGGTAAGCACCTACAACATTATTAACTATGTCGCTAACAACAATCTTGAGCATCTGTTTTATGTCTATGTGTCTAACACACGTGGACATGCCTACAAAGTCAGAAACATGATTTTCACATTCAGAATTGCTGAAGCATCGATCAAACTGTCTACACCAGTCGTTGACTACCGAGACACCGCATCCTTTACAACCTTCATGCTTCCCGAGATTCGCCAAACCTACGCCTGATGCCCCACTATACGCATGCACACATGTATACTATGAATGATACACTGTTCATTTTCCTGACAATTGTACATTAGCCTATGTGAGGCACATGAACTTTTTATTAGTGCACTGTACATTAACATGTTTTTAAAAATTTAATCTATTTTTCATGTACACAGTAAACATTAAAAACTTTCTCATTTAAAACTTTTAAATATTTCATGATCAGAGATACAGCACATGTTTTCACTTTGTATTTGCCTGAGATTTAAAAAAACAGTTTAATTTTTATTTATGAGAAATTGACGTGTAATGTAAGTCTTTAAGACAGGCTAAAATCTGATGACTCCAGAGGATGATTACATCTGGACAGTATAAATAGATGTGTGTAGAACAGGAGACTTCAATAGTATGGCTATCTTGAAAGAATGGATGACGACAGTTATTTAGTTAGTAGATGCAAAATAGTTAAGGTAGCAGGTCCAGTTCATAGGAGAAGACCAAGGAAAACATGGGAGAAACATGGACTTGAGAGAAAGAAGAGTATATAAAGAGCTGCCCAGAAAGAGGTTAGTTTTGAAGTCAATTTATTAAAGCCGTCCAGCGCATGACAACATGAAAAAACGGACGTTAACTCGATGATGATGATGATGATGATGCTACTGCTGCTGCTGCTGCTGCTGCTGCTGCTGCTGATGATGATGATGATGATGATGATGATGAAAAACGTTCCAAATAAATGTGTGTTTCTTTGATACGGCAGGAGAGCATTAAGATACACATTCACTGCACAACAGAATGATAATACTTTACTGTTGATTTTAAACTTTAATTTAAGACAGAAATAACATTCTGTTCGTACGTTCAAAGGCTTCAAATTACCTTCGAATTTAAAATCTTTAACTTTAACAGTTAGTTTTCCCCAATTAAAAACCACTAAAAGAATGCTGCCATGATCTACCTATCGTAACCATTCGAAATTCAAAAAGTAATTTTGAAGCATTAGAATTGTTGACTAGAAAGTAATCCATAACTTGAATACAAGTTCAACGGTAACATTCAAGTATTATGCTTCTTTTGTGTCCTTAAACCAAATAAAAACATTATTTTCGTATTAGACGTTAAGTAGAAATATGAGAAAATATAAAGGTAATAGGGCAAAACACAATAATACAAGGCAACAAGAAATATACACGTGTATTACCTGTAGTGTATATTTATTCCTTTTTATATATTTTTATATTTAAAATGTCCAATTTCAGGGATTTAACGCATTCGTCAGATTATACTGGAATTGAGCTCTTGTCAAATAGAATGCAATTCTCATGATGGCAAGAGGAATGACTATTTACTGATAGACACCATTCTTATTTTTTAAATTTAACTCTAAGTCTTCAATGAAAAAGATTTTACAACGTAGACATACAGAGTCAGTTTATCTTGTTGCTTGTGCCCCCATGTTCTTCAGAACAATAAAGTGTACTTCGATTTAATTCGATTTTATTTACATATATGTCATCTTTTCTGTGCATTATGTGCCACAAGTATTAACTTAAATGGATTCGATCTTTCTTATCAAAAGCAAATCTAACTAATAATAGTAAATAATCAAGGGAGGCGCGAGAGTGCTCTATTCCTTAATAGACGTTACGAATGGCCTATGCTGGAAATCTCATTTCTTTGATCAATCATAACTCAAGAACCAATAAACCAAATTAGTTAAAACTTTGCACACAATTTTTATTTTATAGGTTCTATAAGTGTGTAGAATTTCAGCATCATTAGTCAAGGCAACCCAGAGATCCAGAAAGTTCAATCAGGAAATCATGTTATCATGTTATCTGTGTGTACGTACGTATCTCATCTGTATCTCATCAACTATTTGATGGATTCAGATGATTTTTGGCAGAGATAGAGGTTCTAGGGTCTAGTTGATGGCATTTTAATTTCAGTTTACCATATACCTTAGTTTTCCAGAAATTAAAAAAAAATTCTTATGAGAAGACATTGTATTGAGACATAGCCTTTACAAAAGTAGTGACATTCCATGAAAAATGCCTGTATACTGAAATCATATGCCCTTAATAGGGTGAAGATGAAAATTCATATACACTAAATGTACAAAAGAAAGGAAATTTCTAAATTTTTACACTTTTATTGTCATTAAGGGTATGACTACATATCAACCAAACCATTTCATTATCACATCACTACAGTATAAATCTCTATGCATGAGTGGATGAAGTAAAATACATAGCCCTGTTGTGCTCGCATACCCTTAATGACAATAAAAGAGTAAACATTTGGGAATTTCCTTGCTTTTGTACATTTAGTTTTTTTTACATGTTGTCGTAGTATCGTAAACCTAAATATACCAACGCCATTATCATAGTGTTTTTGTTCTATTTTCTTCAACAAAGTTGATATTAGTATCTTTATATATTTCCGAAATGTACGGTTAATTTATATACGATGATCTTTTATTCCGCGTATTTACTTAAAAAAGATTGCAGTGCATTATTTGTGAGCGTGATCTATCTTATATACTTAAATCGCTAGTCGGTGTAGTAATTATATGACTCTATGTAGCGCACAGTGTAAGACGAAAACTGCCCCTAATTAGATTTATATCATATTTTTAGGATCTGGGTCGAATGAATTGTAATCATTTTTGTAGGTTCATGTGTAGGTTGTCACTCCTAATCCCACACAGAAATTGGTAATCAATGAGAAAACGGCTGACCGGAATAAATATAAAAATAGCTGAATGCGAACAAAACAAATAATTAATCGAACTAAGAAACATACAAAGCAGAATTCTATACGCAACTTTTGTTTATATAGTTATACCAGTCATGTAAATAGGGGGAATATGGTTTTACATTATATATAAGATTATGTTTTCTTGCGTATTTTATTAAATATGATTGTTGTGCATTATTTGTGTATGATGATCTATCTTGCACACTTAAATCTTATCAAACTGGTTACTTTGTACGAAAGATACGTGGAACTATACAGCATTGCAGATTGAGAATGATATTGGTCATAACTCAAAATAACCAAATATTTCAGATAGAACCTTCTTAATCTGAGATGACGATTAGTAATAACTCTAACGCATGCAACTTTGTTCTCAAACCAATCAACTGTATAATAGAACAGGCACGTGTGGCGGTTTCTGTCAACCGGCGTTCAGCCGTACCCCGAAGATATGTGGGTTGGCGGCCATTATTTTGCCTTCCTCTTGCGAAAACTCTCCCTGAAGGCAGGAAATCCGAATCGAAAATTCATCTCCTGCCAATCACTTGTGAATAATTCTCGCCTAGTTAGGGAACATCTTAAAACGCTGTTTTTTCCTGCCAAAATGTTTCGCTGTTGCTCTGGTGGACATTTTGAAATATTTTCGCGGCCATGCTTTAGAAACAAAAACTCGGGTGAATCGTCCTTTTAATGCCAAGCGCTGCCTAAAGAAAAACGCAGTGAAATAAAGAAATCAAGAAAAATGATTTTTCATGATGAAGAAACACATCATTTTACATTTCGGTTTTTAAATGCAACACAGGGCGAGATTAAACGAAAACAGACAAAAAGAAAATGTAAACAAATATTTACCGTCACCTGTTACTTTCTAGCGGACGACGGTTTGAATTTTTAGAAAATAACTATTATTAATCCATATTATAAATAACCAAAATAATCAATTAAAACATAAATTATCTCCACCAGAAATCAGTACTACTTTAATAATGTTAACAAACATTAATCACATCTTTCGTTGGATATTAGGGTAATTAATGAATGAAAAGTTCGAATAAAAAAGCGATAAATCCGATTTGTTTAAATTGAGACGTATAACAATAAAGGGACGAACATATCAAATTTAGACTCAAAATAAAAACTTATTTTAATTGAAAGCAAATACAATTTATGTTGATATTATATCATGTAAAACATGATTTGAAGGTATGGTCAAGTATTGAAATGCAACGTTCCTTGTAATGATAACTTCACCATTTTCAAAATGGCGTTTATCGCGTTTTGCATACGAACTTTTCAAATATACTTTTAAATATTTGTGTAAAAATGTATCATTGCTAATCTTAGGAGGCAACCCACTTTTGTTATGGTGGTTACCCATACTTGTTTTATGTAGATAACGATTATTAAATTCGAGAAATATAAGTTTTCAAATTGTGATTTGAAATACGACACAATTCAGTTTGAGTTCTTTCTCTACAGTTGTCATCCAGACATGAGTATCACAACCTTTCAAAATTAAGATTTGAACATAGACTTTTAAATCCTTGCGAACAGAAATAAGATTTGGCAAAACTTTTCGCATCAAAAGTCTATTAAGTACAGTTTTTCTTAAATAAATGATTCCATAATTAATTAAACTTGATTAAACGACTAAAATCGCGCCAGCAAAATACGTTATTGTGTCATAATTTTATAAGTGTATAGAGGAAATACCAGCCTATTTCTGAGGGTCACTAGTACTTGTTTCATGTAAATAACGCTTGACCCGAACTTTTGATGAGTTCTGAGCAAAAGTTTATGGAAGAAATATTTTATCCGACAACCAGATTTTTTCGAATGAAATCTGTTTCGTCCCTCATGAGGTTAAAATGTTCCAAGTGGAATTTTATTTTGTAGATAGGAAAACTTTCTTTAGCTTAAAATTGACCAGACGTTAGCATTAATGTTTATTTTCATGAAACATGTATTGGTGACTTTGGATCAGCTGGACTGAAAAATATATGGTAATTGATAAAAATTGTACTTTGTTTCACATATATCTAACTGTTAACTAAATTAAATTAGGCTTTGTTAGTTTTAAAAGCCAAAACAACGCGTATATATCTTTTTAGATAATATTTATGTATTTAAAATAAACTTATTTTCGATGATATAACGCCTTCTTCAGGCATAGAAATACATTTATTTTTCCTTCCTTTCTCGTGACTAGAAAAGTAAAGTCCGTATGATCTTAAACACTGATTCTTTTTAAATGTTCTAATCAGGTAACTCGCGTGAAATTAATTAGATTTCTTTTCTTCAATGTAATCGTTTTGTAAATTTGAATTGGGATTTGTAAGTTTCAGAAGCTTAAACAACGCAGTTATATATATTTTTTAAATAAATAAATATTTATTTTAAATAAATACGTATTTATTTAAAAATATATATATCTGCGTTTACACAACGCTTACATCAAGGAAAAAAATCTCTAATAAACTAAATTAGTTTTTCCCCGCAATCCAACGAAGGCCAATTGAGGATAAAGATTAATGAGATGAATAGATTATCAGTTGAATGATGAATGATTAAAAATGATGAAGGCAATCAACAGCATTTAATTACTTATACGTACAATTCATTACAAGTATTTGTTGACATTGTATTGAAGACGACTATATTTTAACATGCAGGGAAACAGTCCCGATGCGACGTATCCCAACGATGGGATGTTCTTAAAAATAAATTCTGTTCAGGAAAATCCCATTTGATTTTAGGTGGTTGCAACTAACACGAGTTCTTGCTGAGCATGTCTTACAAGGAAGAAACCAGAGATTCGAGCTTATTTGAGCGCTTTCTATGGAAATAACCATAGGGTATAGAAAGACTAGCAACTTATCTTTAGTGAGGAAGGAATTGTAGGGATAGAAAAGAGTTCATCCTCACTAGTCGATTTTGTACTCTGCCAAGAGCGACACCTCATCAGATGTAGCAACAGTACTCCATTTTGTGATATAATGTTGTTTACATTATTCAAGTAGTAGTGATCACAGGGGGAGACAACTCATAGTTTGTTTATTAATATTTTCTACTAGAACTGTAATGTTAAATAGTAAAAAGTTCGTTGCTAGTATATATCTGATGATCTGGGTTCCCAGATTTGCATTCACACGTACACAGAATATCGGGGTCATGGGGTCAGCCAGTATGTACTCAAATGTCAGATCAATCAGATATCCAGAAGCGGATGTAATGGTACCTGACTAAAAAAGGGTGGTGAGAAGAATACGCAGTCGGTTGGAAGTCTCGGAGCGAACCGCACTGGTAGAGATGACTTAAGATCGACGATAAACTAAAGGTTCAAGTGGCCTCAAATATCCGTAGCTCAGAATGCCCGGTTCTCCTTCTGACAAAAGAGAAGTCAACGTTAACATCTCAATAAAGGTCCATTTCTTCAATATTTATGATTTTTTCGTTTTTGTTATCGTGCTTTTGTGAAACATTAATTTCAGGTGCCCAGGTTATGCGAGGAATGGGAAACACGAGGTAGGAAATAATTAGATCATTATGATTGTTGATTGCATTGATAACAACCCATTTATTTTATTTGGTTGCGACTCGTCAGAAATTTAGGTTTCTCCTCGGATGTTAGGTAATATAACAATAATTAGCACACAAAAGTTCGTCAATAATTGTTTATCTAACAAAAAAGAATATCAGTTACAATTGCAGTTCAAGGAAACACATTTTATATACTTATATGAAAGTAGTTTTAGATTAAGTCTGAGATTAATTATTGATTCGATTGCTACATGTAGGCACGTAAAATGACATTCCTGTCAACAACCCTAGATAAACATAATACGCTAACTTTTATTAAAAACTAGCAGGAAGACCTGACGTTGCTCGGGATTGAATGATGATTACTACTATGTAATTTTTGACTATGCTCATGACACCATATTGCTTTATTTGTTTTTACTGCCCCCCTCCTACTGTTTCAACCCTCAATATAACCAGAAAAATCTAAAATGTTCGAAAACTCTCCAAATTAGTGTTAAATACATATAGTTTAAATTTATTTAAAAAGGATATACGTATTTGAGATTTTAAGGGGGTTCTGTACACATGCGTCACTTAAAGGTGATGGAACGTAAATATTCAGACCATAAAAGGTAACTTAGAGATTTCAAACGATTTCCATTGTTTTTTCCTGGAGAATTGTATACATATGATAAAAAATTCATCATAATAGAATATGTTTAACATTTGAAAGAAGGTTTGCCCCCATAGCCCACTTAGGTTATGAGGACACTTAGAGATTCAGGACCACTTCCATTATATTCCCTAGAAAATTTAAACAATATTATTTAAATTTCATAAAAATAGAATATATTTAAAGTTTTAAGTGGGTTATGCCCTCATACCCTCTTTAGAGGTGCACTTAGAGATTGGGAACACTCACATTGTCTTCCACGGTAAATCTTACATAAGAATACACTTTTATATTTTATATAGATTCTCTAACCTTTTTTTCTATAGGGAACACAAACGTCATACACCCACACATACATACATATATTGAGCTTTATATATTGATATTAATATACGAAAATCACAAAATTACGTAATTTTAATGAAGTTTAACGCACTTATGTATTATATATTATCATACTGATCAAAGTTTGTTTGACTTTTTTCCTATGCCCTGCAATGAAACATAATATGATACTAAAATATTACTTAGTTCTCGAGTTAAGTTATTTTCGAAAATATTTCTATTTTGAATTGTCTAATTAGACGTAATTTGTAATTAACTGAATAAATTCACCCATCTCTCATTTGACTACATATGTATTTCTTTGCCCCTATCTCATTGTATGTTAACTCAACTACTTTATAATATTTTAATCTCTTTGTGAGCATTAAGAGAAATAATGATTCGCTTTTTTCAACGTCACTTTTTAATTACTTTATATTCTCACTAATTCACATAGTGTCTTCATATCCCTCGTAAACACATATATAAATTAGATAGCAAAATTAAAGGTCTGTTAGAGATTTGTTATATTTAGCTATAGAAGGATAATGTTTTCACAGATATATCACAGTTTATGAATTTTTGAATGAAAACAAAGTCAAATACATATTGGTAGTGGCTGTCATCCAACGATTCGTAAGATAATTTTTTATTTGTGATATTTTCATATGATTAAATGATTATACAACAATGAAATCAGGTAAATTATGATAATCGCCCCTTCAATAAATTTTACATTTCTATAAAATAAAAGTTATTGAATATATAGTCTAAGTATTCGACAATAAAATATCGTAAAAGTAGAAATATATAAAATTAAATAGATATGTTCTATAACGAGTTAATGAACTTTAATTGAATAAAACATATTGTTTAATTAAACTATACAAAAATATAATTTCTGATATATTGGTGAATATTTTCTTGAACATTTCCTATGCAATTTTTGCGGGGAAATATGCGCACATTGGTAACGGAATCGATTTGACTATTACAGACATCAAAAACTAAATAAAATTCAAGAGAATCGTTTAGATTTTATAAGGATTTATTTTTTCGTAATTATAGTAACGTCAAACCTGAAATTATATGGGACAATATTGAACAAAGTATTTTCATTAATTCATTTTAATTTGAGTTATCATTTTCTTAGTTCGCCATGTATGGTCTGTGATGTGATTTTATGTCTGGAAAAATTTCAGTCTTCCGCCTATATATGTTCAAATATATAGGCGAGATTTTCAAGTATTATATGGCAAAATTTAGATTGATAAAGAGATAGGGGAAGAAAGCGAGCGGGCGGGAGCGAGAGTAAGAGAGAAAAAGATATATAGAGAGTAAGAGATATAAAGAGATACAGCTGAAGAGACGTAAAAGGAGAGAGATTAACAACATGTAAGAGAGAAAGTAATAGAGGGAGAGCTGGGGAAAGCTGGGAAGAGCAAGAGAAATAGAAAATACAGAAAATACGAGAGGAATAAATGTAGATTTAACGAGAGAAAAACACTAGAAAACTAGAAATAGCGAGAAAGATAGAGAAATATATATATATATATATATATATATATATATATATATATATATATATATATATATATATATATATATATATTAGAGAGAGGAAAGATAATGCAGAGGAGAAATGTACAGAGAAATAGGGAGATGGAAAGAGTGAAATAGAAAGAGAGCGATAGTCAAACAGAGGGAGGTAGTATATATATATATATATATATATTTATATATATACAAAGAGAGAGAACAATAGAAGGGAAAGTGGTATATATATATAAACATGTATATATATATATATATATATATATATATGTATGTATATGTATATATATATTTATAAAATAAATAAAATATGAACCTAAAAGCATACTTTTAGAGAATTGAACCTATAGTGAAATGGTTTAATATATATGATATAGAGCAATTCTAAAGATAAATGAAGGAATAAAGAGTGCAAATCTATTTCATCTTTGATTGTTCAGTGCAAGGTGTACTCGATAAAAACATGTTTATTTTTCTTTCCTTAAGCCAAGGTTTTTCAAAGATTAAAATTTTATCATCAGAGGAATTACATAGATGGATAAGTTGGCAGTAGAAATAGCCAAAATTCAAAATTTGACAAGTTCAAGAAACAAAATAAAGTAATAGAAAGTAAGAGTGTGCGTGTAAAAAGGTTATCAAAATATGGAGTCTGTCCAGTTGGTGGATGTCCGGTGAAGAATGATTTAAAGATGAAAAAAGGGATTTCGTGGAGACAGCGTTAAATATGTTCAAAATGAAGTAAATCCAATAGAAAGATGTAAAGTTTAATCGTAGATGGGAAGCACTTGTTTGGATGTAATTTTGAGAATAAGGGCCATTTTAAAATACTTCCGTGGACCGAGAATGAAAATAGTTTTTTAGAAGTTTAGTTTAAAATGTTGTGTATATTATAAGCAGCAGTCGGGAATTTAAGTAGTTACTCTCGATCGAATCTAAGAAATGAGAGGGAGATTTCTGGTCGGAGACGAAGCCAGTAAAAGGTGGGGAAAGGAGTGAGAGATAAGGGGAGTGGGTGAGGAGGTTTAGTTTAGTAGATGGAACTATGGCTGATGTTGGGAGTAGGGTAGGGGAAGAGTTTGTTTAGTTACAGCTTATCGTTAGAAACCAACAATATAATGCCAGGCCTTGGTTGGCTTCAGTTAGTAGTTGGGGTGGGGTTTCAATAAGTTAAAACAGTAGCGTTTCAGGTTAGTAAGTAAACAGTTCGGGAGGGGGGTGTCCCCGTATTTAAACGGATTTTTATACAAAATTATATATAATTCAGAAAGTTTTAAAGGGTTCAAATTGGGAAGATTAGGGCTCAGACGATTATAAATCTGGAATTTACGTGTTTAAGATGTAATAATCCGGACAATTATAGTATTTCAGAATTTAATGTTTAAAGACCTTATATATTTCCCAGTTAGTTAAATATTAGATGCTTGACTAAATAAGATACTTTAATATATAACTGAAGTTAACATTGGGGACAGCGGTACTATGTTTGCAACAATTCAGTCCTAGTATAAGGCTTATGGGTTGCATTATGTCACCGAAGTGATGACATCGAGTATTGAAATAACAGATAGATTTTAAAGGGGAAATGGGCCATTATAAGAGTAACCATGGAGCGTAGTTTGAAGGTGAGAGTAATGGAATCTATGAGAAAAAGATTGTCAGTAGAGCGAAGGGTCAACAGAGTCGATGCAAAAATGAGATAAGAAAGGCAATGGATAGTTATGTACGGGGGTTGGCTCGTAATTGAAAAAAGGGAATAGGAATTAAAGTGTTGGAGTAGAGGCGATTAAGGATTAGTGGAGTGGAGAAGAATGTTGGTCCTAAATTTACATTAAGTGTTATGGCTTAATAGAGGTATTAGGTGCATACGCCATGTTATTGGGATGATTATTTGTAAGGTTGGAAAAGTTAAGAGTTAAAAAGTTAACAAATTATAGAATTTAAGAATTAGTCTAATGTTAGAGATGGGGTTTTTGGCTGGGAGGAGGGGTGTCAGAGGGAGTAATGACATTTATGTATTTAAATTTTCGTTGGTGCCTGAAATTTGAGATAAGTTCGTGTTTAGAGTTGATAATATTTTTGCTTTTAGTTGCTGTTTCATAATGTATCATAAATGTTTCTAATGTACATAGTTGGAAGAAAGCAGATCCTAGAGTGTATGATTTAGACCTTTTTAATATTGACCAATGTAGTGAGTAGGGAGTGTTTGTACTGTTAAAGTTTTTTTATTAAATTGGATAGAGAGGTACCAGTCGCATTGTTATTATTGTGTTTGAAGGAGTAGATATGGTTTGAGATTCGGGTATTGATGTGGGAAGGCACTAGCCCCAATGTAAGTGTGCATTTTGTATGGGTTTTTATTATAGCATTTGTATTATTTATATTATCATAAGTAGTTTGGGTTTGTATGCTCAAGTTCTGGACCAAAGTAAAGTTGGAATTGTTAGGTGGAAAAGATAGGAGAAATTGAGGGGTGAGATCAAGGTTATTTTTAGTTAGCGGTGGTTGTTGATTAGTGCAAGGGGGTTATTTGGGGTGTCATTTAGCACAGAGAGTTGGGGACGCGGAGCGCTATAGAGTGAAGGGTAAGTTTGCATGCTGGTTTCAGTTCGCATAAGGGCATTTTGGGGGAATTATAGGCATGTACTGTTAAGCAATTCCCCCAAAATGCATTTATGCGAACTGACACCAGCATGCGCATTGTCCCCTCACATATAGCTCTCCACATACCCAAATCCCTTATCTTCTTTGGCAGCTAGTGTTGTATATGTTTTTTCGTCAGTATACATTCCTTCCAAGCATTACCTTCTCTTTTTTTAGGGAGGGGGGCACTATAATATATGTTCATTCTTTACAATACCATCCTCCGAAGATTACCTTCTCCTTTTTTGGGTGGAGCGACGTAGTGTACTATCTATTCTGTTGTCATAAAAAAATTATCCTCCCAAGCATTAACCCCTCTTTTAGGGGTAGTGTTTGTTCTTCATGATATCATCCTCTCAGTTGTTACCAACTCCTTTGGGGATCAGTGAATGTAGTTCGTCCACAATGATATTAGTCACCCAACCTAGCAAAAACATGCGATCGAACGGAGCATACATTTGCTAGTATATATATATATATATATATATATATATATATATATATATATATATATATACATATATATATATATATATATATATATATATATATATATATATATATATTCAAAAAGATAGCGAGTAAGTAAGATGTCAACAAAGAGAAAGACAGATACAGAGATACAGACAGAGTGAAATTGCGATAGAAAGAAACGTAGAAATATATATATATATATATATATATATATATATATATATATATAGAGAGAGAGAGAGAGAGAGAGAGAGGATAGATATATATATATATATAGAGAGAGAGAGTAACAGAGAGAGAGAGAGAGAGAGAGGGGGGGGATAAATATATTGATGGATCCGTATTGCGAGAGAGGTTGGCTTGAGGTTATAATTCTGCTTTCAGCAATCGTACAAATTAATAATCAGTCTATGGCTATTAGACCACGTGAAACGCCTTTCTGTTTCGTACCTTTGCCCCCACCCCCTAATGTTTGTCTCCCACCCCCTCATGTTATGCTGTGATGATGACATGTGACAGCGTTTTGTTTCGGCGCTGATATGAAAAAAGAAACAACAAAAAAACAAAAAACACGGTTATTTAGCCTCAGGCGATATTTGTTAAAGTCAAACCAGCATTAGCCCAATCATTGCATCTTTTTTGGTTTTGTTTTGTTTTGGGCGGTGAGAGTTTTCCTGCTGCTCTTTTGTTTTGTTTTTTTGTTGTTTTTTTCTCTTCTGAAGCTGCTCATGAATTGACCCCGGCCTCATCCACGACGTCGTCTCGTAGACATCTTTTTTTTTTGCATCCATCTTTTTTTATTATTATTTTTATCTGTTTATTCATTTGTTCTTCCTTTCGTTGTCTTCAACAAACACCCACAAACAACGCGAGCAGGCATTGCGTCTTTTTTCCCCTGTAACCGTTTGGAATTGAATTAGCCGTGAAATGTGATTTGACGAAATTATTACAATCAAAATCGGCGAAGGCGATGAAATAAAACACACATATACCCCCCTCCAACACACACACACACACACACACACACACATATATATATATATATATATATATATATATATATATATATATATATATATATATATATATATATATATATATATATATAATGATAATCGAAATAAGAGAGAAAAGAAATACATAAATAAGGAAAATTGTCCCATTTCTCCGGTTGCGACTCTGAAATCGGCAATTCCGTTTTGTTTTACGTAAGTTTTCATTTCCTTTTCATCAAGGATGAAAATGTCGGTCGGTCTCGGTTGGAAGATGGAGACGAAGAATTAATGGTGGTCGATTGAAAACAAAAGTTTGGGAACGATAGGAATGACGTACAACAGAGTTGTGCATAAAGATAGATGAAATAAGAAGATTGAAAACGACACAAAAGAAAGTATATATATATATATATATATATATATATATATATATATATATATATATATATATATATTATAATATAAAATGAAGTAATAAAATAAGGTGTTAATCAAATTTTATTTAGAATTCAAAGATCAAGCAAAGTATCTTAAAGTCCTTAGCTCATGAGTTTTCAAAGATAATTCTTCTCATCAGAGGACCATTACCGCAGTTATACTACTACAGGTAATAAAATTAAACTTTGAAAATATATAAAAATATATACAAAAATACATAAAAATATATAACATCAAATATATCAACCCAAAAACATACTTATACATATATATATATATATATATATATATATATATATATATATATTCTGTTTACAATCAAGTTCACCGCTTGTCAAGGTTCAACGCCCACTCGAGGATAAGAGTTACAGAGTTTGACGGGTAAACGGTAAGACATCGCGATCACCGGCACGATGGTTGTAGCAGGGCAGAAATTGATTATCTAGGTAGACGGTTCAACAAGAATCTCTTTACATTGAACTTGAATAATCCATATTGTAGTCGGCTGGGAAGCAGGCTCGTAGCAATGTGTTCCACAGAAGTTAGTCCTAGGAAAGAAACTCTACCCATGAAAGTTTCGTTTCCTCTTGGACATGCAGAGGGAGAACGGGAAATCATTGTCAGTGGTAGTAGCTAGACGGGTTCTAGTTGTTAATTTTTTACAAGAGGAGACAATAGGTTCGAGCTCAGTCGAGCACCTGCTATGAAAATAACGGTAGAGCAAAGAAAGACTAGCAACATCTCTTCTGTGAGAGAGTGACTGTAGGGAAGAGAAGAGGACATTCCCCACTAGATTCCGAAGTCGGTTTTGGACTCTGTCAAGGCAGGAATAGATGTTTAGAGCGACACCTTCCTATATGTGACAGCAGTACTAAATCTTAGAGCGTATTTGAATCTTGTACAGCTAGAGGATGGCGTCGGGCGTGAGATCCAACCATTTTCCAACGGTCTTAGCAACATATTTGATGTAAGTCTTCCATTTTAAATGTGAATAAAAGGTCAGTTCCATGAGCTTATCAAAGCAGTGGGCTTTCTCAAGGGGAGAGCCGTTCATTTCAACTGGGTCAAAGTGGGAATCAGAGCGTTGGTGGGTAAATGAGAGGAGCTTGGTCTTTGACGCATTAAAAGTAGCCAGTCACCTTTCCCCCTATTGCACCACTTGCTCCAGGTCGGAAGAGAGAGATCCAGAAAGAACCTGATCATTCGAGAGGTTTCCATAGATGGTTGTGTCATCAGCATAAATGTCGACGAATGCTCTTAGAATGCGGCTTGGGAGATAATGTATGCAGATCAGGAAGATAGTTGGGCCGAGAGGCACGCCGGCGTTGATACGGTGTGCTTCAGACTTCTGCTCATCAACGACTGATTTTATAAATCTATCAGATAGAAAGGATTTTATGGTTTAGAGTACATTTTCAAATATTCCATAGCTAGCAAGCTTGTGAAGTAAACCTTTATGCCAAACTCTGTCAAAAGCCTTTGTTATGTAAATAGCTACTGCTCTAGAAACGAAGCTCCCGTCAATAGATTCACTGATCCTGTGTGATATTACAGTTATCACATCGGCTGTTGATCTTTCAGGGCGAAATCCATATTGCTTGTCGCTTAGTAGGCTGTGTTTGCTAAGGTAATTAACAACTTCTTGGTTTATCACAGATTCAGGCTACTTAAACATGCCGCACATGAGACCGATTGGTCTGTACTGAAGCGCAGAGGACCGACGAACAGTATTTTAAAATATTGGATAGACTGACGAGGTTTTCCAAGGTGTTGGGAAGCACTTATACTTTAATCAACGATTGACAGTTTTGTAAAAATAGGAGCTAGTTCAGATTGCAGTTTTTTAATCACGATGATTTGGATGTTGTCAGGTCCAGTTGTTTGAAATATATATATATATATATATATATATATATATATATATATATATATATATATATATATTGAGAGGTAAGGAGAAGGGAGATATAGCTAGAAAGAAAGGCAAAGCGAACGAGAGTGAAAAAAGGTGTCATAGGAATAGAGATAAAGGCAACTATAGAAAGAAAGATACTTCACATATGGAAACATTGAGAATAAGTAGAGTATCACTATTGTTGTACTTTGAAAAATGTTATGTGATTAATAAAATAAACGCATTTTACTGCCAATATTTCATTTGAAATCAAGGTTCTGTACAATACTGTTCACTTATTTGTAGATTTTGAGAGAATATATATAAATAAAAGAATATAAATAGTCAACTCCAAATAGCCACTTCAATGAGAATGTAACAAAATTGAGATCGAACAAAAAACAAAAGGCAAATTAACAGATGTACAACAAAGGAAAGTGTTGCATCATTGACTGCACTGATGTTCCTTTCTTTTCAATAACTTTTAACAGTCTGTTATTGAGAGCGGATGTTAAATGTGCTATCGTAGCAACTGATAAGTTATTTGCAGCAATGTTTACTGCTTTCCAGAGTCCATACTTGTTGTTTAAATGTCAACCATTGGAATACATTTCTCACTTAAATGGACTTCACAGGTTGTCAGATGCATTTTAGTCACAGCTATTGAGTGGCCAGTCCATGTACGAATCTCTTACATAGCCCTTTCTTGCAACCATATTTTATTATATTTACCTCCCCAGGAGGTTAGGCACAAGGCCAGGTTTATCTTACTCCCACAAGTAAGATGTGACCCAAGCTCGGGTCGGGAAAGTGGGGTTTGAAAAGCCAGCGCCCGAGAAGGTGAGCACTCTGGCCATTAAAAATTGCCTGGACAGCCCCGTCGGCATTCCCCGGTAGGGGCGCCTCAGACAGTAAGCAACAAACTTACTCCTCCCCAAAGAGGGAAGGCAAAGCCTGGGAGGGTGGACCTCCTGGAACTGCACAGGACAGACCCATAGACCGGCGTAAATCAAGCCCCGAAGGCCAAGACGATACCAGTTTATGGGGTGTATCAATCAATGATCTTGCAACCATATTTTCGTGAACTTTGAAACGTGAGTTGGTGTGTTCTTAAGGACACTGAACTCAATTAGGGTTGCTACTTTCTCCCTCTTGTCTGATATCACTATGTCATGTTTAACAGCTCTGTTTTCTAAGTATGTAGCTGTAGATGCTACATAGTACTATTAGATGATGTATGACTTATTTCCAACAGTTATTTCAGGTATATGTTCCCAGGACTTGCTGCTACACTGGATATTCGTTTTTTTTGCAGATGGTCCAGTGGAGATATTTACACACTCAATTGTGTCACATTATATACTAGTCGTCTACCAGCAGAATCTTTCAAATCGATTCCATGTACGTCTAATGGAATTCCTTATTTAATATCAAATTATACTGAGATATAAAGATAAATTAAAAAGCATAATCAGAAGAGAAGGCTCATTGTGTATAAAGTGCAGTGCAGATCGAGTTTTGAGAAGGTCAGGGTAAGCTGAAATTAGCTTTTTATGTGACCCTTTAAGTCATCCATTGAGCTCGGGTTAAAAGGTTTAAATTAGGAAATAGTGAGTTTGCAAGACCACTTAAATATTTTAAAATATAAAGAAAAAATCCAAAATTAGCTTCTTTCTAGTCGCTATTTATCTCTTCCTCAATTTTCTCTGTCGTCCTTTCTGTCCCGCCCTTTCTCTCTATCAATTAGTGATTTAATAGCATTACTGCTTGCATTGCTATTCAATTTTGTTTAATATAATGGACCATTCCAATTTTTTGTGATCCTTTGCTTTCTTTTTTACTTGCGACTCTAAAGTAAGTGTGAGAGAGAGAGAGAGAGAGAGAGAGAGAGAGAGAGAGAGAGAGAGAGAGAGAGAGAGAGAGAGAGAAAGAAAGGTGGATATATATATATATATATATATATATATATATATATATGTGTGTGTGTGTGTGTGCGTGTGTGTGTGTGTAGATAGATAGATAGATAGATAGATAGATAGATAGATAGATAGATAGATAGATAGATAGAGTGTGAGAGAGAAAGAAACGAAAGTGTGAGTGCTAAACGGCGTATAAATTAAGATCGGTATGGGGACAAACAAAATACAGTAGGAAAGGGTGAAAGTGTTAGAAAATTATTAAGAGATATCCCAATTACAAATTACGTCTAATTAGAACAAGTAAAATAGAAGTGTTTACAAACATAACTCAATCCCACAATTGAGAACTGTATTATCATGTATTTTGTATGATTAAAATATATAGGAAAAACCCGAGGGAAACAAACGTTGATTAACTCAGCTTTCGTAAATAATATATGTGTGTGTGTAAATACATAAAATAAAAATACGCAGCGTAAAATACAAACAAACATAAAACGCCCCCCCCCTCTAAACGAAAACAAATATTAAAACGAAAATAAATAAGACTTAAAAACACGATCATCTTCAAAAAAGAAAAATGGCGATCTGTAAAATGACGCGAGATAACACTTTAAGTCATCGTTTCTGGGGTCGCTCTCCGATATAATAAGTCCGATAACGAGAAGCAAAGTTTAGATTTCGTTACGATTGTCGGTAACCTCTGTCTATTGGCAATATTGGCCGGGCAGCTATGTGTCAAGCTGTCGCCCCTTCATGGCCTCTTGTTTGAGAGAGACCTAACTGATTCCCGTGATCGCCTCAGGGCATCAATTCTTGCCGAGCTACGCCCCGATGCTTCATTAACCAGCATCCTGATTACCGGGGTTCATCTTTCAAACAAAAAAAAAAAAAATACGAGGAAGAAAACAAACGAATGAATAAAAAAAGGGGTCAGAAAAATATTGGATGGTTGTGCAATTAGAAATAAATAGTGCGAAGAGAAAAAGTAGAGAAGATGAAACTGAAAGGAAAACTAAAATGAAGGGAGCAAGAAAGACGAAAGAAAGAATGAGAAATGAACAAATCAAATAAAAAATAGGCACACAAAATGAAACTAATAGAAAATCTGTGCTTTATGAGAAAATAACAGCAGTTTGATGAAATAAACAGAAGAAAAAGGTCAACAATTTTGATATCTGCATTGCTAGGTTTTCATTTATTCTAGTTTCTTTTAAATATTTCGAAATAATTGTAAAATAATGAAGTTGCAACGACATTTTTAGCGTCTATCCGATGAAGTATTTAAGAAAATTTGATCTGTGTATCCATATATATATATATATATATATATATATATATATATATATATATATATATATATATATATATATATATATATATATATATATATATATATGGGAAATGAAAAAGGAAAAACCAAAAGATGTTTTTTTTTTTAAGTTAAAAATAAAAATATTTTTTTATGTATTCATCAACGTTTCGTCTTTATTTGTAAAACTTCCTCAGGATGATAATTTTAAGAAAAATGTCATGCAAGTACATGAAAATATTGGGTTGACATGATGGGTTAATGAGAAGAAGGAGTAGCCACTACTGGGAGCGCAGGACCGAGGTCCGGGCTGAGAGAAATCAGTGGCAGAGAATGAAATTAATGTGAATGGCTGTGAGTTCAAATATTATATTGGTAAATATATATTAGCAAATATATATTATTGGCAAAAAACACACTGCGACGAGTGGATGTATTTTAATTTGTGAGGATGAGGGCTTCCTTCCAAAATTTAAAAAGGAATACATACACCTTGCATCACAGTTCAAATATAACACATTGGTAAACAAATTATTTGAAAATTATTGACTTCTGAATATTGTCATTCCTGTTTACCATTTCAAGGACCGCCGGTGTTACCCAACCAAGCCATTGTCATCGTCTTCCGATAATACTTCTTATATATATATATATATATATATATATATATATATATATATATATATATATATATATATATATATATATATATAATGTATGTGTGAATTTAAAAATAAAAGTTTTAATTATAAGTTGAAACGTGACTATTGAAATGTGATTATTATAGAGGCATACAAATAAGGAAATAAATAAAATAAACTTAATTTATCCCCATTTCATTGACGTCAATCACTGCCTTAAAAAAGGTTCATAATTAAATTCGTCCCATCAATCATCTAATGCAAATATTGCTCTGTGTTTTAGAAAATAAATAGTGTATTTCCGATCGATTTTAATGTCATGATATCTTATCCTAATCTATTGTTGATTAGTTACAAATAAAGAAAGGCAGAGAGGATTTTACCCTCACATGCAGAAGTATTGTCACTATCACCCATCACACCAGGAACAGATTTAATAACAAACAATTTTGCCAAATTCGTCGGTAGACCCTTATTCGAGTGTAGAGAAAGAGAGAGAGAGAGAGATAGATAGAGAGAGAGGAGAGTGGAGAAGGAAAGAAGAATAAAACAGACAGAGGGGGGAAGAAAATACTCTATTCAAAACAGCAGCCCTCTAATCTGGTTCATGTAGTTAATAGCCCTACTGGTTTGATCGGTTAGCGCGTCGTACTCACAGACATAAGTTGTGAGTTAGGACCTCACCCGGAGCATTTTTTTCTTATTTTGTCCTTACTTAAACTTAAACATTTCATCCCGTTCTACTGCCGATATCCTAACGGTCATCTCCGAACGTATATTCCACGCACCGGATAGGCACATGAAGCTAGAGCGGTAGCACTTGATACCTCGTACAGTTTTTTACTTCAAGAAAAAAGTAGGATAATACAGCTATTAACTGTCACCAATCAGACGGTAATTTTATGTTTAACCAAACTATATATTTTATTAGCTGTTAAAAAGGTTAAAGTCGCATAGCCTGGACGCGCATGAGTGTCGTTGCCGATATCGCACACTGCCCATGGCCGTAGCGGCGGTGATTTGTTAAGAATAACCGTGTCTAGGGCACAGCATATGGAAGGCGGAGCCCATCCCTCTCCTTCCGCTGCCTTGAACCTTCCCTGAGTTTTAGTCAGGTACCCATTTACTGCTGGGTGGACAGAGGGAGTTTTCAGACCCGAAAATTCGCATGCCGTGAGTGGGATCGAACCCGGGTCGTCCAGCCCAAAGACAAGTGCTATAACCACTCCCTGTATTTTTGCTTAATTTGCTACATTTTTTATTTCCGATTGTTGGGCGATTCTCGAAGCATCACGTGATCACCCATCAACATTTTGTTTTCATTGTAACGTGATGTCTTCAACCCTACTTTTTTCTGGAGGTAAAAGACGCTTTAAAATAACTTAAGACACAAGAAAAACTATCCAAGTAGGTAGAAGAATAACTTAACTTGCCCGTGGTAACAATTATGTTACATATTTTTTAGACCCATTTTTTGTTCTGTTGGCTTCAGTTAAAAATATCCTGTATGTGATATATAGTCGCTTTGATGATACATCGTAGTGGTTTACTTGGCCCCTCGCGTATGAACTGTCACTATCCGACATGTGCTTGTCTTTTTCATAGCTGGAATCTCCTCGGGACGCTGTAAAATATGTCAATATTAATGTATGAATTTACCAAGCGTTCACATGTGCTCAATTTCGCTTATATTGCCAAGTGTTTTACTTGGGATTTTCTTAATTCTTGTGCGTGATTTTCACATCAGTTGGTTGCATGTTATTTTTTTAAAATTTCAAAATGAATACATATGTTTGCATTCAAATATTGCCGTGGCCAATCAGTAAATGACAGTATGAGAGGAGATGGTCAATTGCTTTATTTGGGATAGATTTATATATGTAAGCCAATGGTACGGTCATATTTATGGATCTTTTATAGATTATCCCCGTCAAAAAAATACCCATGCCACGTAAGCTTTCGGGGCAAAATGTGAGTTTTAGTACAATAACGTTTCATCATTTGCTCAAGAGGATGGTATCCATTTGCATACATGCAAGTTTAGTGGATTGCATGCATGCGAAAAACGGACCTGTTGTAAGTGAAATATATAAATAACCCAAGATATGGGAAATATTTCTAATTTTTTATTTGGCCATCCAGAGTTTTATTTCTTTTTAAAAAATCTAGTGTCTCTTTAAACGGTAGCTCACGCTTGAAGCGATGGCACTTGAGAAAAGTAATAGCTGACTCGATACGTGAACCCCTTAGACAGTAGGATTTTTATGTTCATAGATTGTCAGCAGATTAGCCTTTTCAAGTGAATGCTGGATGGTTATTATTTCAAGTTGTTTTTTTATGATGTGATCCCAGGAATGTCTATATATATTCCAGCAGATGGACAGAGAAGGTCAGTCAGAGATGGACATCTTTCGCTCAGTTTTTTTTCTGAGGTCAGACAGCAGTTGGGTTTGTGTACCTCTCAAAGAGAGATGGGCCGAAAATTCGTATTTGCAGGGCTGTTGTACAGTAAAAAAAAACGAATCATTATAATCTCCTCCTCCCAAATAACACTTTTTTTACTTGTTTTAAACTGGGGTTGTGATATTATTTGGAGGGAGGATTCTTCTGTTGCAGCACTGAGACCACCAAATTAACACTATGACCAGTGTCAGAATAGGCCAACAGTTTTACACCGGCACAACGAGCAGACGATCATCGTCTGTGCAGTGAACGTATACACGTTCATATATTCATGTCATTGAGTGTTTGCATAAAACGAGTTTCCTTCCTATTTCTTCCGCCACATAATTATATACCCATAGTTGTCCACCATTCCGTCATGCGTTCCACATTGGCGTTTATTCTACAACTTGTACGCGGAGACCTGTATCCTGAAAGTAACCTGGACTCTAACTACTAACTACTAACACGTCCCCATAGTAGGGGGTCTCTTCTACAAAAGATAATTGTTAATTAATCATCACTCTCTGAACTGTTGGGACAGCGAAATCTACGATTCAGCAAGTTTTTCCCTTCTTATTGAATATTATCATGTCGCCGAGTTTCCTTGCTTGGGGGTATTTCTCTGTTTGTCTTTCATGTCCCAGAAGAGTTTTTGATTTTTCTTTTTCCAATACTGTCTCCGATTTGTACTTGTACACTTTTTCTGCGCGTTTGAAGTGCAGGCGTTTGCATAGTTACCAGTAGACTGCCGTTCTCACTCAGTTGTGTCTGTTTTTGTATTCTTTATGAGCTAGTTTGCACCATTCACTTATTATGTGGTTTACCGTTTCGTCTCTTTGTCTACAGAGTCTACATTTTTGATTTCTTGTGGATTATTGTTATTATTATTATTATTATTATTATTATTATTAGTAGTAGTAGTAGTAGTAGTAGTAGTATTTTATTATTATTTACCCACCAGAAGTTATTACTATTTATTATTAGTAATTGCTCGCTAGCACTAACAAATTATCCTTTCTGCAGTCTGAGTTACAACATATATTTCCAGATTTCTAGAGGCTCCGCCTTTTTCGATAATCGTTGCAAATAATTGTACGTTATAGTAACAGCCATTCACCTTTTATTTTTCGCTACTAACAATTGTTGTCTTCGAGTGAAATTTGAGTAGCGATAAGCTTCTTACTGATTCCAGTACTCTTCACGCTGTTCCTCTAGAGATCTGGATAGTGCCCTGTCTTCGGTATGTTCATCCTCCCTGCCCCTTCATTGCCAATTTTCTGTAGTCTCAGTCGAAAAAGGGGTGACAGAAATGAAGTTTTTGTCAGTTTCAGTTCTCTTGTATTCGTGCAATTGTTGTTCTATATTATTTATTCTATTTCTATTTCCAATCACTTGTGGTTGGTCCGCGTTATCTGATTAGTTTCCGCGCTCAAAGGTTTTTTCTTATCATCATCACTAATAATAGTAATAATGATAAGAATAATGATAATAATGATAATAATAATAATAAACGAAAGCTTGAAATAAGTCTATGCCTGAAAAGATCAACCGTTTCATGATGCTTAAACCCACGCAATGATTAAAAAAAAGTTGCTTAATAAAAGGTCATAGTATCGTTGCTGCCACCATCTTTACCACCCTTGACCTTTTTCTGACTGTTCCCCCTCCCATCTGCAGCGGAGTCGACGGTGGTGATTTCAGTGGTGTCTCCCCCTTCTCTCTCCTCTCCTATTTTCTAAGGGTAAAGAACCCGACTCTAGGTGGATGGCCACTTCCCCCTTAGGAAAACCACTTGAGCGAAAATTGTCTCTATTCAGCGAGCTTTAGTCCCAATTAAATCCATTGTTATAACAAAGGGATTTTCGTAAACAACTGGTTCAGTTGCAAGCGGCCATCTTCTCTAAAAGAAACTGGATCAATAAGTTCGTAGCGTGAGACAGTGTTTAATAATCGAAGTTTGATCTGAAACTTTAACCCTATAATGCTGCATATTTGGAGATAGCAAAAACGCACGGCGTTACCCGGGTGGAAGCGTTGGAGAATTAGAACATAGACAATCTTCCGTTCTGTGTTTAGGTCTGTTTATATCTAACATATAAGACATCTTGTGTTATTTTAAAGTTAGATTAAAATAACAATTCGTCTGACATGTCGATACTTGATTCGAACTAGTCTATTTTTCTTTCTTCCTTTCATCTCTTTTATTGACAAGAATATATTCTATTTTGGCGCCAGTTTCTTTCTGAAATCACTTATTTCGGCAAAAATAAACCGTTTAAATTAGATACTTTTTTCCTTTGTTCGTTATCATTAAAGGGAGGTAACAAAGATTTTTCCTGACGAGTAGCTTTACTTGGAAGCATTTAATTGTTTTTACAAATACCTCATCTATTGAAACGGTGATAGTTTTGGAAAACAACGAGATCAATAAGTTCGTAGTGTGATTAATTATCGCGTTAAAGTTTCAGCTCAATTATTAATAAGTGATCTGAAACTTTAACGCGATAATGCTACATATTTAGAGCTAGCAGAAACACCCGGCTTTTCCTGGTGGAAAATTGGGAGATGTTAAACATCTTTTGAACGATGGTTGGGATATTGATACATCTAACATATAAAGCTATATAACATAAAATTACCTTGTGAGATTCTAAAGCTTGGACCAAAATAGGATTTAAGCTCTCACCTTGCTTCTACCTAGCCACATAATTGCTTAATATTTCTCCCACTGCAGGCCTGTCGTCCGCATGCATTGCAATAATACACTCCACTTAACATGCCGCCTTGCGCATTTTTGCATATAAGAAATAGCATAGCCAGTCTCTTGACCTAAATACAACTGACTAACCAGACAAGCAGCAAAATCCCACCCCTTCAGATGCCGGAAATCCTTCTACTCTAATAGTTTCTTCCCTCGAACTTCTAGACTTTGATTTCATTTGAAAGTAAAATTTCAATTTACAAAACTAATGATGTGAGAAAAGTAAATGAAGCTGTTTAGGGCATAATTACAAATGAAACAAATTAACGTTTCCTTTCATTTTTCTTCCATTTTAAACTTCGAGCATGCCAATGCTTTCCTCGTTCTACAACCAGAATTTTAAGTCATAACCGCCAACGACATCGCCGCGGATACACCTATAACAAGGACATTTTATCAGAAAAACAAAAGGAAAAAAGTTTGTTTATTTTTTGTTTTCATGAAAAAAAAAATGGCGCAATACTGGTCAACTCTGATGATCTAATATTATTCCGAAATCAATAAGATTAAAGTAAAAAACAAATAAATAAATTAATCTTGCATTGATAAAGGCTTCTATTTTCAATTTTATAATACTGACCCACCAATGCTTTGAAATGAATGACCCATTGTCTTAAACTTCGAGCATGCCAATGCTTTTTTCGTTCTACAACCAGAATTTGCTTTTATAACCGCCAACGACATCGCCGTGGATACACCCATAACAAAGACATTTTATCAAAAAACAAAAGGAAAAAAGTTTGTTTATTTTTGTTTTATTCCGAAAT
Source organism: Sepiola atlantica (assembly GCA_963556195.1). NCBI lineage: Eukaryota > Metazoa > Mollusca > Cephalopoda > Sepiida > Sepiolidae > Sepiola > Sepiola atlantica. Next base: position 152,280,927 of record OY744517.1, on the reverse strand, counting down.
TAATAAAATTAAAGTAAAAAAAAATTAATCTTGGATTTATAAAGCTTCTATTTTCAATTATATATATATATATATATATATATATATATATATATATATATATATACAGGGTGATTCATAATTCACTTCACTTAGCTATTTAAAATGATTACCATATGAAGCACAAACATACTATGAACTTTTGATAATTGTTATCTTACTCTCTAATTACTGCTATTTGTTATTTTAAATTTGTTCGTTTATATATTTGTTTCTATATATATTTATTTCATAATCAATCAAATATGCTACATGGAGTCGTAAATTCCTTGCAAAAAAGAATGGAGCTGTGCATGCAGAACGAAGGTGATGATTTTGAAAATTTGCTGTAATTTGAAACTCCCATAAATGAATCTGTTGAATAAACTTACTGTTTTGTATTACCGTATTTTTTAACTTTAGAATTTCGAAAATAAATAGCTAACCGACATATGAATCACCCTGTATATCGCAAGTGTGAAAAAACAATAAAATCCTCGATCGTAGGTTCTACAAAAGCTAAAATATACTATGTTATTTAAAAAAGTATACATTACAGTGTGTGTTGAGTGTATCACAGTTTCATCGATCTGGTTATGCAAAATTTCGTGTAGAAACCGACTGGTAGAAAAAACGATGCTGAAAAGTCGATCTCTGATACCAGCCTGTTTTTACTCACAATCTTGGGTGATCAGGTTGATGAAACCGGACACACAAAAAAACAAAAAAAACACTGTAATCTATAGTTTTTAAAGGAAATAATTTATATATGTGCGATCGTGTGTCTGTAATACCTTGAGAATATTCGGGATAGGTACGTATATAGTATGCGCACCAGGGCGGAGATAAGTACCTATAGAGAACGCGCAGACAGAGGTGGTACTTTTTCTAGAAATATGTCATACTTTTGCCCTGGGCAACGGAAGAGGAATGGTGGGGAAGAAACAGTGTTCGCAAAAAGTAAAATGAGAAAGTAGCGGTGAAATGGGGCGACCAGGAAAAAGAAAAGTAGAAAGATAAAGAGATAGCTATAGTGAGAGGGAGAGAAATAGAAGTTTGAATATAAAGATGTTACACACACGATTGTTCTTTTATTTTATGTATTTATGACCCCGAGAACGCCGGGTAGTCTTGCTAGTCAAATATAAAAGAAATAATTAAACAAATAAAACACCTGCCTTGTTTTGGAAAAGAAAGAGGTTAAGGAGGAAAGGATGATTTGCATTTTATGGCAGATGAATAGTTCATTGTTTGAATGCGAATTAATTTTATTGTGACCAGCATTTTTTTGCTGATGAATAAAGTTACACCCTGCATACATTCATACTTGTTTTTGTTCTCGTGAATCATCATGGTATTTTTTTAACCTGCTGCCACGTGGCTGTATTTCTTACCAAGCCAAAGACCCGTCCTCGGCAATCTATTTGACAACCCTGAGACAGACAAACACTTCTTTCTCAGAATGAGATATAATCCATCTCGGACCTATGGGACGAACCCGCCCAAGCATTATCCCCACGTTTTAAGGAAGGAGTTATTGTCGATCGTGTGAGGCAAATGCATTTTCAAGGCTATTTGTGTACATAGCCAAAGTGGCTTTCCAGGGGATCTTGCTTTGCCTACCTTCCGGCCTTGTTCCACATCTTCTTATAGTAGGAAACAAGTAAACAACAAACGGTTGATTCTGTTGTTGACATTGATGCTTCCGATTCCGTTTTAGAATCAGTTACTCACGGGAGTGCCCAGCTGAAGGTTAATAATTGACAATGCTGCTACATATCCGACAAGATTCAAAAACATCGCGCCGAGTCGTCTGCCTACACTGGTAACCATATCAACATATTCCCCTCCGAGTTTTTGGGTAGAGCTTATTTGTAAGGATATCGCCAGCTGCCACTAGATTTAAGGCATAGCCCATTGGGTATACCTAATCTGAGCGCCCCGCACTTAACAATGTCTACATTGTATATATTACTTACATTCAACCAGTGTTGCATGATAGCTCGACGGTTGAGTTTCAATCCCGGCTTGATGCGCTAGCTAGACTAGCCGCACTGAAGAGCCGTGATATAGCGAAACATTCTGTATGTGGATGACTATATATATATATATATATATATATATATATATATATATATATATATATATATATATATATATATATATCACTGTGCATTAGTTTGATCGACCATCGATACCTTTAGTTTCACGTAAGCACCGGAATGTCAGAACGCAGGGCTAAAACCACTAAATGAACCCGTTCTTTACTAAATGATTTGACACAAAAAATATGTCAGTTCATCGATTGAAGAACGGATTCATTGATACTGAAGGTATCAATGGACGATCAAACTAATGTATAGTGTTTTTTAAATAAAAATATATGTCTTACATACGTAATTTAGCACTTTCCTATACTTAAAACACAACATTACATCATATATCTACCCCTGCGCTATATATATATATATATATATATATATATATATATATATGTGTGTGTGTGTTTGTGTGTGTGTGTGTGTGTGTGTTTGGTGATTGGCACTTCTTTACAGAAGATAGTCCTGTCTCTCTCTCATAAATATGAATGATATATATATATATATATATATCACTGATATTTATGAGTTAGACGTTAGACACATTGCATAAAACGTATTAAATAATGAAATAAAAACTTTATATTATCACACATGAAAAAGCAAGATGTCATAGAAATAATTGGAAGAAAAAGAGACTTAAATGCGTGAAAAATAGACATCAATAGGAATTATAGCATATTGAGGCATCCATACGAAAAAAATATCTATCATGTTGATTGATAATCTTTGGGTTGTCTTTTTCTCAGATTCTTCGTTAGATTTTTGTATGAAGATATTTCGAAACGGACGGGACAAATATATATATATATATATATATATATATATATATATATACCACCTTTGTAATTTTGTAATATTTTTGTTATCATATTTTGTCCCTTAATGAATGCCGTCCGTCGACTGTCTGTGATCAAGCGACACATGTCCCGAATGGCGACAATTCCATGAGCAAACCTCAAAGACGGCCGAAAGGAAGTTTAGATATGGCGAGAGGGAAGGAAACATTCCGCGTTTCCCGTTGTTCAGAAGTCAAGAGAGACAGCAATAGTAACAATAAATAATAATTCCAGTGTTAACAATGGTGCTCAGCTCGCCGTCCATAACTTCTGCGCGTGGCATTGGACAAGATCGCGTTGGCAGACCACATTTACCCGTATTCGCGCCACACGCAAAAAAGTCCGTTGGACATGGCGAAACAAACCGGACATAACATTAAGTGTCGAAACATACATACATACACACATACTTACGTAAACCAAGTAATATTGTATATTTCTTGATTATATACATCTGAATGCGTTTATACTTCTCTTCTCATATAGTTTTATTGATCACTATTTAAATAAGAACTTCTTTAGAGTTATCCAGCTATCACCCTCTTCGATAACATTCATATTTATTAATCGAAGCATTTACCTTTTTAAATAACGCTTTATTGACATCTATCTATCTATCTATCTATCTATCTATCTATCTATCTATCTATCTATCTATCTATCTATCCAGCACAATGTTTTTGCATTTGTCTATAATAATTTCTTGACATCTATCTATCCGTAATCTATCTATGATTAAAATAAAGCTGAGTTAATAGACGCGTATTTCCATAAGTCTTTTTTGTTTTATAAACTTTAATCAGCCAAAATATATGCTAAAATATTCCATAGTTTTGAGATTGAGATGTATTGGAACGAAAATTGAATTTTAATTCTTTTAATTGGCCGTAATTTGCAATTAACTCACTAGGTGATCCATCTCTTATTAAATGTCTATCTATCACTCTCAACCTCGCCCACTCTATTGTGTTTGAACCTCTGCTCTTATTTTACAAATATATGTATATTTATCATTTTGTGTTTTTATTAACAGTCGAAAATAATAAAGAACATTAAGAATTAAAAAAAATGTGAATAGTCGAGTGTTACGAAAGGAAATATCACCAAAAGTTGTAATACTATTAAATTCGTAGCTGCAAAAATGGGGATAGATAGATAGATACAGAGAGAGAGAGACAGAAAGAGAGAGAGAGAGAGAGTAACAAAATAGACTAATTTTGGATACTTTTGTTTATTTTTTAATATTTAACTGGCTATGCAAACTCCCTTTTTACTGATTCAAACAATCTAGCCCGAGCTCAATGGATGAGCCAAGGGACCTCATTTTTTCTAGTAATTCATTATATACATCTATAAGAATTGATTAACATCTATCTATCTATCTTTATATATATATATATATATACATATATATATATATATATATATATATATATATATATATATATATATATATGAAGCAATCCAACAAAAGATATAAGCGTCAACTAATATCTTATAATTAGTGAAACATCCGGATAAAAAACTGAAGCTCAATATACTGGATAGAGCATTAATATTATAATATAAAATGAAGTAATAAAATAAGGTGTCAATCAAATTTTATTAGAATTCAAAGTTCATGCAAAGCATCCTTAAGTCCTTAGCTCATGAGTTTTCAAAGATAATTCTTCTCTTCAGAGGACCATTACCGCAGTTATACTACTACAGGCAATAAAATTACGCTTTGAAAATATATAAAATTATATACACAAATATATAAAAGTACATAACATCAAACATATCAATCCAAAAACATACTTTTGTTGAATCCATACAGTCCATCCAGGTCATACAAGTTGAGAAGCATAATCAGGAAGGACATTACTCCAAGATACAAACAGCAGTCCAAATACGTGAAATTGAAGGGGCCGGCAAAGTTATCCAGTCGCGAAATGTGTCCATATTCAATGTTAATGATAAATAAATCAATCAAAATAAATCAATCAAAATAATGTATTATTTTGATTGATTTAATCAAACAGCAACAAAAGACAGAGAAAACGAAAGATAAAAAAGAGAAACATGACTACGGCGTTTGTTACTGCAACGTGTTATCTACGCAACAAGACTCCAGATGTTTGTCTGATGAGGCACTGTCCCGATAATCACTTCGTCCGTCGTAGTGCTATATGAGTCCAAATATCTTTCAGTTAGCGACAATTTATTAAAATGAATAATAAATTAAGAGGGGCACAAATCTAGATTTAGATGCATACGACATTTTTGTTTTTACACATCACTCAATAAACTTGATAAATAGATGGCGCCACTAATACAAATTGCAAATTTAAACATCTAAATTTCGTGTGTTTATAAAGCATTGATTTCTGATGGGCAAAAAATACGGCACAAGTAAAGAAATGGTCTGATTAGTGTTATTCCGGGTGTTCACTCGCAAACAACGATTAAGAGGTGGAATTCTGACTTTAAACGCGGTCGTACAGACGCCAAAATTCAGCAATTGTCATGGAAAACATCAAAAAAGTCCCCACGCTCGTTATTGATGATCGTAAATGTAAGGTTAGTGAGATAGCAGAGGAGTTTAAAATATCAGAAAGCGTAAATTATTCCTCATTTTGCATGAACATTTGTTAATGAAAAAGCTGTGCTCAAAGTGGGTGCTGCTGCGTGTGCTTTTACACCCGCTGCTACTAAAAAGAAGACAAACATCAACAACTATCACGACATACTTATGGCGGCTTTTAACAATCTAGAACTTTTGAGCTAGTAGCAAAGTGTAATATTTGTTCTGGTACTAGACTTCATCTTTTCTGTCCTCTGTCAGTAAAGAAGAAATTATTCTTGCATGAGCCAATTGTTTTGTTTCATCCAGAGTTCTCCTATTGGGGAGTAGATTTACCCTGCATTAAAGATAAACCCTGTAAATGGGGATAACTGTTAACGAAAAAGAAAAGTCCCAGTGACCTTACATTTAGACCCATAGTAGCAGGACCATCATGCCCAACAAGCAGACTGAGTAACTTAATTGACATATTACTACAACCATTCACCGATCAAGTCAAGAGCTACATAAGAGACGACATACACTTCCTAGGCTACTTACCACAAATAGTAAATCCCGGGACTAAATTAGTTACATTTGACATCAGCAGCTTATATAGCAACATACCCCATGACTTAAGTAAACAGGCAATATCACACTGGATGGACAAACACCCACACATACTACACCACAGATACACCAAACAATTTATCCCTGACAGCATAGACATTATTCTCAACAAAAACTCTTTTGAATTTAATAGCAAAAACTACATCCAGATTCTAGGTACAGCAATGGGAACCAAAATGGCACCAACATATGCCACGCTAACACTGGCCTACCTAGAGAAGATCTTGTGTGAAAAGGCAGAAGAAATATATGGACAGAATATTCAAACTCTCTTCATAAAATCTTGGAAAAGATACCTGGATGATTGTTTCATCCTCTGTGAACCCACATGGGGGGACATCAATAAATTACACAGCATACTACAAAACCTACACCCCAAGATAAAATTCACCATTGAACATAGTCAAATAGAACTACCGTTCCTAGATGTACTAATTAAAATAAAAAACAATCACATGATCACAGACATCTACCACAAACCCACAGACACCCAATAATATGTCCATTTCAGAAGCCATCACCCCAAAAGCTGCCTAAAATCTATACCCTACTCCCTAGCACGCATGATCTGTACTATAGTCAGTGACAAAGACCTCCGGATTGTCCGACTGTAGGAACTACGGAAAACTTTTACAAGAAGAGGATACTCGCTACAAATAATACACAAAGGTATAGAACTAGCAGAAAAATTCCATTAGAGAAATTGCGAATCCCCAAAAAACGAAACAACGAACAAATATTAGCATACATCTCTACACACAACAAACACAATCCAGAGTTATTCACAGAAATAACAAGAAACCTAACCCTACTCAACCATAACAACAAACTAAACAACATATTAAAAACAACGAAAATAATAAATAGTAAACGCTAACCACAAAACCTCAAACAAATTTTAACCTCATCCAAACTCAACCAACACACAATACAAGGGGTTCCAAAATGCAACAAGGAAAGATGTAGGATCTGTGACATAATAATAGAGGGGAACTCATACACATTTAAACACCCAACACAAACATTCACAATAAAAAAGACCGTAACTGCACCTCCAAGAATGTTGCCTACGTGCTAGAATGTACAATATGTAACGAAGCTTATATAGGTGCGACCAAAACATTTAATAATAGAGTATCTTTACATAAAAGACACATTAAAATAAAATAAAAACCGTAAATTATTCGTCTCCCAACATGTGCACTCATACAGCGGAGGAAAAATTTAAAATAATGCCAATTTTCCAAAGCCAAGATTACACCTACTTACTAACACAAGAACAAAACTTCATATTTAAATTTAATCCAGCATTGAATCGATCATAACTCTAACAACACACAATACGAACCACACTTCTATCAACCTTTCTCTACCTCTCTCTATCAATCTACCTAACCATACGCCTGTGTGTGTGCGCGCACATGTGTGGGTGTGAGTGTTTGTATGTGTGTGGGTGAGTGTATGTGTCACTCACCTATGTACAAGATTCAGAACTGACCAGACACGTGCGCGCACACACGCACATACACACGCGGACACAACAGCCATTTTGTAGACTGGGAAATAACAAATTAAAAGTAATAAATTTCAAAAAAATCTACGCACCCCAAGAAATTAAGATGACCGTTAAAATAAAGGTCAAAATAACACGTACTTAATAAACAAACACGAATTTGACCAAGAGAAGCAGGAAAAATAACAAAAATAAAACATCAAATTATCAAAACACGTACTCACACACCCGCAAACCCACACATGCGCAAAACGCCAAACAATAACACATTTCCTCAAATGAAACAACACTCTTTCAAATCGAAAAACATTTCTTCAAATGGTTTTGTATATCTGATGATAGCGGACAATCGCTTGAAACGCGTTATATAAAATTATAAAATGATAAAATAAGAAAATAATAAATAAATGTTGAAAAAAAACATTTTACAAATATTGGTAGCCTTACTCCTTTTGCTAGATTTTGGCTACATATGTGCAGACATGTTTCGTCTATAACTTAATCTCTTCAGGACAGCCCAACATTGAAGACGTTAAAAAGTCGAATGGTTTTGGCTACATACTTTATGGAGCATCCTGTTACAATTATAATCATTAGTTGTAATATTATTATTATACATCTTTGAATTTGTCTGACGTATGATGTCGTGTTCATCAACTTTTGTAGTGGTTCCCATTACAGCAGACCCAATCACCTGATGCCCAATTCTACCTCGCCGTGGTAAGGGCGGATACAACGTGGTAACGCTAGAGCTACCGGTCTAATCGGGCTCCGGTGAAAAGACGGGAGGAGTCAACATCAGGATCCGTGATCTTCTGGTCGTATCTGCACTTGCGTGTGGCAAGTAATGCTGTTTCAGTTGCGAAACGGCAAATCAATGGAGCAAGGAGTACAAAGCTGCTTCTGCGCATGTGCAACTCTCATTATTTTATGTGTTCTAGGCCAAACCTTATCCAACTTTGTATGCAATCGCTGGGACTTTTTGCTTGAGGTGTTGGGAATAAAAAACCTACTATTTTACAGGTCTAACGTATAGCTACGTGACTTCATGTACACGAAACAATCCTGTGTAGATGTACAGCAGCAGCAGCAGAAACAACAGCAACAGACGCAACATAGATGCACACTTGTTTCTGTTAGTTAGCACAATCTCGTTAAAAAGATAATTGCCATAAAACAAATAATCTCAAATGTGAACGTATTCCATAAATATTGGCAATATTGTCGTTCAATATATTTAATGACAGGATATGCAAAAGGGAACGCTAAAATTTCTTTATACTTCCTCTGAAGTGTTCTTTTATTTTATCATATTCTAGTATTATGACGAGAAAGAGAGAGAGAGAGAGAAAGAGAAGGGAGAGAGAGGCAGAAAGAGATGACACGAACGAGAAAGTACGAGAAAAAGAGCCAGACAGAAAGAGAGAGAGAGAAAGAGAAAGAGAGAGAGCGCACACGCGAGAAAAGTGAACTAAAGAGGGAGAGAGATAGAAGAGGGGGGGGACAGAAAATAGAAGGGAGAGATACACCGCATTTGCCAGAAAAGGGAATCAGAGAGAGGAGAGAAAGGGAGAAGACATAGGTGTGAGGAAGGAGAGAAAGTAGGCGAGAGAGTGAGAGAAAGAGATAAAAGAAGAGCGAGAGATAGAAAGGGACCATAAATGCGAGAAAGTGAAACAAAGAGAAACGGGAAGCGAGAGAAAGAGATAAAGAACACGAGAGAGTGAGAGAGAAGGGAAGGGGCATAGAGAAAGAAAGAGCGAGAAAGGGGGAGAGTGATAAAGAGAGAAAGAAAGAGGATGAGAGAAAGAAAGAGAAAGAAAGAGAGCGAGAGAGAGTGATGAAAAAAGAAAGTAAGAGGGAGATAGAGAAGGAGAGAAAGGGGAGAAAGAAAAAGAGAGAAAGTGAGAGAGAGAGAGAGAGAGAGGGTGATGAAGAGAGAAACAAATAGAAAGAGAAAGAGGAATAGCCATAGTGAAAAAAGACATTCAGGAAGAGAGCGATATACATTGAGAAATAGAAACAAATAGAGAGAGAGAGAGAGAGAGAGAGAGAGAGAGAGAGAGATGAGGGATAAAGTCGGAGATAATAAGAAATAGTGAGATTGAGGGGGAAATAACAGGGGAAAAGAGGAGCGATTTTATTGTCTGTCTTGGTACAAAAAAAAGCAGTTTTATCGCTCTATTTCTAATGTTTGGCTTATCATAGGCTTCCGAAATTGCCTGTCGTCGAAATGCATGTGACGGAAGCCCTAAGGTGCACTGTGAATCGCTGTGACAAGATGGGAGAGTGGGAAGGGTGGCAACAAAATTAAAAAAACCCTTCCACCTCACCGTCTCTCACACGCACCTTGTCTCTCTCTCTCTCTCCTTCCACCCTCCCTGTCTTTCGTAATGTTAATGAAAATATTCTTCCAGTGTGTATGGCTTCAAATCCCTGACATGATTTTCGCTTGCGTTTGATTAGTGTAAGTCTCTCTTTCTCTCTCTCTCTCTCTCTCTCTTTCTCTTTCTTTCTCTCTCTCGCTCTCTTTCTCTCTCTCTCTCTCTTTCTCTCTCTTTTTCTCTCTCTCTCTTTCTCTCTCTCTCTCGCGTTCTCTCTCTCGCTCTCTTTCTTTCTCTTGCGGGGATGGGAATAGACTTAAAGACCCCTTATGTTTCGGGGGAGCAGGGGTAAGGTGTTCAAACTTTAAGTGTCAAGACACGGGAACACTTCTCTGCTTACATGTTTTTGGCGCTCTTTTTTGTTATTCAAGGTTGATAAATTTAGGGTTTTTTTCTTATTTTTTATTGTGCAATTTTGTTTGTAAATAATAGTATTCTTCCTTTCTACTTAACAGATCAATTAAATCTGACAAAAATAAGGGTTATTTTCACAATAACATAATCCCTTTAAAACTTATAACATTTATATTCGATTTGCAATTCATTCGCAGAAGATGCCTATATAATACTTGTAATTTCACAAAATATTTAGACACTCACAAACATACACACATACACTGAATATATATATATATATATATATATATATATATATATATATATATATAGTGTGTGTCAGGTTGTATATGAAAAGAAATCAAATAAAGTGCTCGATCATATAAGAGAGCTAATATAATTTATTTAGATACTGTATATTACAAATTTCAGCAATGTACCGCGGTTTCATCCAAAAGGGCAGATTTAGACATCTTTAGTAAATCTCTGTGCCCAGTGAAATCATTGGCAAGCTGAAATGATTGTAGTCATGTCCCGATAGGGAATGGTGTCAACAATGACATAAAACGGTGTATCTCTGAGGGGGTCCTCGAAAAAAACCGGTGTGGGATAGTGATTAACTAAGACTTAAGGGAGATCGATGTTAGTTCGTGTATGAAAGGACTTCATTTTATTCCCTAGCAAGTTTTATTTATTTATTTATTTATTCGTCTGTTAGCAAGTTTTATTTATTTATTTATCTGTTCTTTTTTGGATTTGTAATGTTATTGTTTTATCTAGTCTGAAAAAATACGAAATGAAGTTTGCCGTTTGGGTTTGTTAAATTAGGGTGCTTTTTGTTGTCGTTTTTGGGAATAAATTTATGTATCGGATTAATTGTTCGATATAGTGCTGAAAAAGATGATGCAATAATATTTTTATGGACTTAACGTGCTTGTTTATTTTTGTTCATTGAATTCGTGGTTTCGTATTTCCTTGATCTTAATGGGAAGAAAGCCGTATATATGAAAAAAACGGTGTTTCGTTGATATGTCCCCTTTATAACCAGTGATGTTGAAAACAAAAATTGGTTATAAACGAAAAGATGGATGCTATCTTTTATTTCCGTTTGAGGGGTATAAGTTTAGTCTTTGGGTGGGGGTTGTTAACTTCTATTTTATTGATGGTGTGTTAATAATATTAATATTTAGTGTATTTCAGAAAATTTATTAAATTCTTTATCTTATTATTTTATTTTATTCCACTCGTACGCGTACTTCCCTCCATGCGCACCGGCAAATAAACTTATATACGCATACGTGCATGGAACCACAAGCATGTCTATATACAACATCTGCACGCATATGCGTATGCACGGACGTACACACATCTACACTCACATGTACGGGGGGGTTATTAATTTTATTTTTCATTTTTTATTTTTTATTATTTATTTTTGTGTTTTTGTTATGTTATTAATTTAATCTTTTATTTATTTTATTAATATTATTTTCTATTTTCTATTTATTAATAATATGCTCCTATACATACACACACGCACCCGAAGACACGTGCTTGTACATACACACGGACGTATACACACGCATGTACACTCATCTTCATTTATACAGGGGTGGGCGGGTGATTTGAGAATCTATTATATGGACTGTATGAAGCGGGGGGGGTATTAGGGGTCAGCATTCTTTCGTTCTGTGGTGTATCTATATTCCTGGGAGTTTAAAGGGGTTTCATGTATTTACCGTGATAGGAGGGTCACGTGGAGATGGGGTATCTGCTGATAAATGTATAAGCCTCGGTGGATGGGGTCAGTTTTAGCATGGATGATGTGATTATCTGTGGTGAAAGGGTGGGGTGTTTATTGATGAATGTTTTATCTGTGGTTAGGACTGGGTTGTATCAGGGTAGGCGGGATTTATGTAGTCGCGCCCGTGGTGTGTTTAACATATATCTCGGGGTACTTTGTACGTAAATAGAAAGATAGGAATTTTGTTATGGGTTTAGGGAGGTCTTGGGGAGATTGATTATTTTGTATGTTTTTAAGAAATACTTTACTATCTTTTTAGAAGGGTATTTGGTTTAAAGGGATGATTGGTGGGTTATGTAATATTGTTATGTAATATTGGGCTAGCAGGAATTTTCTTTGTTGGGGTATTTTCTGAAGACCTCGGTTTTTATGTTCATGCAGTTTATGGAAGGGTTTTTCATAGCTTGTATAATTCTGAATTTCTCAGTAGTGCACAAAAGGGCAGGTCCTGGAGGTGGAGCTGTAGGGTTTAGGCTTGTCGGTAATTCTCCATTCTATTTTGTAGGGGGTGTTGGACTTCTTGAGATCCCATACGTGGGTTGCCAGTGTGGTTATGTGGTCTTTTTTCGGGTATTTGAAAGTGTTGTTGTGGGCGTAGAGTCTTTGTTTAAAAGATCCTTGGGTCATTCCGATGTATATATCCTCCCTTTTGGTATCCACCCCGAATATAACCATGGCTTCGTAAACAACGGAGCTGACTGTGCATCCTCCGCCCAAGGAGCAGGTCTCACATCTTTTGCAAGAGAAACGAGGGTTGGGTGAATTAGTTGGTGGTTTGGAGGTCAGAATGGATCCCACGGACTGAAAACATAAATGGATAGTTTTTACTGTATTTCTGTTAAAAAGTTTATGGAGATTATTTGATGGCGGGAAGTGCTTGTCTATTAATTTGAGAAATTGCTTACCTACGCTATATTTGACGCTGAGGGAATAAGGGGGGGGGGCGAACCAGATAATATGTATTTGTCTATTGCGTCTGTGTTGACTGGTGGATGTGTTGGGTATGTAGGATATTTTTTCGTTATAACCGCTCTCGATGAGGGCATTATTGTAATACGGGGCGGCTTGGAAAATTTCAGGTGTGGATGAAAGGCTGGAAATTCTTTTACTAATATTGGGTATAAGGTTCTTAAATATGAAAGGGGTGGCAGGATTTGGTGTGGATGTACCGGAGTTGTTCGGTGGGTTTGTGGTATGGTCTAGTTGAATTGTTGGTCAGATCTAGAGATACGTCTAAAAAATCTACGCTAGTCATGTTGGTGTCTATGGTGATGTTAAAACCGAGTTCTTTTAGGAATGAGGTTAAATATTTCCTGAATCTGTCGAGTCCTTGCGCGTTGTTGTTGCGGGATAGACATAGGCAATCGTCTCGGTAGAGGCCGAACTCTTGGTCAGGGAATTTATTTTTTAAGGAGTGTAGGATGAAAAGCCCAATCAGGTCGCATATATCTGCGCTGTCGTAGGCCCCATGGGAACATCAAAACGGTCTTCAGGGTTGGATTTTTCAACCCATGTTTGATTGTTGAAGAAAAGTAGTGAGCTTCTCGCATGGAAGATGGTGTTAATTTCAAGGTCGCTTATTTCCACGAATGTTTTGGCAAAAGATAGGGCCTTGTCGAGGACTTCCCTATTTATGGAAGGGGTAGAAGTCAGCGATATCAAATTGTGTGAAACGGCATTGTTTTTTTTTATTTGGGATGGCCTTGAACCAATCAATGGTTGCTTGTGAATTGGTCTAAAGGCGAAAGTCTGTAATTTTTTTTTAAATATAATCATTAATATTTCTAAGTATACTTTTACTGACTACGTCCATTTCGCTTTTTGCTGGGTTCATGAGTCTGCACGTGGGTCTGTGGCTGAAGTTTGGTTTGTGGTCTTTTAAGGTAAGGAAGGCCCCATTTGGGGTTAACTGGTTGGCTCTGTAATCAATTTTGAGATTTGCTGCTAGGGTCATTGCTTCTTTGTTGATGGCGTTGTGTGTGAGATTTGATGCTAATTGGTATTTGTTAGTGATGCTATCTACTGCTAGTTGTTTATATTTATCGTTTTTGACTTTATAAAGGTTTTGGGTTTCATCTGAGGATGTGTGGTCATTAGATTTAATGTTTTTTAGGTCGGCAAATAAGATTTTTTTAAAGGAGTTCTTTTGCTGTGTGAATTGGATTTTTGGAATTATGTTATTATATATATATATATATATATATATATATATATATATATATATATATATATATATATATATATATATATATATATATATATAACAGCTTGACAGATGATAATCAGTGGATTTTTATAAAATCGTTGACTTGAGATTTACGATACATGTTCTTTTGACTTGATCTTCTATAACACCATATATATATATATATATATATATATATACATATATATATATATATATATATATTGTTTGTATTTGAATAGTCGAGCACTCTGTTGGTTTTTTCTGCTGACCTTACCAATCTCTCTCTCTCTCTCTCTATATATATATATATATGTATATATATATGTATATATATATTTATATATATATATATATATAAGTAATATTTATAAATAAATATTAATTATTCATCACCTAAAGACATCGATGTTTCATGCTTACGCAATCTTCAGTGCAGGAAGCTTATTTCTGACGGTCAACGATTTATCAAGTTTAAATTGATTTAAATATTGCTATCTACATAAGATGCCACGCTAATTTGTCAGGTATCTACCGGCGTCCTTACAAATTCCTATAGGGAATCGTGGTTAAATTATTAATTTATTTACTTAAGTTAAAGGCTAAATATTTTTTTCCTGGTGAAAATATTTGTACATGTACTAAATTAATATTTCCATAATAGATCCTTGTATGGTGATGTCTTTTTGAAGTTCCCAGATTTTATTCTATTTTACTGCTAGTTCCGATTTGAGCTGATGTATATGGATACATTTATACATTTAATTGATAGTTTTTTTTTAAATTTACAACTGATTGAACCTACCACATTTCTTACTTTTAATCAATAATATATATAATTCTTGTTTTGTTGGGTATAAGAAATCGAAAAGAGTGTTCGATAATTTGATAATAATAATACTTTTCTGGAAGACCCCTACCAATAACCTACCAGAAAATAAAATAAATAAAATATATATATAAAAAGCTACGAACTTCCCCAGAAAGCAACTGAATTCAATATTAACCTACACCATAGGTTAAACTATGGATGACAAATAATTAAAACAAAAGAAAAACAGCAATTTTACACGTATAGATACCCGCTCGATTAAAACCTAAAATACCATGAGGATTATGTTTTTCTGTGATATAATATATATATATTACCCGTACGTACCCATGCTAAAAATGCAGAGCACTCTATTTTGTATTTCTAGTGACAGCGGTACTATCTTAACATTAATATACTGTCTCCAAGGGTTGTGAATCCTTGGGATACTAACTAAATCAATACAGACTTAGAACTTGTATATGTCAATTTCATCACCATAAAATTCACAAAACGCCATAGGGGACTCATTTATATCAGTGATGAAACATACGCAGGGGGCCCCACCCTAAAACGTTAAATAGAAAAGAGGAGCATCAACTGTTTACCATGTGATTGTTTTGGAGGTTCAAACCAGAATAGTTTTCACATTCCTGGCTCTCTCGAAGTACTGATCAACATACCACTTCTCCATAACCAAATGGTAACACAATTCAGTTATTCTTTCCATCCAGAGCAATATTACAGTTACTCCTCATGCGAGACACCAGAAGTACCAACATAAAAGGAAAGAACCTCATGAAAAAACGCTAACAGAAACATACAAATGTTAAAACATATATAATGCAGCAATAATTATTAGTGATGGAACGATTCTAATTATTTTTCAGTTCCGATACATATACCTATTCTGTTCTAAATTTTTAAATTCTGATACAATTACAGATTCCTATTTTGATTCCAATAACGAAAACGCCTGAAAAAACACAGCCACAACATAAAAACTAATCACATGTGCAATTATAGATCCACATATCAAAAGAGTTCATTAAATGACGTCTATTATAGGTCGTTTATGTAGAAATGTTCCTATATTTGGAGTTTTTCTTATCGCAAACTTTTTCATAAAAAGAACAATGCTGATTCATGAGGTTAAACTGTAAATATACTAGATTTATGTTAAAAAATCAACTAACAATTTGTTTACGTCATTTTTTAGTATAATATTTCGGTGAATCAAAAGCTATTAAATGTGGATATATTCATCTCTTTTTATTTTTTCAATAAGTTATAAAAATAATACACATTGCTATAGTTGTAGATTAATCAGTCTCCTTTCGGGTGATAGGATTTTATTGATTGATATCGATCTGATGAAGATCTTTCCGACGAATTTGTCGCCAGAAAATAATTCTACTTCAAATAATTTTTTCCGACCCGATATTTTATATCTTTACATTGAGGGTTTTTTTGCCAGATGATTTTGTATGCACTTTTAAGACATTAATTGGATATCTGACACTGCATAAGTTTATTTATTGATATTTTTTTACCATCTTATTGAATATATTTTTCTGAATTAAAATAAAAACACTTCATTAAGTAATTATTTAATGAATGTGTATTTTCATTTTAAAGAAGCAAACATTTGTTTCGTAAATGAATTTAATAAATTATTTTCAAAGTGAGAAGAAGCTAGATAATCATGCTTAATTCAAAGATATTTGTTTTAAAATAAATATAAAATATTATTTAGTAAACTAAAATTTAGGAAAAACGTGTTTGTTTTTTGTTTACAGTTTTGTTTTAACCTAACTATATTGTACGTATTATTATTTGAAAAAAGAACGATATCTGAATCATAGAGAAAGAATTACAGAGAAATCTAAAGAAAACTTAAGCAGGAAAATACATACCTATCTCATCGGACACATTTTAAGTTTAATTATAAGTTAAAGCAGAAGTAAACATGCTCTCAATTAAATAACAGAACCTTCCCGTTCATTTTTGTTATTGTCGAAGATTTCCTTTGTACACTAAATTTTAACAAAAAACAACACCTTTGCGCTTAATTTTGCAAAATATATGTCCTATTTTTACGAAAATAAATCATTTAAAGTGTAATGACTGTTTTGATGCTAGATTGAGACACTTTTAATTGTTGTTCCAATCAAAAGTGCGTCTTTTGGAGAGCCGGATTCCCCACATTCAAAATAATAGTTGTGCCAAGTAAATAGAATCACACGTAAATAATAACATCTTACAATTAAACACCCTCAAAAATGATATTCTACTTTTTTAAGACGGTTTGTGTGAATACCCTTAAAACCTTGGCAGAAACAACAAAGAAAAACGCAAAAATAACTATTTTAGAATTCCGAGAGGGTTATCAGTTTCATATATAAATTTAACGTAAAATCATCTTCATTTCCGGGCTATTCTAATAATAATAATAATAATAATAATAATAATAATAATAATAATAATCATAATCATAATCATAATAATAATAATGATGATGATGATGATGATGATGATGATGATGATGATGATGATGATGATGATGATAAAATAATAATAACAATAATAGTAATAATAATAATAATAATCATAATGATGATGATGATGATAATAATAATAATAATAATAATAATAATAATAATGATGATGATGATGATGATGATGATGATGATGATGATGATGATGATGATGATGATGAAAAGGGCGAACAGCAAAAGTTTGAAAAAAACATTGTTGATATATTATGAATAAGCAGAAGGGAAGATAAAGAGAGATAGGGGGAGATATAGAGGGAGGGAAATAGAGAGGATGGGGAAAAGGAAATAGAATTTGCGGAAAAACCGCCTGTTCTGGTCTATGTAGTTAATAGCGTCGCCATTTACTAATTGCTAAATATTATTAATTGGTTACCGCGTTATACTTATAGACAGTGGTCATGAGTTCGAACTTCACATGGAGCATAGATGTAACATAGTATGTTTTTCGATCCTAGAAAGCAAACAATATCTCTGGTCGGTGTTTCTCTAGAGTCCTGTTCTGTAGACACGTCGCAAAAAAGCTCTGTTGATATTTCGTTTCTCAGCTTCTTTTATCTTATTCCACACTAATACCTCCAGTAATCGGAGGGGATTTAAAAAAAAAGCCGTTATCTGGTTAAAAGGGATTAGCTTAATTTTTACAGCATTTTACAGATGTTACTTCCCGACCTATCTCATAGGGTTGGTGAACCTAAAAAAAGATCTAGCTTATCTGCCACGAATTTCTCTCTTATGACGTCATATTTTGTAATGTAATCATAGCTCTAGTCTCTTAATTTCTAATAGAATTTTTCTGCTACTCTAACGTTATTTACACTCTAGTCCTATGTGGAAAAATACCGCCCTTAACATTATTTTTACAGACGCGTCTCTAATCCTGCTACATAAGTAATTTTACTCTGATTTCTCCCTAAAATGAACTAAAACATTACATATCACAATATTATGCACAAATTTGTCAATGCAATGATGACTGAGCAGAACAATGTTTACCGGGCACCATCCGAGTATAGATTAGCGCAAACAGGATTATCGAGCAAATACTGATTAATTTTTGAATCTGAAATCCGCGGGAAGCATAAAAATGCGATGGAACGTGCTGCTTGTTTTGCTATACCAATCGTTGAAACGTACGTCCTATATAGACAGTCACACCGGCACATAAAACAATGAATCTACGAACAGCAGTTTGACCTATGCAACCCCTGACCTTCTTCACGTGCATATTTTAACACTAAATAATCTTTATCTCGAGATCGGGACCCTATAGGGAATTTCGTACTAAACCTTTTATTTAATCCACGGGGACATATTGTTGTCGTGCTTTCAGCTATGACTGAGTAAAAGTGTTAATTATTATGTTATTTTAGTTATTATCATCTGTAGTAAGGATTCTGTCACGTATAACTGATTGTTGATCACCGCTATTTAACCGTTACGCCATGTGTCCAAAATTAGAATGAAATATTCCACAGTTTTAAATGATACTCCTGAATATGATAGGAGGTTATGAACGTTGTGAATATAACAACCAAAATGAAAATAACAGTCTGAATAATCTAAATCATCCAATTTATAAATCCTGATCTTAAAAATCCTGAAACATGAATGTATGAATCTTTTACAAGAATAGGAACGCCATCTTTACAAAAAGATAGCAGAGCATATAGGGTTAAGAACTAAATGAAGATCCCCGACAGTATAACACCGTGCCAGTACTTTGTTAAGTTTATTAGTAAAAGGTAGGCATACATAAACAGTCGTAGCTAATTGCGGACAAAGTAGACATTTGACGACCCAAAACTGTTTATGATTACCAAACTTTCAAATCTTCTATTTCAAACATGCTGAAAAACAATATAAAGCGAGTCATTATAGATGTCAGTTTTGTTTCAGTAAAAGAAGACAGACATAATTTCACCTCATTTATAATAGATTAATGTTGGTTTTACGAGTGACTGTCGTAAAGAAAACAAATGCAACTTAATCACACTGATGTGGCGATTTGCAAGAAATTGAAGCAGAGTGAGAAAATGCTGTTTAATATCCGGTTATGGAATCACGTGACACTCATTTAGCTGCCAATGTGTGTTGGGCTCTTGCGGCAACGAAGGCTGAATTAAACTTACGAAAACAAAACTATACTGCACCCATTTTTATGATCAAACAGCAAAAAATAAAACAGAAAATAATGAAAACTGCTACAAAGTTGCTGTTTTCTGGAATTAATATGTCTTTATTTTATGACTTCTACTATATATATATATATATATATATATATATATATATATAAACATATATATATATATATATATATATATATATATATATATATATATATATATATATATATAGAAAGAGAGAGAGAGAGAGAGATTCATGGTATAGCAAAAAGATAGCATTAGCTTAAGTGGAGGAAACATATTCATCAATAAAAAGGGGATTAATCAGAATAAGTAATAAAATCTTTCAACGGCCTTTTCGTCTGACCCTCTTCAGAATGGAAATATCAGAAATAATAACATTTAAAACTAAGAACGTTGAATGAGAAAAAGACTTGAAATTTATATCTTGGAAATATTAATTAAGAAATAAGTGTCAGAAAAAATAGGGACCTACTCTCTCAACTAATTAATTTAGGGTTTAAGTTATGAAAGATCTCAAATTCATGTTTCAATAACTTTTGTTTACATAGGCTAGATCTGAGGATCTTAATAGCCATTGCCTCAAAAATATTGAGAAGAAGGTTCCACCTAGCACTATTTAAAATGGAGAACCACTCATCGGAGTAACTGTTTGAACAACTATTTATACTGAGCAAGTTGTTACCAATGGTGACCAATACACTTCTTGCACTAGCAACAGCTGTTTTTTTACTGGAAGGGTAAAGCGTCGAGCTGTCACAATCCGTAGTAAATGATATCCGAGGTTCGAAATCGGAGTTGATGCGCGGGCTGCGTTTAGCAACACTGATGATCTTTGAAAAGACGAAATAGCTGTCTATAGCTGATTATATATATATATATATATATATATATATATATATATATATATATATATATATGTACACACATATATATATATATATATGTACACACACATATATATATATATGTGTGTGTGTGTGTGTGTGTACATATATATATATCCAAGCCAGCGTTGTTAAACATCACGGAACTTTCTCGTTTGTAAATCTTCTTCGTGAGGTTCTCAAACCGTCGAGCTATCCTTTTGGTGGAAATCCGTAGAGTATTTCCCCGATAGTTCTTAATTTGGCCAATTTTTTCGAGCGCTTTCGACTTTCTTAGTCGTCTTCAGGATTATTTTTTAAAATATATATATATATATATATATATATAGAGAGAGAGAGAGAGAGAGAGAGAGAGAGTGAGAGAGAGAGAGAGGGAGAGAGAGGGGCAGACAGACAGACACAGAGGAGAAAGAGAACCATTAGGGCCTCCACTATGATTGTACAGAGGCTGTGTGGAGGCTTATTGTCATTAACATTCCATAAAACGTCTGTTAAGGAAAGGCAAAGTAGTTTGCAATGATTATCAAAAAAGAGTAGAAAGTAGCCCTTGTGTTTACTTTCGGCAGCCTTGTAAATCTAGCTTGCCTTGGTTTGTCCTTTTGTCGTCACATTTCATTAGCGATGTTTATGACAAAGGAGGAAGTCTTGCTGTTTTCTGGGTCGGAATCGGTCTATTTAACACTTATCGTTGGCTAGTTTTTTTTACCTTGAAATAGTATGTTTAGCTCCTTACATCAATTGGCTTCGTGCTTTATCTGAAGTGATTTCCATAAAAAAGACAAAGAGTGGTGGAAATCTGGGGAGATTCGCTGTCACTTAGACTCCATGGAACTTAACTTGTTATTGGTAGTGTGAAATAATTGGTTACGCTATGAATTAGTCTAAAGAGAACAGAAAACGCAAGAGGAAGGAATGTTTGGATGACAAAGAAGAAGAAAAACTAACACATGAACAAGTAAAACCTAAGAACGGAAGGAAGACTAAAAAGATAAGGATACGAATCTGAACAGTACAAGCAAAATAAGACCTTTGAAAACAATAAAAAACAGTGTTACCAAAACGGGAACGAGAAAAAGAACAAAAACAGAACAACTGAACCTGACAGAAACAAAGAAATTCCGGCGTAATATATGAGAAAAGCAACACGACCACAACAAAAATGCCGAATGCCTAAAAACATGAAAGAAGAGCCAAAAAATTTAAAAAGGAACAGAAATCGACATTGATGAATGAACATTAAAGACGACTCTAAAAAATTGCAAACGAGAATGCACTAGGCCACGATGCAATATCTGCCTTTTTGGTTTAAAAATTCACGACCATGTATGAAAGACTAACAAAGAATCTAAGAATATGTGATGTTTACACGAAACGGTCATACCAGAGTGGATTCTTAAATGAAGCAATCTATTTATACGCAACAACAGCGAGAAAGGAATGATCCCAAGCAACTACAGACCGATAACCCGCTTACCAACCATGTGGAATATTTTAATGACGCAACTGAGCGAACAGATCTATCACCCTCTTAATAACTATGAACTACTTCCCAAGGAGCAGAAATGGCGCCACAAATTACAAGAGGGTCACCTGCCCTGCTTTACACCGACCAGAAGATCGTACAGGTGTTCAAAAGCAAAGCATAGAGAAAAAGAACGTAGCCAAATTATATTATTTCTTTATTTTTGTAACATAATTCATATCATAGGCAATTTATATAGTGTGTCTCCAACCTTCAAATAAAAATACTACCCATGGAATAGTTAATAATATTGACAATTGCTCTTGCAATCATATTTAGTACAAATAAACTCAAGTTTATGCCTGATTTGTCCACCAAATTCGATACATGAATGTCCATCAGTCTTTGTTTTATCCCCGTTTAATGATATATTGGGGGAACTCATTGTCTCATTAGTAGGAGGTGTGTACACTGACCGGACCTAAAAAAACCTGAATTTTTTTATAAAGAGATATTTTCAAGATTATGTCTGTGAGAAAAATGAACACGTTATTCCTGAACTGAAAGTTATCATTACAGCCATAATCAGGACAGTGTCAAATGAGGAGTTTGTCAGAGTTATTGACAATGTTACATGTCCTATTCTGGTGTGCTTTCAACTTAGTGACGCACACTTAGAGCATATTTTAAAAAGTTTTGCGTATTTCTTTTTTTCTTTCCCACGTTCTTTCTTTTTTAACTATTATTCTTTTCACGTACACATTCGTTCTTTTTTATCATATCTTTTTCCCTATTTCACGCCATCTTTGTTTTTATGGCGATAATACAAAAACTGTTGGATATTCATTACTGAAGCACAGTGGACAAGTCAGGGATAGACTGAAGTTTATGTGTACCAAATATCGTTGAATTTGAGCAGGATTGTCGATTTTATTCATGATTCACTGGGTGGTATTTTGTGCGTCTCAACCTATATAATCTGATAAGATTTTGAACACAGTCTCAATAGTAGTTAACTAATGTAGTCTCATTACTTTTTGAGCATACTTCGTACTGCAGCCAACACATTTCGCGCTGGTAATTTTGTACCATTAATTAATGGCGCTTTTTAGTTTGTTTAGTATTATTAATTGTTTCCAAGCACTTTTGTCTCGGCGGAAAACCGTTGGTACGTTTCAGCAGGTTGAAACAGGAATTGTCCGGCTCAGCCGAGCGTGCATATCTTCTTCTGTGTTTATAGAGAGCGCAGATTCGTACGGGCATCAGCTAGAGCGTGTGCATCAGAAAGTACGTGGCTGCCAGTGGATATATGTATATATATATATACGATAGTACGTGTCTGTGCCGACATATATTTTTCTCATTTATGAGTTTCTACGGTTGATTTTTTTTCCATATGCGCGAATGGACGTCCAGGCGCATGTGGCAGTGTTGTCTTTGTAATTATTTCAGTGTCTGCATCGTTCCCGCCAACAGATCAAACACAGTTACGTTTCCCCTGGACTAATTCTTTCCTTTGCATTTATGCCGTCATTCACTGAACCTCCGTCCAATTTTGTTTTGTCCATTTAATGTCTTTTTGTTTGATTTGGTTTTCAACATCGATCGTTTTTTATGCCTTATTCCCTTTTAACGTTTGTTTATTTAACGCCTACTGCGTGTTTCCTTTTTTCTCTTTCACACGTTCTTTCTTTTTTAACCATTATTCTTTTCACGTATACATTCGTTCTTTTTTCTTTTTCGTATCTTTTTTCCTTATTACCGTCAGGACTTTCTTTCCTTTATTATTATTTTTTTTACTATTTTAACTCTGTCGTTTACCACTTTCTTATTTTTTCCTCTCTTCTCCCATTTCTTTTACGCATTCTTTATTGATGCTCTTTCTTTTTATTTCACGACTTTCTTTATCTTTATTTCCGCTATTTCTTTCACGCCATCGTGTTTTTTACTATTTTCTTTCACGACTTCTTTTTTGCCTTCTTTCTTTCGTTTTTTTTTATTTCTTGCCATTTTCACAAAGCTCTCTTTTTTCAGAGCTTTTTCTTTTTCTTTCATGTCTCTTTTCTTTCTTTTTTTCTTTCATATATTTAACTTCTTTCTCTTATTTATTTCACAAATTTAGTCTTTTTTATTCACGTCTTTTACTTTTTCTTTCAAATTGTGTTTCTGTCTTTTTCTTTCAATTCTCCTTTCTTTTCTTTATTTCATTTATTCAAGCTTTTCCCCTTATTTATTTCACAAATTTAGTCTTTTTTATTCACGTCTTTTACTTTTTCTTTCAAATTGTGTTTCTGTCTTTTACTTTCAATTCTCCTTTCTTTTCTTTATTTCATTTATTCAAGCTTTTCCCCTTATTTATTTAACAAATTTAGTCTTTTTTATTCACGTCTTTTACTTTTTCTTTCAAATTGTGTTTCTGTCTTTTACTTTCAATTCTCCTTTCTTTTCTTTATTTCATTTATTCAAGCTTTTCCCCTTATTTATTTAACAAATTTAGTCTTTTTTATTCACGTCTTTTACTTTTTCTTTCAAATTGTGTTTCTGTCTTTTTCTTTCAATTCTCTTTTCTTTTCTTTATTTCATTTATTCAAGCTTTTCCCCTTATTTATTTAACAAATTTTCTCTTTTTGTATTTCTTTTTTTAATTTCTTTCTTCCACGTTTCTATCTTATTTGCAACTCGGTTTATTCTTTCATATTTAATATATTTCACCTATTTTTTCTTCTACGTCTACTTTCTTTTCCTTTTCATTTTTCATTTATTTCATTTGTCTTTCTGTCTTTTTAAAACATATTTTCATTCTTTGTTTACTTCTATTCTCTTTTAGTTCGTTTTTTTCAACGTTTTATTTGTAATCATTTTCAGTTCAGTCATGATAATCTCTTGAATTTTATTGTGACCATTTTTCTCTTGTTTACCACGCTTCTTTATTTTCAATCGCGATTCTTTTTATTCAATCACAACAGTTTATTTCATGCTTTCATTTAATAATTACTCCTTCCTTCTTTTAAATCATTGCTTGTTACTTCTTTTCAAAGAGAATATCTTTATCATTCAATCACATCGCTTTGTTTCATTTTTAATCATTTCCCTTAATCAAACCTATTTCGTTTAAATCATACTTCTTTCTTTTTTATATATTGACTCGTTTTCTATTTTAGTACACCTCTTTTTTAATTCAATCACGACATTTTTAAAAATTTATTTTATAAATATTGAGTCATCTTTCTCTTCAAATATTGTTCTTTCTTTTTTTGCAATCAATACTCCTTTTTCATTCAATCACAGCTGTTTCGTTTATTTTTCATTCAATCATTGTTTTTTCTTTATAATCACAGGTCCATCATTTTCAATCGGGATTTTCTTTTCATTCAGTCACGACACTTTCTTTCATTTTCATTCAACCATAACTCTTCATTTTATTATATTATGATCCGTTCTTTCTTAGCAATCTTTACCCCTTTTTCTTCTTACATATTTGCATATTTTCCATCTCGTACGATTTTCCTACGTTATTAAAAGGGTTTCCTTTCTTTTTCAATTTTTTTAACAGCTTAAGATTTTTTCTTTTCTTTCATTTCGTTTTTCTCAAATATTTATTTTTAAGTTTTGATTTCTTGTTTTCATCTTTTATCTTAGATATGATGAAGTAAATTCGATTTTCCCCTATGCCTTCAGACATTATAGGTTTAGAAACAAAACCTTCATATGCTAATATGTTAAACAAACCACATATCCCAAGCCTACATGCTTGTTTCCAGAAAATATGCGTTCATTTCGTCTTTTTTCAAAATGTCTTCTTGGTGATACCAGATCAGGCTGCCCTGTTGCTCCCTGAAACGAAATTCACCTACATTGACGTTTTTTTTTTTTTTTTTTTTGTAAAACTTAATTATGTTCTACAAAACCAAAAACAAAAACAACAGCCCCTCTCCCTTTCTCCCTCGCCTTTTTTATTTTATTTTTAGAACTTGAAGCATAAATCTTTTACTATAATGACCAGATTCGGCATTAAATAACCCAAAAAGGGTTGATATGCCGTAAAACAAAACTACCAAACTAAAAACGATGATTAAACATTTGAAGATATAAAGAACTTGAAGCATAAAAACTTTTACTATAATGACCAGATTCGGCATTAAATAACCCAAAAAGGGTTGATATGCCGTAAAACAAAACTACCAAACCAAAAACGATGATTAAACATTTGAAGATATAAAGAACTTGAAGCATAAAAACTTTTACTATAATGACCAGATTCGGCATTAAATAACCCAAAAATGGGGTTGATATGCCGTAAAACAAAACTACCAAACCAAAAACCCTGATTAAACATTTGAAGATATAAAGAACTTGAAGCATAAAAGCTTTTACTATAATGACCAGATTCGGCATTAAATAACCCAAAAAGGGTTGATATGCCGTAAAACAAAACTACCAAACCAAATCAAAATGTCTTCTCCGGGTTTATTTTTTCTCTTAAATAAAGTTTTCAAAAAGAAAGTATCAGCTATTTTCACTCTTATACTAATATCTACCCCCATTAACCAGTCAATTTTCTTAATAGAATAATTTTTGCTTAATCACCGAAATTATTTTATTTTTTCCTTCTTACCATTGCCTACATAATACACTAAATTTTTAATTCTAAATAGCGATCGCTCACTTTCACGGAATAAAGAAATATCGAACTTCATTCTGGGTTAGCGGAATACGAATTAACGAACATTGACCGAATCGCAATTATGCCTTCGCACATATGTACATTTTTTTACGTTCGAAAAATAAATCATTTTTTTCACTAGTGCTTTAAATTTGCTTTATACCTTCTCCGGTGTAAGTTTCGAATACTATCCTACTGATATAAAGTCAGGGTAAACACGTCGTCTCCCTACACATGCAATTTCAGAGTGTGGGGAAAATCCCGCTCTCCAAAAAGAGCCAGTGTTTTTAAACAAAATAATACTTGCCTCAGGCGTGACGGATTTATTCTTCACTGACAACGGACAAAACATATGGAAATAAAAATAGCAAGCAAATAAAACCCTCAAAAGTTACTTGGCGACAATAATAGCAAAAAGTAAACAACTTTTTATTGTTTCGTGGTTTTGGGTTAAATTTGCTGCAGTTTTCATTAACTGTTTGTTCTTGTTTGTGTTTTGTCTTACTTTAGACGTATTCCAGAATACACAAATATATCAATTACTTTTTGCAAAAAAAAAAAGTTTGGCGACAATAATAGCGAAATATAAACAACTCACTAAGTTAGGTGACTAAACTAGGAAATACCACTGTCATCGTAGATGATTTGCAGTAGCTCAAACCTTGTACACATTTTAATGATTCTGACACGCTGAACGTATTGGAGTTAAAAGTGTTTTAGTGAGTTATATAAATAATTTATTTAAATAATAGAATATTCATAAAAATACTTGTTTCCCAACATAATTATTCAGTTAAGAATTTAAAATGTTTTCATTGTTTGTTTAACCAAGCGTGTGCTGTGAAAACACAAAAATTATGTTTAAAAAATATTTTTATAAATATTTTAATTTTAATTATTTTTATATAAGTAACTTAAAGACTTTTCTCCGTTTCACCGAACCTACCTCCGGTTTTCAGCGAGTAACATCGATTCAATGAAACATGTTCTCATCTAGAAAATTAGCCGATAATACTAGCATATGTACTTATTCAAAAATTGTTTTCTTCAGCTTACATATGTTATATTAAAGTGCTTTTAACTCTAACACGTTCAGCATGTCATAATCCTAAAAATACACAATTTTGAAGCTGAAGCATATCGCCTTTTAGATAAAACTTATCTTTCACTTAATCTACGCACCTGCTAAATTTTCACTATCTCACCAGTCATGGTTTACCACGTCCCCTCCCGCTCCCCCAAATAAGATTCTACTTGTTTTCTTGCGATTACATGTAAATAGCCTGAAAATACTATCTGCAAAGTAAACATTTAAAACAAAAAAATATATATTTTATACCTTAGAATAAAAGATGACTTTCCTATAGAAATTTAACGTAACATGGCTACTCACTTCTTAGCCAGTTAGCTGTAAATAGAGACGTGTAATTAATTGTTTTTTTGTTGAATTTTACTATTTTGAGGATGCATTTATTTTTACAATAAAATAACGCGCGACAACTATTTAATGTATTACCGTACAATAACAATATTGTGTAGAAATCATTTTTATTTTGGAGAGCAAAATTATTTTTTTATTATCAAATTTAGTTTTTATGCTTTAAAACATGTATGTAATAAATAAAAATGGATGGGGAACGTTGTCTTTTTCGTGAGCCGTGAACAAAGTTTAAATTTCTAGTATTTTCTTTTTGGGGGGGGGGCATTAATAGATATAATGTAAGTATAGGTAACCTCACATGAACTTAACCCTAACCTAAGCTTAAAATAACCATAACCTAACCCTAAAAAGGTAGAAAGTAGCCAAATGTGAAGATATTTTTTAATTCGATTAAGAAATTATTTTAAAATTATTTTCGAAAGGAAAAGAAAAAAAATGGTTACATACCGTTTATTTTCCAAAATATTAATCTTTTGTTCGAATCAAAGAAAGCTAATTCTGTATGGATGAATACTGAGTTACACCACTTTTATAAAATGGTGTCAATTTGAAAATAATTCCGTCATGAACAAAGTATTTTCTTAAAGTAATTAAATCGAATTATAGTGTATTCCTTTTAACAACATGCTGTAACCATTGATTATAAAACTGGCTAATCAGAATCAAATATTGGTTTCATAGGAAAAATGCTATTGATGTCAAATCTTCGAGAAAAAGACCGATTCGATTTTATTATATAGATGCTTTGTTTAACACCAGTCGTTATTTACCTAATAGTCGATAGTTACTTGAATTAGTGCATAATCAAACTTTAGCCGAAGAAGTATACGTTTCTGAGAAAAGTTGAGCGAAGCAGCATAAAGTGGTATGCTCGCGTGAAAAGCAGAGACTGGTTGCAAAATCTAGAACGACGTGGATTTGGCCTCGAGATACCTGGTTACGTGACACTTTGACAACGGGCAAATCCTTTGGTTACTAAGGTATTTCCGAAGCGCCCCATCATGGTGAAGGCCCCTATTTAGCCTGTACAAAAAATGCAAACATAAATTTATTAGCATAAATATAGCAAAGTGCAACACGTCGTGTAAAAAAGACAAGTAAAAGATATTTGCATCTGTATACAGTCTAAAGGTTTGTCTAGAACAACTTCGAACTTGGATATGGTAGGCCTAGTTGAGACGAAAGCAATGATTGTACATCTGTGGTGCTATTGGGAACCATGACTTGGCGATGTGATGAAAACCTCGTCGAAAGGTAGATTTACATTCCCGTTGATGTCGTTCGGTAGAATCAGGTCTCCTCGCATCCTCTGGTGCTCAAGTCAGAAAACATCTTTGAAGTTACTCTTTGTGGGTGAGCGTTGAGTGTCCTATCATTATTCGGATTGAATAGTACATACGACAGTATGTCCTTGTCCGCCACCCTGGCATTCCGTAAGAAAAAGATACACCTCATGTAGCTAGATGATCTCTATCGTTCCTATGTAGTTTGTTAGAAATACTATTACTACCTTAGGTTATCACACACTGGTTTTAAAAATTCCATTTATTGTATATGCATCGAGTTAAAGAAGGTATTGAACGCAACATAATTATAATATGAAGGATGTGAGTAGAATCCCTGTAAAAAAATCTACATTTTCATTTTTTATTCAATCACACGCAAAATATATTTCCCCAAACATATCCGAGAAAAAATAAGTGATTTAAATAATTCATTGATTAAAGGAAACACATTTTATTATGATATAACATTGTTGCATAGTCTTTTTAATACTTCATTGCATTGTTTAGAAAAACGAATATTTTTCTCCATTTTTTATGAAAGAGCGATTACTGTAGCTTAAAATAAATTACAGTAATAAATATCCAGCCTACATTTTTTTTAAATTGTATTACTTTCAGGAGTTACAAGTCAGGAGTCCTTAAAACTAAAGACAGCACAAAGGTATAGCCCAGTCTGTACGACTAACCAAATGGTATCTGCTCATTGTTATCCTAAACATGGTAAGTTTATTTGTATGCATTTTCGCATATACCTATTTGTATCAATTTTGAAAAAAACAACATTATATCGATCAGTAAATATGTATAGTCTAGGTAATGGGTCGCCAAGTGCAGGTTGTCACAAGGCTTGAATTCGACTCTTGTCTGATTATGAATATGATGATGATTAGGATATCCGATAATCTAGTAGTGTTGGTTCTTCCAGTCCGACATCTTGGAATTAGAACCGCATGCATAATAATCTCATGACGTTTATTTTTATTCGTTTTCTGTTAATATCGATCTGCCTCATGGGGTGAATTTGATGAAGTGCAACACTATGCACTTAAGTATTTTCACGCAAAAGTACCACTAAATATCATTGATCTGGCTGCACTCATGTATATGGTTTTTGCTCATACTCGAATACGAGTAATACCATATATATATATATATATATGTATATATATGTATGTATATATATATATATGTATATATATATATATATATATATATATATATATATATATATATATATACATACAAGGCTTGTCTAAAAAGTATTCGACCGTAGACTAGAAAACATATTCCAAATACGTGACGGGGTTAGAAACCTAATCCCCTTCAAGATAGACCCCTTATAGTTGCACGCACTTAGCCCACCGATCAATCCACTACCGTAAACACCTCTGGATGTCTTATTTTGGAATGGTGTCTATCTTCGCCGTCGCGTTCCGCATTATCTCTTTTTTCGCACCCTCTCAACAACAGCTGCCCTCCGAGCAGTTTGGAGCATGTCAGAACGCTGGTCAGTTCTTTTAACTTTGATATGACGGCCCCCCCCCAATTTGTTTTTACCCTTCATCATACATAAAAATATTTTTAGTTAAAAAAAGAAGAAAAACAAAGAAGTTTGCCCCCCCCCCAAATGTTTTTTTACACTCCCACATACATAGTTGAGAAAAGAAAAAAAATTTAGGAGGCACATCGGTCATATCAAAGAACTCATGTTTAAATATGCTATTGAAGGTGCCTACGTCATATCAAAGAACCAGTTTTGTTATTCTTCCAAAATGATTACCCATTTAGTAATGGCGAGATATTTGTTGCTTAACTTCAATTTACAACAAAACACCTTGTCTTAACAACGTAATGAAAATAAAGTATGATAAGTTATTAGAACCAGAAAAAACACATTTTGGTAATAATGGTTCCTCACAGATACATATTGTTTTTTTGTTTCTTTATATGAGTCACTGAATAAAAGTTCACGGAAAACATACTTATAATATAAAATGAATCGCAAATGTGAACACTGTTCTATCACTTTGTTGCTAAACTACACTACATTAAAAGAATACAAATCGCATAGCATTGTTCGTAGGACGGGTGTTAAACTCGTGTGTTTTTCGTATGTGAATATGAAATAAAGATCAGCCTATTAGACAACGGATCGAAATAATTAATTCTCAAAATACAAACGCTGTTAAGACTAAAATAAAAGACTTCTCGTAACCGGTGCGAAGGGGGCGAGACAAAAGGC
Source organism: Sepiola atlantica (assembly GCA_963556195.1). NCBI lineage: Eukaryota > Metazoa > Mollusca > Cephalopoda > Sepiida > Sepiolidae > Sepiola > Sepiola atlantica. The sequence continues at coordinate 152,249,080 of OY744517.1, read as the reverse complement.
GTTAATGCAATAAAATGTTTCCCCTCTCGTTTTCCATTGATATCGTAAACATTTCCCCCCTTTTGTCGACTAGAACTCGTGTCGATGTTTATTAGGCATTGGCTGGACAACAAGAGGGCAGGATACAAGCGAGGTGACACGTGTCTTTGTAGTATATAAAGAACACAAATAGTAAAATTACACTACAAGCACTTACGTTATATATATATATATATATATATATATATACATAAATATTTTTAATATATATATATATATAAGTATACATATATATATATATATATATATATATATATATATATATATATATATATATATGACTCGTAACATAACACTATACACACTTTATGTTTATATGCATATATACCCACGTACACTTACTATATATAAATATATATATCTATCTATATATCTATATATATATATATATAAATATATATATATATATATATATATATATATATATGTATATATTAATACATATATATGTGTGTGTGTGTGAAACAGATAGAGATATCACAGTGATTGGTAGCTTCTCGCATGCAGATACACACACACAAACATATATATATATATATATATATATGTATATATATATGTATATATATACACTTATGTATATAAGCATATGCATACACCCATATAAACAAATAAAAATAGCGTGTATACATAACATAAACCTATATATATATATATATATATATATATATATATATATATATATGCACATAATTATACCTATTTACATATAGAGACAAACACTAAAAACACGAAACACGTGTTAGTTGATAATGATGATCATAAGAATAATTATATATATATATATATATATATATATATATATATATATATATATATTGCTGCGTTCCTAAAAAGCAGCAAGTGTTCTTTTTTAGTTCATTATTTCCGCTTTCCTGAATTCATCCCAAAATCACAGATAATATTTTCCGCTCTTTAGAAACGAAAAAAGGGACAAAAGACACGATTGAATCAATCAAAACGCCAGTTTCCATAGAAACTTATAATGTCCGATTATGTATATAATACACATATTTCTAGTATTGAAGCGTGACATCTTTGCCTTCCCTTTACCTCAAACCTTAATTTTCGTTGTTCCTTTTTTCGCTTGCTCTACCTAACTCTCTCTTGTTCTTGCTTTCTTTTCTCATTTACCATCCCTAATTGTCTTACTCTCTTTTCCTCCCATGCCTTACCCGCTTTGTATTATTATCCCTTGATCTCCCAAACCTTACTCTCCTGTTTTTTCTTGCTCTTCCTTATTCCCCCGCTCTTTCTTATTTTTTTCTCTGTCTCTCTCTTTGTCTGTCTATCTGTCTGTTTCTCTCTCTCTCTCCCTCTCTCTCTCTTTCTTATTACCCTCACTTATTTCGTACTTTCTTTTCCTCCTATGCCTTACCCTCCTTTATATTGCCATTTCTTTCTTTCCGAAACCTTACTCTCCCTTATTCTCTAGCTTTTATCTAACTTACTCTCTCATTTTCACTCTCAGATCTCGCTTTTCCCCCTCTCTCACTTATAAAAAAACAACATCTACGCGCATTGTCCTAACTGGTCCAATTCATATGGCAGACAGATATATAATAGCTTGGTGTGCTCAGTGGTCCGCGGCGAAATTGCGCGTTGATTCTGGCGTGAAACATTGTTTGTACGCGCCCTTGAAGACGACGCACGCATGGTTGGCGATGGGCCACCAAGGGGAATAATCAGGGGACCCAGTGCTGTTAATGAGTTCACTGTGCAAACAGACACCAACCATATACCTACATTGTGTCGCCAGCGTAGCCAGATGTAATTGTGCGTGTTGGCCACGACACGCAGACGCACAGATACGCACTTATTTTTATACACGTACGCTATCATGTTCTTATATGCAGACACTCACACACACATACTAAGGGATACACTTAAATCACAAGTACGCGTTAAAGGTCTTAGAAAAACATTATCTTCCTTAAATATTTTACTGTATCAAATGTACAAATACATAACATATACGTATATCCGTAGATATAGCTAAAAAGGTATAAATTATTACGCAAATCAAAATTAAATGAATTGATAATACTAAAGTGATCGTCCACATGACAAAGAAATCAACACAACCCCCTTTCAGTCTCGAGAGACAATGGACACTACCTTTAAAGATTCCTGTGCGGAAGGTATATAATTAAGTAAGGGTTGCGCAATCCTCAGCCGTGCCTCTTCTTTCAACCAGCATTGCTTATATCCAGTGGCAAGATGAAGTCTATGACGAATTGAAACAATGCTGGGATAAGCAGAGAATGACTGCCATTTCTTCTCCTAGACTAGTTGCACAAACAAGACTTGAGTCTAGTCTACCCTACTATTCAATACACAGTTGGACGGAAGATGTATTGATTGATTCCTTTCCTAAGCGTATTAACGGCAATGATGCAGTAGCTCCTACTGACCACGAATCCGGCAAAACCTTGCTCCATTAAACACCCCATGCAGGCACTCTTATATCAAGTTCTAAGTGACAGTCTTCTGGAGGTTAAAAGGTTCAATCCTTACTACAGGCGAATCTAACTAAGAATAACATAAGGATGAACATTTCTACCCAGTTATTGCTATCGGACCCGAACAATCTGGATTTAATAAATGGTTAAGTTAAAAATACCATATAGGTTCCCGAATGCGACATAAGGATTACAACGTTCGAAACATGCACCTAAAAAACAGTCGGAGATTATATCAACTGAAATGTTGTGAAAATAATAATCAAGTCGAACAGTAGTCTGAATAATCCAAATAATCCAAATTATCAATCTTCAGCTCAAAAATTTCGAAACATATATAGAATAATTGGTGCTTATGCAATTTACGGACTGGACTATTTTGGGGATAGGATTTTCAAGTTAAATTAAATTTTTACGGTATCTTCTGTTAAATTGTTAGCTGAAAGTACAGAATAGTGAATCAACCCCAACCTCCCTATGCTAAGAATAGCTTTTTAAATTATAACGTTATTATTTCAGCACGGTCCGTAAACTGCATTAGTACCAAATACATTTTGAGTTGTTTTGTTATCGTCTTCATCAGGAGTATACCGACTTTCCTAGACAGAGTATCGTGATTGACATCAGTACATCCGAGCCACGAAAGACGCACAGCAAATGAGGAAGATATGCAGCACATCTACATCAGGATTCTTTAACACTTGTTAGATGACTCTTATACATACCCTCGCGTATACATACCAAGGCAGATTGATATTTTTACATTGTTTTGCCAACTTGGCGATCTGGTTTAGTAAATTAGACTTCGCACGCAACCATCATGCTTTCTGATTCGTCCGGTTATTTTGTTCGTCATAGCCTGGCCACCTGAAAATGAAGGGAAACAAAAGACTGAAAACAGAAAGTGGTGTAACTTTGAATGGCTGATAATAAATATGATATGCAGTTGTATATTTACAAGAGTGTGTATTTACAAAAGTAAAGTATAGTATGTTACAGAAAGACTGCTCCAAGATTTGATAGTTACTTCTTTCCCACCGCAGGAAAATGTGGCACAAGGCCGCAAGGTGAGGAGAATCAAGCCAGCACCCCTAAAGAAGAAGCACTCTGGCCTATTAAAAATTGCTTAGACAGCCCCGTCAGAATTCCAGGCGCTCTATGCAGTAAGCAATAAACTAATTCCACCCCAAAGGCTTGAGATGGTGGACCTCTTAGAACTACCCATGACCAATACCTCATTCCGACAGATAAAAGGCTACCGAAATGACCCAGTTTCTGCCGGACCGGTTGTCGAGAACGGATCCTCGACTGGTATTTAGCAGTCAAGTGTCTCTAAGCAACAGAAGTTGCGGAGAAACTTTACTTCGTCGTAATTTCTTCTATATATAGTGTTTGAAAGAGTCCATATATTCACGAAATCGGGTGGAGCACTATCACACCATAACAGTAAGAAAGAAAAAAATGCGACAGACAGATGCGCAGAGAAAAAAAGATAAAGAAAGAAAGAGAGACCAAGACAAAAGAGAAAGATAGAAAGACAGAAAGACAGACATAAATAGAAAAAGAAATAAATAATGAGAGATAGATAAAGAGAGAGAGAGAGAGAGAGAGAGAGAGAGAGAGAGAGGGGGGGGGCGTTGATGCCGATCAACTAGATTTTTTTTTCAAATTGGAGCGCTAGGGAGAAATTACATTCTATTTTATTGTGGAACAATCTATATCTAATCAACTTTGACGTTCATTGCCGTCTCGTTTTCCAAACAAGATAGCTAGTCAAGCAGAGGTAGATAGATAGACAGACAGAGAGGTTGATAGATAGGCTGACAGAATTAAATAAACCTAGAGTTATGCAGTAAGCAATGTAGACAGACAGTGAGGTATTTAGAAAGACATATAGAGAGTTGGAAATATAGATAAGCTGACGGAGGTAAAAGGACTTGAAGTTAAGCAGGAAGCGAAGTATACAAATAGTCAGACACACAGATAGATAGATAGATAGATAGATAGACACTCACCGAGTAAATAAGTAAAGAGGCAGGCAGCGGGGTAGATAGTTAAAAAGACATACAGCAGCGAAATAGATGGGTAGGCATGCCAGTCAGCCAGATAGATAGACATTTAAGCCTCAACGTAGAGAGGTATAAAGGCAGCTAGATAGATATGTAGTCAGAAATACACGTAGACAGGTACATAGGTAGGCAAGCATTTATACAGCAAGGTACATAGGTAAATAGGCACACAAGCAATGTGGTAGATGGGGAAAGGGTAGATATGAAGACATATACACAGCGGGGTACATAGGTGAAAAGGTGTTTTTTTACTATTGAGTCACCAGTTATCAAGGCCAAGAGCCACTCGAGGATAAATATTAATGAGATGGAAAGATTGTAAGCCGAAAGATGAGGAACACTATGGAAGTGCTATCAATCATAAATGGTATGAACCTCGTTTAATTACTTATGGGTCAGTTTAAGACAAGTATTTGTTGACATTAGATTTGAAGGTGGTAAAGTTGTAATCAGTAGGGAAGCAGTATCGCAGTAATGTGTTCCACACGCGAAAAACCCTTGCAATAAACCCTGTGAATAGAAATTCCGCCTGGGCTAGACACATTGAGGTAGAAAGAAAAGCCATTTCCTTTGTGATTAGTTTTTTGCGGCGAATGTCTTACAATGAGGTAATCAATTTATTTACTCCTCTGCAGGAGTTAGGTACAAGCCCAGTTTTATCTTACTCCCACAAGTAAGATGTGACCCAAGGTCGGGTCGGGAAAGTGGGGTTTGAAAAGCTAGCGCCCGAGAAGTGGGCACTCTTTAAAAATTACCTGGGCGGCATTCCCCGGTAGGGCCGCTTCAGGCAGTAAGCAATAAACTTACTCCTCCCCAAAGAGGGGAGACGAAGCCTGGGAGGGTGGACCTCCTAGAACTGCACAGGACAGACCCATAGACCGGTATAAATCAAGCCCCGAAGGCCAAGACAATACCAGTCTATGGGGTGCAGTATCCATCGGAACAGATACTACGCTTTGATCCTAGCCAAAATGCCAAAAATGGAGTAGCGCGTGCGACGCGTCTCACACGCGGTAGTGCTTTCGTCATAATTGCGACTAGCATGGAAGAGTCCCATGCTACTAAATTTATTTCGTTAAAAAAACTTTCTATCTATTATTACACACAAGCTGAATTAATCAATGTTTGTTTCCCTAAGTCTTTTTTTCCTATATATTTTAATCACACAAAACACGTATTAAAATATTCTTATATTGTTTAATCACACGAAATACATGTTAAAATATTCATTGTTTCTGAGATTCTGTTATGTTTTTTAAAAGTCCATTTTAACGGTGCTAATTAGCTGTGATGTGCAATTTATTGACCCAGTCACCCATATCATAGTAAGTCTTAGTTATTACCCTTACCCTCTCTCATTGTATATTGTTTAACCTTGTTATAAACGAATCACCTGAGTAACAAGTGCATCAACGTGTTTGGCTTCATTGCGATTCGAACCTATCACCTAAACAAGAAGGCTACTTGATTTATTTTATATAGTGTCTATGCACTCTTGCCTCTGTCACACACACACACACACACCCACACACACACACACACACACACACGCACACATATTCTTTCTTACTTTTTCTCTCTGTTTGTTATCAAAGGTAATAAAAGTCATTATTAAAAAAGAAAAAAGTCATTATAAAATAGTCCAATACAAACAGAGAGAGAGAGAGAGAGAGAGAGAGAGAGTGAGAGAGAGGGAGAGAGAGAAAGAGAGAGAGAGGGGGGAGAGAGAGAGAGAGAGAGAGAGAGGGGGATGATGGTAGAGACAGATATACTAATTTTTGGTGTAATATTTTTATCTTTTAAAAATTTACCTGGCTTTACAAACTCATCCTCTTCTTATTAAAAATCTAATGCGAACTCAAAGCGTGACCGAACTGGTGTCGCACTAAAGCTGACTTAATCAACGTATGTCTCCTACAGACTTTTCCATGCATACTTTAATTATATAAATACATGCTTAAATATTCCTTAGGTTTAAAAAAAATCATTTTAATTCTTCTAATTAACTGTAATTTGTAATTAACTGACCAACTAACCGATCGTTCTCTCTCATCAATCTATGTATTTCTCCCACTCTCTCACTGTACGTTGATTCAATCATGTTCTCATATTTTTTAATGTCTCTGTGAATATATAGAGAAATATTTCCCCCCTTTTTTCAGCATCGCTTCTTAATTATTTCATTTTTTGAAGAAGCATTTCTTAATTGGTTCATTTCACTTCAGTCGAAGTTCTCAGAACTGAAGGGGCTCTTTCTTGGAGCTACCACTTGATCTCTATATGAGATACATAGATATTCGAATATTCCATTAAAGTTCTACTTTACCTATCAAATGTTGAGTTAATAAAGAAGTTAGTAATTTTCCTCTCCCCAATTGACCAGCTAACTAGGTTATAGTATATTTTTCTTGTGGTCTTACGGGATTCCAGAACAAAAAATAATCTAGTCTGGTGAGTAATCCAGCTAACTGCTGTTACTAGAAGCAACAGCACGTGGAGAATATGCACCATTTCTGGTATAAGCCCGTGTGGGTTAGCCATACTGAGAGGGTCTTATTTAATCTTCAAACACTGTGCTATTTTTAATATCTAGTCAGGGTTTACTTGTATGAGGAAGTAGCCTCCTCTCACGTTGACCTGACAAACCCCTGTACACAGAGACCTTCAACACGTGATATAGGTGTCTAGTAGGCATTCAAGTTATCTCCAGTATGTATTCAAGTTATCTCCTGTAGACATCTAGGTTCTATCGGATGAAATAATTGATATAGTAGCTTTCTTGTTTAGGTGATAGGTCCGAATCGCGCATGATGCAAATCCCGTTTATGCACGTTTATGCTACTCAGGTGATTCATTTATAGCAAATATGTCAAAGTTTATTAATTGTTAAATGAAATCATAGTGGGATAAATAGTGGTAGTGTTTGCGACCCAACACGGCACCGGTAGGTCTAGTTCTTCAATAAATCTGTCTACCCATTAAACACAGATAAACGTACGTATAATGTGCAGTTTTTTTAATTAGATAATTTACATCAATAAATATAATATTAATTAAGAAAAAGTATACTTTAATAATATAAATTATTTAATATGTATTAAATTGAATGTTTATAATATAAAATAGAGAAGAGAAAATTCGTTCCGCTCGCAAGATTTGCCTCAATAGCTTTTGTATATTTTTCGTATAGATTTTACGGCGCTAATTAATTAAAATAATCATCAAGTCGTACTTTTGCTGATTAGATTAATTTATTAATTAATTAGGCATATACGGTGAGATAGAAACCAATACAAAATGAATTTATTTTAATTGGTAAACAAAGGAAAAATATTGCGTTTTAATTAGGTAATTTTATAGAGAAACACCGAAATATTTAATGCTACCTCCACACATGATCACCTCCCTTGTATTTTAAATTAAGAAATTAGATGAAAAACGGGCAAGAGTCTATTTTTCTCTTTATATTATATGCGCGACCAATAGAAGGTTACTGTAAGCGCCGAAAATAATAAGACAAGCAGAGGTTCCCTTTTTATCTCTTTCGATTTCAGATATCATACTGTAATTAAAAAATATTAAAGGAAAACTTCAGGATGTTTTAAAAATAGACAAACGATGAGTGTTTTTAATTAAAAATACTAATAATTTGACCCGCTTGGTCACCCGTTAAGTTCTAGTTAAATTGTTTGAATTATAAAAAAATGAATTTGTAAAGCTAGTTAAATACATAATGAAATAAAAAGAGAAAATCTTAATTAGCATCTTTCAACCAGCTATATATCTTTCTTTCTCTCTTTTTCTTCCAAAGTAAGATTACATTCATGTACTGCTTGTAGTGATATCCTATTTATCGTATAAGTGATTACTCTTTTATTTGACCGTTTTTATTAACTTCGACTGTTAATAAACCGAGATAAAAAGAGACATACATAAAAAGATAGATACATAGATAGATGAGAGAGATAAATAGATTGGTAAATATATAGAAAAATAGATAGATAGATAGATAGATAGATAGATAGATAGATAGCGAGAGAGAGACGGACGTGAGAGTTATAGACGACATATAGAATAAGAAGTAGCGGGTAAAACAATATACACAAAAAGATGATAAAAGTGGTGGATGAGTTAATTGCAAATTACGGCTAATTACAACAATGTTATTTTATGAAAATCGCTTCAGGCAAGTCATGAAGTCATTAGATGTAAGGATTTAATAAGAACGAAATATGATTATCGCAAAGACAGGAGATGCCTATTGGCCTTAGTCTTGAAAAGACCAAGGCTATAGGTAGGAGGAAAACAGTCAGCAGGAAGAGAGTTTCAGAAGCCGGCAGTTCATGGAAAGAAGCTACTGGAATAGGAAGCTATGTTACACTGATATATTAAAACAGCAAATTGATGGAGATCACTAGACCAACGAGCTAAACGAACTGGAACGAAGGAAAGCAGGGAATAGATGAGACAATTCAGAAGAACATATGTCATAACAGTATTTATAGAAAATACTGAAATAAGAAACATCACGTCTGTGAAAGAGAGAGAGAGATAGAGAGAGAGAGAGAGGGTGCAGAGAAGAAGAAATATGAGTTCTTTTTCAAACATAACGCAATCCCAAAAGTAAGGAATATTTTAGTATGTATTTTGTGTGACTAAAATATATAGCAGAAAAGACTTAGGGACACACACTTTGATTAACTCAGCTTTAGTATATTAATAGAAAGAACGCTAATAAAATTGGTTTAATTTTAGAAAATTTAGTAAAATAATCATTTATTACCTATTTATTATTACCTATAAGATTTTAACATCTTATAGCCATCAAATAGTATATTAGTAAATTATTAATTTGACTACTATGCAGTTAGCACCATTATACGTTATTGTTGAGAACAGCCAAAATGTATTTAATAATCCATCTCTGTTTCTAATAAACTCGTTGGTTTGATGACGAGCGGCTAAAATATATTCGTTTTGTTTTTTAAAATTATTTTGTTGTATTTTCATATTATTGACACTTATCCAACACACATGTTGTTCTTGTCAACATTATGTGCACGTTCGTTGCTTTCTTTCGATTTTTCAACCTGTAATAATGAATATAATTACGGGTTGCTAGCGGAGCGAGTTTAATGTTTTTGTGAGCTTCTACGGGCGAGAGATATTTTCACAAATACTCATTATTATAAGCCCCCGCGGGGGAGGGGGCAACACACAACAACAGAAAATGAGAGACGCACTTTGCCTATACCGTGCTCTCTTTCTTTCTGTCGTATAAAATATGTTCAAGTCGCAATATTAACTCAATTTATCAAGCCATGCGTAGCGAATCAGTACTCTTGAAAGCGATCAAGTAATGAGGGTGAAAAGTGAATCAGAGTTTGGGGGCGGGACGGGGCCCGAGTGGTGGTCGTTAAACATGAGGATGAAACAACAACAACAAAAGAAAAAGAAAAGCCTGTCGTCGATCTATCACGAAAAGTAACGCCTACTGCAGGTTGGCCTGTTTTTATATATATATATAGATATACGGCACAATCACGTTGACACACCGGTTCCCGGTAGATCGCCGAAGTTAAGCGACGTCGAGCCTGGCCAGTACTAAATGGGTGATCATTTAGGAATACCAGATGCTGTATGTGCTCTCTGCTTATCTCGGCATTGTTTCCAGTCGTCTTGAACTACTTGCCATTGGAATCAAGCAGTGTCGACTCAGGAGAGTTGTTGTTGGGATTGTGCAACCCTTGCAATTACAATTACATGCGCAGTCAGTCCCTGGCGGGGCACTCATACGTCGAAATCGACGGGAGAGTCCATTATATATATATATATATATATATATATATATATATATATATATATATATATATATATATATATTGTTTAAGGAGAGTGAATAAAATGGAAGGTATTATATATAATCATATTTTTCTACAATGAGACACACACCGCAGCCAACATACACCAAGTCATGTTGATGGCTGGCTTAGTGTGTGGATGATGCGGTGCATGTCCGATTATTGAAATATATATATATATATATATATATATATATATATATATATATATATATATAATTAACTTGTCACAAATATCCGGGGGGTATGAATCCGAAGGAAGTTGAAACCGGGTTTATGAGAGTGCTCAATGAAAATTCAGAGCAAAATATATATTTTTTGATTTTATTCCATTAGTTGCGACAAAACAAGTTTTGTTTCATTGGTGCAAATAGCGACCAACTCATCGGGCGGGCGAAGGAATTCAAATGGCATAAATTTTAACTTCAACTTTAACGGGAGATTGAAAATTGAAAATACATTGGAGGGGGAGGGGGACAGAGTTGGGGCTTTGTCTATAACGGTGACATGGGACATGAGAGGGGAGGGGGGAGAGGACCCCAACAAGTCGTGTTTCAAATTATTACGTGGGAGGTTTTTCACGTGTTTGTGCTGTGATGATCTCAATTTCGGCCGGGGTGGGAGGAAGGGAGATGGAGCGACGGCCAGAGTGAGTTAAATTTAAAATGAGAATAAAATTATGATTATAACCGTCATTTCTATTTTATTTTAATTCTAATAAGTAATTATCATGTGGATAAAAATGTTTGATAATTTTAATTTAGGGTATTAATTGCTACTTTTGCATTTTATTTATTTTATTTTAATGTTTTGTTTATTATTTGTAGTGAATTTTGTTGTGATTATATTTATTTTTTATTTATTTATTTATTAATTTTTTTTTTTATATTGTGATTATATTATACCGAGATCAATACTAGTGGAATCATTTTATAAGAGAAGTTTTCTGGTGTTACCAGTTAATGATAACACTGGTAACACCAGAAAAAGTTATTGTTTTTATAAAATAATTGTTAAGATGATTAAAATCTTGTCCTTTGCAATACAACTAAATATTGTTAATTTATATATATATATATATATATATATATATATATATATATATATATATATATATATATATATATATATATATATATAGTGTGTGTGTGTGTCAAGTTATATTGAAAAGAATAAAGTGATAGATCGCAGAAGAGCTTATACAAATAATTTATTTAAAAACTATACGTTACATATTTCAGAATCGTACCACGTTTTCATCCAGATGGGTTCGTTTTTTTACATTTTAAAACGTCTATATCCAAGGGATTTGTCAGCGTACTGAAATAAGGTAAACACACAATTTCTCATTGTGTTTTTACCTCATTTCAGTACACTGACGAATCCATTGAGTATAGACGTTTTAAAATGTAAAAAGTCAACCCATCTGGATGAAAACCTGGTACGATTCTGAAATATGTAACGTGTAGTTTTCAAATAAATGATTTATATATATATATATATATATATATATATATATATATATATATATATATATATACGTGTGCACACAGTCTGTTAGCACAGACGGTAGAGTGAGTGCCAGGCAGTCACGATCCGTAGTGACTGGTGTCCAGACTTTTAATCTCGCGGGGTTATGCGCTAGCTAGGTATAGTCACACTGATGAGTGATGAAACGGCGAAACAGCTTTCTGTGGATGAATTCATTTATATATATATATATATATATATATATATATATATATATATATTTAAAAAAACCATAACAATGTAATTTGTTAAAATAAATAAATAATATTTATTTATTTTAACAAATTACATTGTTATGGATTTTTTAAAAATATTTATACCTGTACGAAACAATGGTTTATAATGTGTCTACTCCTTTCTACTTATATATATATATATATATATATATATATATATATATATATATATATATATATATATATATATATTAGGGTAGGTCGATTTTACACTTTTTTTTTCATATTAAAAAAAAGGCACGTACCGAAAGTTGTATATAGACATATTAAATACTCATGCAAAAAATTAGATCAAAAACTTCAGCGGTTTTTTGAGCGTTTGGTATCAAAGATCGTAGACAAGAATATACTGAAAATTCCTCGTTTTTGCAAGATTTGCTTAAATACTGGTGTGAAAACCAAATAATTTGTGCATTTAAAATCAGCGAATGTCCTTTTATTTTATAAAAATGATATTAATTAAAGAAATCTTCAAATTGAAAATTTGCCCCCCCTCTCATTTTCAGTATCTGCTTTTGTAAACTACCTTTTAACGTTATGAATTAAACAGTAATATTTGAATACCTAAAAAAATGATTTTTTTTCTGTTATAAGTGAAAATATAACAAGCAAAGAAATAAGGAAAAACCTAACACTATTTTAATGGAGCTTAATATAGAGAGTCAAATTGCTCCATATAAGACCCCTTAGACAAAAATGCTGGTCTCAATTTCTGACTCAAAACTTTGGCTGTAATGTGTTGATGCCTTGCTTCAAAACCATATACAGTTTGTGAAGCTTCTGTTATTAACTTAACTGCCCGTTCCACGCCCTGAGAATGCCAAAAATGCAGCATAATTTTAAATCTATTAATTGTGTCCAATGTGTGGCATTAAAATTAATAGGTGGTATTCTTTTTAATCTTTTTCTGGTTGACTCCTCACTCCTGAAAAAACAAATTAATTAATTGAATTATTAAAAAATTCCAACATGTACTGCTTTAATAATTATGGTGAAATTAGATAAAATCTTTAAAAATCATTCTATAAATTGGAATAAATAATTGAGTCAGAAATATATGAATAAATATTACTTACCTAATGGCCAAAATTCTTTTTAAAGCTTCTTCTCTTACTTCAATCTCTTCAGATTTAACCATGGAATATAGAAAGTTTTCAGGCAGTAAACAAAATGTATTACCTTGTATATTTCTAAATGTGATATCTTGGATTTCCTGAGGCTGCTCCTTAATCCTCTGGGTCATATTAAAAATGTGCACTTGCTGATTGTGGAATTTACTATTTCTTTTAATTTCAAACCAAGAAGTGGCATACACATTTACAATAAAATTTACTACATAGTGTAGTTTTGTTGTGTGCCTTTGTGGGTATGCACCACGAGTCCATAAACACATGAGCCTGATGGCCAAAGTTAACCATCTTGCTTGGTTTAAAGGACCAATTTTCCAAGAGGTATATCTAGAGTCAACCTTACCTCTAGAAATACCTACTGTGTATTCATAAAGGAGTCTTTGGTCAGAACTAAGATCATGTATTTCATCAATTTTAAAAATTGACTCTAGAGGATTGCTAATAGTGGAAAATGATATTTGGGGTAAATCATGGCAATCATTTGAGCATAATTTCCCCAGAGGGCCACTGAATGTTGTAGGGCTCTTTGCGCAACCATCTATGTTTTTAAAAAGGGCTCTGCAAGGTAGTTCATTATGATGCAAAGAGCAACCAATTGTGTGAAGATTTTTAAAAAGTTTTTTTTCTAAAATTGCAACCATTCCACCTTCGCAACCTGTGTTGGTATTAGTGTTGTCAACAAGTATAGCCTTGATACTGTTCTCACTGTGGAATTCATGCAAAACATCCACCACTTGATCTGCATGAACAGCACCTGTTGCACCACTATTAGGAAGAACTCTGTGTCAGATATTTACTTTCACATGGTGTTTCTTTTGTAAAAGTTAAATGGTGTTCTGGTCCCTTAGTTTTTTTCATAATTCTCTGTCTATTTTCATCCACAATTTCCTTATACATCAATGTGTCCTTATCCATTCTCCCATCAACTCCAATACATATAATACTTTAGGTGGGGTAAAAACCCCTGGCTGAAATAGTTTTATTTGTCTACCTCCAACAAGGTAAGATGTGAGACAAGGTTATGAAAGTGGGATTAGATAAGCCTGCGCTATAGAGGTGAGCACTCTGGCCATTAAAAAATTGACTGGGCAGCCCCGTCGGCATTCCCCTGTAGGGGCGTCTCAGACAGTTAGCAATAAACTTACTCCTCCCCAAAGAGGGAAGGCAAAGCCTGGGAGGGTGCACCTCCTAGAATTGCACAGGGCGGACAAGCCCCAATAGACGGGCGTAAATGCAGACCCAAAGGCCCGGACGATACCGATTTATTTGGTGGGGTAAAAACCCCTGACTGAACTAGATTTTATTTATCTATCTCCAACAAGGTAAGATTGACACAAGGTCAGGAAAGTGGGATGAGAAAGCCAGTGCTCGAGAGGTGAGCACTCTGACAATTTAAAAATTGCCTGGGCAGCTCCGTCGGCATTCCCCGGTAGGGCCGCCTCAGACAGTAAGCAATAAACTTACTCCTCCCCAAAGAGGGAAGGCAAAACCTGGGAGGTGCACCTCCTAGAACTGCACAGGACGGACAAGCCCCAATAGACGGGCGTGAATCCAGACCCAAAGACCCGGACGATACCGGTTTATTTGGTGGGGTAAAAAACCCTGGCTGAACTAGTTTTTATTTATCTAACTCCCACAAGGTAAGGTGTGACAAAAGGTCGGGAAAGTGGGATTAGATAAGCCAGCGCTCGACAATTCAATATATATGTGTGATAATTAAATTTGTAAACACAGAATCAACACGTGAATTCAAATTCGCTCGTTGAATTTTCAACCGGTGAATACCATAAAAAATATCCAATAAATAAAACGCCTATGTAAATAAATAATTATTTATATATAAAATTAAATATTATAGTGTTTTATTCCTTTTTAATTTGAATATGTACATTTAATTTCTTAAGAAAAGGAATAATAAACTTTAAAATATTTATTATTAAGTAATGTATTACTTTTTTTTGTTAAAACCCGGGTTTAATTTAAGGCGACACATCTGCCGGTGAAATCTAGGCTGTGAGAAAAAATCTCGATTTATTTGATCTTAAAGTTGCAATGCTCAAATAAATACAAAGTTTTGAAGAAAAATATTAGTTGTGGTAACTTTTGACATTATTTGGCAACTTTCTTCGAGTGCGATAATTTACAGTTTCAAAATCGACCTCCCCTAATATATATATATATAAGCACTACACTAATAACATGTGATGTTTATTTGCTTTTATATATTTACATTTTTCCAAGAAGCGATATTTGAATAATTTAGCTGATTGTAAATTGTTGAAATTCAAAAGTCATAAACAAAAGTAAAATGATTATGTACCTTACAAGTATGATTACGGTGAGACGAAATACGAGACGCTAGTCATGCCACCCTGGAATTTGAACAGGGTCTCGTGCTAATAAATGTTCAATATTATATTTAATCTAATTATTCCAATGTAAGGGGCTTAATTCTCTCAATAATAGCTATAGTATATCACCGTTCGTAGACAGGTGGTTTAACTAGTTTGAATGAAATCGTTCTAAAAAGTTATTTGCAACCACTTAATCTTTGTTTTGTTTTTAAGACAGTGCTACTCAGACCATCTAACTTTGAGATATTGTGACGCTCTAGATGAGACTAGCAGGGCTTCCAGGTGATGCTTGGTGGCGTGGATTACAAATTAGAATAGCTAAAAAAATAACTGCGTAACTTCCTTCTTTTAAAACCGCGCCCTCTCTCTATCTTTCTTTCTCTCTCTCCTTCGACTGCACCTCACCTTCATATACTCTCTCTCTCTCTCTCTAATTTTCTCTTTGACTATCTCTTCACGTTCTTCTTCTCCCTCATACTGCTCTCTGTCTCTCTCTCTCTCTGTCTCTCTCTCGTTCGCTACTTCTCCTTCCTCTCTCTCACTCCCTAAATTCGACTGACCTTTTTCTATCTACCTCTATACCTCTCTTTTCCTCGACAACCATTCAATCGCCCATTTTCTCTCTACCTTTTTCTGCGACTATCCCATCTTTCTCTTACTCTCCTTAGACTGTATCCTCTCCCATTTTCTTCAGCTCCCTACTTATTCCTTCTCTCTATCTCTTCCAACTCGTTCAATGTAATAGAAAGAAAGATAAAGCATAAAAGTAAGAAATAAAAAGATAACTGATTTACTATTGACCTAATTTCAGTGTTGTTTTTAGAAACAACTACCAGTATGCATGTAACAAAAAAATCATTTTATTTCCTCCACCCCCCTATGCACTAATTTGTTTCTTGGTTACCCGAAAAAAATACACATTACAGTATGTTTTTTTTTACCATAACCTTGTCGGGGTCGCACTGAATCCGAAGATATAAAATGTATAAGTGTATCTACTGCAGATACTGACTTCTAGCCGAATCCCACACACATTAAATAACATACCATTATATAATAGACAAGAAATCACTATCTTTTTGACGAGCGGTCAGTCTAGCATACCTTGTCAAATCGTAAGCAGCCGTAGGTCATACGTATCTATTTTAATTGATGCTTATAATTAATCTATAAAGGCCTTTTTGAAACGAACACAAAAAATGAAACTTTGCTTATTTTAATTGGAATAGAAGTAACAGTCGAGTTCGAACCCTGAAGCGATGATTCCGATAAGATAAAGATGTTTTTTATGAAAAAAACAAACGTAGAAAGAACTGGAAAAGGTTAAGGAGTAAAAGTGATTATTGTTTTGGAGGGAGAAGGGGGAAATAGGAAGGGGGAGTCGAGTGCTTTAAAGAGTTGATAACAGCAAGAGATTTTGAAAATCAGAACTATTTTAGGTAAACATCTGAAATTGAAGAAAATGTGCCGAAGATTTTTGTTGACAGATTCAAAAATAATGATTCAAGTCAAAGAAAGAAATGAAGGTTAATATCATTTTTAGGATGTGAATTGTTTTTCTTCTTCTTATCGTACACACGCGCTGGTATGTGAACTGGATAATTAAAATCATCATCATCATCATCATCATCATCATCATCATCATCATCATCATCATCATCATCATCATCATCATCATCATCATCATTCAAAAAGTTATCTTGTCAGATTTTCAAAGTCAGATCAAAATAGCATTTAAGCTGATAAATCAAACTTCACTTCTGGCTAGCCAATTTCATTTGTTATTGTTGTACCGTCTTATTTACAATAAAATATACTTTATGAGAGTAGAAAGTGGACCTTGGGTTTACTGTCAGCAGTCTTGTAACTCTCGCTTATCTTATTTACCTCACATTCAATGAGCGATGTTTCTGACAAAAGGGGGAGAATTGCTGCTTTCTGGGTAGGAAGCTATCCATCTACCACTTATTGTTGGTTAGTTTATGACTTTGAAGTAGTATTTTTTAGCTTCTTAAAGCTTGACGGGGGTAGGGGTATGGATAAATCCAAACAGTACAGAAAGAGTACAAAACAATTTATACGGGTATACAACGGGACTCAAAGGGGGAATAACGGATGTGGTTAAGAAAAAAACACTCTTCAAGGAAAAAAAACAAAACATTTATCTTTTTTTATATAAATAAATATTAGAAGGAAGATTCACTCTCTATGGAAAATTAAGAATCAGGTAGTTAATAGTTCAAATTGCGATTTATCAATAGTGAAGAGATTCAGTTAATATAGCACTTGCAAGTAGCACTATAAAAAACTAGTCATAAAAGAAATTAAAAGTCGAGAAATAGAAAATTGTAAACATTGAAAGGTTAAAGTAGTTAAGAAAATTTACTCCTAAAAAAATTAGATTAAAAATCAATAATTTGAAATTTAAAGTTTAAAATTAAAATTTAAAAAAGTTTTAAAAAACAATGAAAATGTAAAATTCAAAAATCTAAAATGATTTCAGTTCTAGGTCTACCATTGAGCTGATTTGATACCTGCAGTTTTTCTGGACATTTGGACAATACGCCTTTGCTTTCCCCTATAAGATAAGGGTTACCAGGCTACTTTTCTGTCCATTGTGCTCATTGTCTTACTTAAAACCTCTTTAATATATATATATATATATATATATATATATATATATATATATATATATATATAGTTACTTAGTTTTGTTATTGTTTTTATTCGCGATAGAAACAGCACTGTTTTTGTTGTATTTTTTCACTTTCTAAAAGGTAAAGAATATTGCATTAGGTCGCCCTTAATAGGATGTGTCATTATATTTATTTTTTATATATTTTTTATTAATTGATTTTTACGTAGATAAAAGAATCCATGGACACGTGTTTCTGGATATTAGCCGTCCACTGAAGGTCTGACGTTT
Source organism: Sepiola atlantica (assembly GCA_963556195.1). Classification (NCBI taxonomy): domain Eukaryota; kingdom Metazoa; phylum Mollusca; class Cephalopoda; order Sepiida; family Sepiolidae; genus Sepiola; species Sepiola atlantica. The sequence continues at coordinate 152,230,473 of OY744517.1, read as the reverse complement.
TACCACCAACCATAATACCGTAACAATTTTCTATTGCTATAATGTTAAGTTACATAGTTTTGTTATTGATTTTACTGGCGATAGAAGCAGCGTTGTTTTTTTTTAGTATTTTTCCACTTCCTAAGCCGTAAAGATTTTTGAATTAGGTCGCCCTAATTTTAAAATGTCTGCATGTCGGTACAGTTGAGGAAACAGGGAGTATGGAAGGAGTTCCAAAAACCGACAGCCCGAAGAAATAAGCTATTGGAGACTCTCCGGCATCTGGGTACTTCCACAATGAATATATATATATATATATATATATATATATATATATATATATATATATATATATATATATATATATATATATATATTTTATTTGATGTTTCACCATAAAATGTAATGAGAAAATATAATATTTTATATATCGATTTTCTAGTATTTAAGACCTAGGTAGTAAGTTATGAACATTTATTCATGGCAATTAAGATACACAGAAGCTTCCGCGTTTCATCCCCGTAGGGAACCGTCAGGCTAAAATACTATATATATATATATATATATGTTTGCTTCAAGCAAACTACCATTCTCTACTAACTATATATATATATATATATATATATATATATAATTTATTTAAAAACTATACGTTACATATTTCACAATCGTACCGCGGTTTCATCCAGATTGGCTGACTTTTTAAATTTTTAAAAAGTCTATACCCCAAGGGAAATCGCCAGCGTATAGAAATGAGATTAAAAAGAAAAAACAATGAGAAAAAGGCTCCTTTCCTCGAGATGTCGGCCTTTGAACCTCTTTACATGCTCCCTGTTTACCCGACTTTACCGACATGCAGAAATTTGAAACTTAGGGCGACCTAATGCAATATTCTCATTAGTTTTTATACTTCATTTTAGTACGCTGACGATTCCCCATGGAAAATAATGGAGATCGTCAAAGTTCTTCCGGCGACCGTTTTTAAACCCGATTGCGGAACCTTCAATACCATATTGGGCCTAGCGAATCTTTCTATGATCATCAGCTGGATTTTCGCCGGATTTCCACCTTTGAGTAGCTATACTATGCATCTGACAAATCGGTAATTTATTGTGCCGATACCATTTTTCACTAACTCGAAACGGATTATTTTATCCTGAGGGATTCGCACAGTGCCTCTTATTTACGTTAGTTATTTTAATACACTTAGGTAATTTTTAAACCCCACTTTCCCGACCCAACCTTGGGTCACATCTTACTTGTAGGGAGTAAGATAAAAACTGGCCTTGTGCCTAACTCCTGGAGAGGAGTAAATCAATACTACTACTACTACTACTACTACTACTACTACTACTACTACTACTACTACTACTACTACTACTACGGATGATGATGATGATGACGATGATGATGATGATGATGATGATGACGATGATGATGATGATGATGATGATGATGATGATGACGAAAACGAACAAGAACTAGATTTATTTCTTCGATGCCAATTTTTTGTTTTAGACTTTACGTCTTTCCATACTCTCCCTAATTTTAGAAAATTAGGATCGCGCTCGGCGATATTGAGACTGCATCAGCGCCGGACATCCGTAAAAGCAAGGACCGCGTTATATTTGAGTTTATTTTGAACTTAAAAATTGGTAAGTAATAATCAATTCTAAATGACAGTCTTCTGGAGGTTGAAGGTTTAATCTTCAACGTAAGCGATACTAAGAATACAATTAAAAGCCCAATAAGACTTCTACCCGGTCATGACTGATGGAACAATGAGTTCTGCTCAAAATTCCGTACAGATTCCCGAGTTCAAGATAAAGTTTACCGAGTTTAGCAAGACGCACCCGAAGAAGGCCGGATGATATATTGGCCGAAACGTTGGGAGACTAAAACCCAATATGAAAACAGTAGTCCGAATAATCGAAAAAATAATAACAAATTACATATTATTATTTTCCGAAATTACTAAATACAATTAGTAACATGTCGTTGAGGGTTGGGGTTGCACATTTTCCCCTCGGGCAACGGCGGGACTGGTCTTGCTAGTATATCCGTCTTTATTAGTTGTACCTACCTTGCGATGCCAAGGTTTCTTTTAACTTTCCATTTTGTTTCGCTTATTATCTCCCGCCTCGCCTTTTTGTCTTTTCGCTTAATTAATTTCTTGTAAAAATATCAATTCCCGTTTGACAAATGCACTATATAATCTTTAGCTCGTCACTAATTGAATTATTGACAGCGTTTCGTTTAGTTTTTATTGTTTATAATATCAGAGGCTTGAATTAGTTTTCAGAAAGAAAGGAACAAACAAGTTTGCAATGTTTCTTACTTTTTAAATTTAAAATTTGTTTTATTCATCCTGAACAAAGCATAATTCCACTGAGACGTAGGGCCCACATTAAAGAGGCCATCCTAAGTGTGGATTTGTTCAGCAATATTTTTTAACATATTTGTTCACATTACATTCGATATTTTACATGTTTGTACAGTCGAGGAAAAGGTAGCAAGAACAGCAGTTCCAAAAGCGGCGGTCAGAGAAAAGAAGCGAGAGTAGAAAGTTTTCCAGCATCTAGGGGCATCTTCAGAGAAGGGTGCTCGTCGAATAATCGGGGATATTTACGTTGAAAGAATACAAATGCAGTAAGTTCGACAGAGCATATTCCGTGGAAAAACTTGTAAAATAAGCACAGGGATGTAACATTGTGCCGATGGGAGAACTTGATAAACAGCATGGGACCTATTAGGTTAATGACTATTTTTTGCAGCTTGTCTAAGAGGGAGATACTTTGTTTTCAATCACTGATAATTGGACGACTATCGACGTTCTTTAAATTTTCATACAGAAAAGAGGTAGTGTTTTAATACCTCTACTTAAAAACTACTCTCCAATCTAGAGTATAGTGACTTTTTTTTATTCACATGTCTGTATTTTCTTCTCGGGTTACGATCGACTAGTATGGATATAACACTGAGCTCGGCAAACAGTAAACACACAATAAAGCTAAAGAAGACTAAATAAAGAAACAAAAACAGAGAAAGAGAAATAGAGCTGAATATATATATATATATATATATATGAATATATTTATATACATATATATATATGTATATATATATGAAAATCTCTATATGTATATAAATATATATATATATATATGTATATATGCATGTGTGTATATATATATATATTATATGAAAAAGTATATATATATATATATATATATATATATATATATATATATATATATATATATATATATATATATATATATATATATCGCTGCGCAGCTCCTAATTTAGGTTGACTCCCCAAATCTTCACCATTTTTTCTCAGTAGCCCCTTACGTCTACAGTGGCGGCCTATTTTGTTTGGGGGAACCATGATAAATATATATATATATATATATGTGTGTGTGTGTGTGTGTGTGTGTGTATATATATATGTACAGACAGAGAAAATGAGAGAGAGAGACGAAAGTAGAACGAGAAAGAGAGAGGAGGTGGAGAAAGAGATGAAGGAAGAGAAACAAATATGGAAGTAGACCGATTAAATGGAACGCTTGTTAATAAATTACCCAGACACGTGGACAACAAGCTTCTGAACAGATTCATAGAACAATTATTAATGTTACTTTTAACACAAAACGACGCATAATCGCAGTTAGGGGTTGTCGCTTAACCATCCACAACAAAGCCAATTATTTCTCCCATGTACCCACCTAGTCATAAAAAGGTAACATTTCACTTCAATACAAATAGAAGAGCGTAAAGTCACTATTAGTTTTGTAAGAAAGGAAAAACAACTATGACACCTCTAAACTTTTCCTTTGTAGTAAATCTTTAGTGTCGCCGCCCTACTAGAGAAAACTCAGACACAATATCAGTTTTTAATGTGACTGCTTTAGACTGAAGGGAATTTTTTTTCCTCAGTACAAGACGATTTATCTTGTCGAACTGAGGGCAGAAAAGATACTACACTTTTATCTTAGCAAACCGGTCAAATTAATTTATCACCCCCACAAATACAAGGTTAGACACATGGTCAGTTTATAGTAGGGATCCGGCTGTAAAAATAATCTGATCGTTCCCCTTTGGGATTTTCATAGATGGGACCGCCTCAGGGAAAAGGATATATACCTACCTTAGAAAGAGATGACAGGCAAAAAACAATTGTCGTCTTAAGAAGTAGGAGGTAACATCGTGGATGACGGCATCTTGAGGTAGAAAACATATACCACACTACAGAAGGCAGGATACTTTTACGAAAAACTGTTTTTCTTTAAGTTTTAATCATTTATAAATCAATGTTAAAGTTCGAGCTTGACATTTATTACATTTTGTATCACAATTAAGCAGACAATCGATGTGAATCCTCAATTACTTAATAATAGAAACGAATTGCCGATGCTCAGTGTGTAATACTGTTGCATTTTCACTTAGCGAGGCGTGTATAATCGTATACCCCTATTGTCGTGGAAATCACACTATTGGTTGTCTGTGTATATACAATCACTCGTATATACAATCACTCGGACATAGATGCTTATTAATAAGAAGGTTTATTAATCAGAAAGGAACAGCCACAGAGAAAATCAGAGAGACGGGCTACTTTCGTGCGCGTGTACGATACGAGCGATATATATATACATACATATATATATATATATATATATATATATATATATATATATACATACACACACATATATATATATATATACATATATATATATATATATATATATATATATATATAAGTTAAAACTCTGTTTCCGTTTCCCTATTTACTTATTTCTTTTCTTTTCCTTCCTGGCACATGTGTACCGGAAATAAAACAGACAACAAACATCCCCACATATGACCTTGATAGGCAACCCCTGATAGCCGGTTTGTGAAATAATAATTATATTTATTTTAGATTGCCGTTTTCAAGAACTCTGTTCACACTTCAAAGAAGGCTTAAAGAAGAGACTGCTTCCCACAAATTTCCACACAAAAAACAAAAGCTGAAATTGAGATTTACTTTGCTTCTAAAATCGTCTAATGCACTCGGCACGAAATTATAAGTTTCACGTTTATTTGTTTATTCATTCATTCTCAGTTTTTATCATTATTTCTTTCTTACTTGTGCGCCTATGATTTTCCGTTAACTGATTATACAGGCACACACACACACACACACACACACACACACACACACACACACACACACACACACACACACACACACACACACACACACACACACATATATATATATATATATATATATATGAATTAGAATTCATATCAGCGTAACCGCGCTAATACCCACTTCTACACTGTTTACTTTCTTCAAAGTCGTCAACGAGATCAGACGAAAATTATCCTCTTGGAACCACGTGTGGATTTACTTGCGATTTTAACATCAGCAAAATGAGGAGGAAAAAAAAGAAAGAAAGGAAATAACTCTTCGCCAAGACTGTTTTACGGCGAAAGTCTCAGTGACATATTTTTATGAAAAGTGATTTTATTTATTTAATAAATAAATATATAAAAAACGTTTCTCGTTTTTTTCAAAATTCTATAATATATATATATATATATATATATATATATATATATATATTTATATCGGACATCTGTACCGTATATGTCGGACGCACCCACTTTCAATGGAATTCACGTCGGAAAAGAGAATTATCTCTCCACCGATGTCACGTGATTTCGCTGACTTCCGTTTTACTGAAGTCACCTTGACCCCTAGGTTTTACTTAATTTTTTATTTAAATAACAACTTATGTTCTGTAACAATACGTATACGCATAGAATATAGTTTGACATATTATTTACGTATATAATGTAACTTCGAAATATAGTTTACTAACATGACTATTGTTTTATATTCGCATTAGAGATAGAAATTATTTATTTATGATTTGGTAAGTATATAGAAAATAAAAATTGAATCTATAAAAACAGCAGAAAAAAAACAGCAGAAAAAAAACAGCAGAAAAACAGTCGCCCCCTACAAAATAACAAGCAAATAATAAGTTTAATCTGATTTGTTATACTGTAAAAGAAAGATAATATTTAAGCTGACATATCAAACTTAGGTTCAATAAGATCATTTTTATTTGTTATTATTGTACAATGTTATTGGTACTATAATAACGTATTCTCTTTATAAAATTGGTAACATAGAAACATTTTTTAATTATGCCCGAAATATTTAAATAAGCACAAGGAATAACGCATATTTTAATTAAAAAATATAAAGAGAAATGTCTCCATTACTAAAATGATTATATTGCAGCCGCGGCAACGCCGGGTACGTACAACTTTTTATTGAATATTTTGAATATGGTTTAATTAAAAGTAGCAAAAGTATCCGTTGCAGGATGGATGCATATTATATTTAGATCATTTCATAAGTTACTGTCTTATATAGCCAAAAGAAGGAACGCTTTTAACGAAGCTTTATATAAAAGATATAACCATTTCTTCATTCGTTGTCCGACAAGTCTCGTAATAAAGAGTTATTTCTTAGTTTATGTTCTTTATGGTAGGTTGCTAAGAAAGGGTGCTCTTGGCGAAATATCAAACAGGGTAGTGAGAGTTATTTTTTTATTAAAAAGATTCTCTCAACGTAATATCTAACAAGATATATTAACTTCAGGAGAAAACATTTGTTATACGTCCCTCTCTGTCGACATTCGTGTTCTTCCTGATCAAGTGGTCGCGAATCCCAGTTAAACCGCGTTTCCCAACGTTGCATTTTTTCACACCTGCAGATGTACGTACTTCTGTCATTGGCATTCTACTTAACGCTTCCGGTAGATCTGCAACAATACACGGCTTCACCGGGGGAATCTGTCTAATAGCAATTACTGGTTGTATTGTTCATAAACATTTATATCTAAATTAAGGGCAACACTAAAAAAGTTTGCATGTTTTATATTTGCCACTACTTTAACCTTTAGGCATAATCTTTCATTTACCTATAGATAATTGTCCCGTAGTTTCCATCTTTAATATTGTTAGAGTTTCCTATCACAGGTATATAATTATCTCTGGTTATATAAAGTTAGGTATGTGTATGCATTTATATACTTATATGTATAAGATTCACTCCTAAACAAATTAACTAACCATTATATATTTAGGAACCCAGATTTTAGTCGTAAGGGTGGGTAATCCTGGCTATATTTAGTTTAATTTATGCAAACGAGGCAAAGAGGAGTTAAAGCTTTCGTGAAAATTCAAATACCTCCGATTGTGTAGAAATGTTAACAGTCGATATTAGACATCAATTAATGAAAAGTCCGCAAATTTATTATTTTGGGCGGATTTTAAAGGATTTTCAGGAGACATAATATGCGCAACATTTCCCATTTGAAATTTCAAATATTTCAGATTTGCATTAAAATTGATACATCGTCATTAGACACCAATTAAGCAACAGTCCCTGCATTTCCATTTCTTCTTAAGACTCCTTAAATGTTAGATATTTTCTAGAATCCACATCATGTAATCAATGTTGATCAAAATTGGAATAAGGATTCTCCACGTCAGGTTTAGTAGTGTTATGTATTGATTTTGAACTTCGTAAGTGGACAATAAACGGATGCAAAACTGTTCTTTTCTAAGAATTCATTTCACCTTTGATGGGTGGGTATTCTTCTAGTCTCTATACAAACGAATATCACTATTTGAAATACACTTGCCAATTTGTAAAGATTGTTAAGGCATACAAGGTCTGAAGCTTCAGCTGAATATAGAGCTCTTATCGCATATAAAAAAGTGTTCGATATTCTAGTCTAAATCCAATGTTTTTTGTTGTCAATGATTACTTCTAGACTTCTTAATTATGTGAACTTCATATTTGATATCATTATACGGTACTCTTATAGCTCATTCACTATGTTTCCGTGATTTCGCGTCGTCAACGTTCGGGCAGGTCTCGGAATCGCCCGAGAGTTGACGAAACTATTAACCAAGCAGCCGATAACTTTTGAAAGAAATTAATCGCGTTCAATAAAAAAAAAATGAATTTTTATAATCTCTGCCAGCTCGCTGAATCTCCCGAAGGACTAATTGAGTTTTTCGAAAAAAATGTAAAAAAAACAAAACGATATTTGCTTAATAAATCAAACAAAAGCATTTTTTTGAAACTTTCCGATGCACAAACATAAACAAACATTTTATTTAAAAACATTTTACTAACAATGGTTCCTTTGATAAAATCAAACAAAAATAAACATCTAATTAATAACAGTTGTTTAGCTGTAGTTTGTTCGTTCTTCATTTTTATATGTGTATTTTAGTTTGATTTTCTTCATCATAATTTATCGGCTGCCAGTATTCAATTTAGCGTTTGTCAGTTTTCGTCTCCTCAACTCCTAGGTGCTTCCGTAACCTACCCGAACGTTGACGACGCGAAGTCACGGAAACATGGTGCGTCATCTATAAGAGAACCCATTCTACTAAAGCTGAGTTAATTAACGTTTTGTTTCCCAAAGCCTTTTCTTATATATTAAAATTACATGAAATAAATGGGAATATATTTCTTGGTATTGAGATTGAGTTATCTTTTAAAATAATACATTTTTATTGTTGTAATTAGCTGCAATTCTCAATTTTCTCTTATCAAGTTTCTATCTCTCACTCTCACCCTCTCTCACTGTATGTTGTTTGATACCCCGTTTTCATTTCATACACATTCTAGTTTCCTAGTTTTCTAGCCTGTCTCCTCGTCTCTATATGTGTCTCTCTTTCTCTCTTTCTGTTGATTATCAATTGAAATTAATAAAGAAAGGAAAGTATAAAAACAATGGAATCGTCCGTTATATATAAAAGGAAATATCACCAGGAGTAGTAATATTATTTAATGCGTAGTTTTAAAGAGAAAGACAGAAAAAGAGAGAAGGGGAACATGACTATCAGAACGAAAGTAATTTTAGATGTTGTTTTCATATATTTTTTAACCAACCTTTGCCAACTAACTCTTTCCGAATTCAGAAAAATCCCAACGGATGACGAAAAGAATCAGATTTTTGTAGTGTGTGTATATATATATTTATATTTAATGTCTGAAGCGGTGTTGTAGAGTTGCTCGGAGATTGGCATTTAAAGATATACAATGTCGAATAGTAAGAGAGCATAACTTTTATCTTCGATGCTTTTCAAGCACGAGATTGTCTCAGCAGGATTACTTTAATTCCAATTCTTTCTTGTCTCTCTTTGGCAACAATTGTTTCACTTTTTTTTTTTTAAATTTCAGGTCTGATCGCAATAATAGTGATTGTATTCTAAGTGAAATCAATCCCATAATCCCTTGTATATACGGTTCTTTAAAATGTCATCCGCTAACTCTATCGCTAAAGTAAAGTTCATCTGTAATCAATTTACTTTTCGTGTCTATTATTTCTATGTAGATACTTTTGCTAATATGTACATTTTCGTATAATTTTATTTTACTAGCTTGTTATATCCTTGTGTTGTGATTTTATAAAAGTTTATAGGCTTATAGATATTAGCAAACATATATATATATATATATATATATATATATATATATATATATATATATATATATATATATATATATATATATATATATAACTCGTGGAATGCCCGTCTCAAGACGGGTATAAGAAATAAATATAGCATTTGTTTTAAATTTTAATGTTTTTCTTTCTTTGGTACGGTTTTGGTGGCACGCCCTAAATAGTATAGTTTTAAAATGAATAATGGGCTTACGTTACACACTCTGTTTCCTAGAATACGTATTCCATAATTGGTAATGATAATTTCAATAGTTTAGAGTTTTGCCAAGCACCTGCATATTATTGACACTCACGAATCCGCACCGATTCTTTTAAAAATGCATTACATAATATAACTCAAAAGTTGTATGTAGTGTAATTCTTTGCTCTATTAGTTTTTTCATATCTAATTTTTTAAAAGGATTTTGAAGGCCGTTCTGAGTTTGGATTGGCGCACCCTCTAAATGGTAAAGTTTACAAAATAAAGTAATGTGCTTATGTTACTCACCGTGTTGCCGAGAAAATATATTCAAAAACCCATAATGATCGGTTTATAAGAAAAATAGAAAATTATAGATTTAAAAAATAAAACTTTATATATAGGCACCTCTTAAATGTTAACATTTACAAAAAAATGATATGACCGCATTACTCACCGTATGTTTTAGAATATATATTCCAAAATTCATTAGTTTAGAAGATTACCTTGTACATGTTTAGTTTGCAATGAACAGTCAATTTTGCCAATTTTTTGTTCACATACGCTTACCTCCACCCCAGCCCTACATTTTAAATCTCAGTCATTTCCTTAATTTCTTTGAGATTAATTTTGCGTGTTTTTATATCTGGGTTGGCGTTTGATGCGGAAAATATACATTAAAACATGTTATAAATAAAATAAATACATTTTTCTTTCTGCAAAATCAACTTTTTATAATTCCTTATGCAAAACTTGACTTTTTAAACCGCAACGTTTTTTTTATTTCATAGCAATTGCTCCAGATAAGGCATTAAGATAGTCGATGTAAGGAGCTAAAAACAACTATTTCATGGTCAAAAACTTACCGACGATAAGTGTTAGATGGAGAGATTCCGACTCATAAAACAGCGATTATTCCCCCTCTTTCAGAAAAATCGCTCATGGAATGTGAGGACTAAAGGACAAAATAAGGCGAGCGAGAGATACGATGTTGGCAAAAGTAAATCCAAGGTCCACTTTCTACTCTTCTTGATTTAGTGGGATATGATCTCTTCTCGTCGCTACAGTCTCCTTCACGCGGAGAGATGTTTCTAGTCTCTCTCTACGATATCGTTATATTCATTGTAGGTTCACGACTGAGATCCAATATCTGCCCCTGTAACACATTTACAGAAAGGAATCGTCTAGCTACAACCACAACAGAGAACTTTGTTTTCTCTCTCTCTCTCTCTTTATCAAAACAAGAAAACAAACGAAACTTCCATGAACAAGGTTTCTTTCCTAGAACATTCCATCTGTGGAACAAAATACAGCGTTTGCTTCCCAACCGACTAAATAATAGTCGTCATCAAGTCTAATGTGAACAAATACTTGTTGAGCCGTCCTCTTGGATAATCAGTTCCTCTTAAATAATTTTCTGTCCATCCCAACAATTGTTACGGAACACTTGTGGAGGCAATCATCGTCCAACTGAAGATGTTTTTAACTATTATCCTCGAGTAGCCACCAGACCTGGCTAAGTCGTGACCCGTTAGTGAATAAAATGTTGCGTTATACCTACGTTGCGCGCGTTATTTACGTCATTTTAGAGCCTGTTAAAGTCTCACGTCTGTAATAGGCTGATTATTAACACCTGGTGATTTTGAAGTAAATAACCATTTTAGTTTAAATTTAGTTGTGATACTGATCTAAATTCTAAATTCTAAAATATTACAAAAAATTATATTTTTAACTCCAAGTTTCAGATTGTTTACAATGTTTGTCGAAAAAAAGTACCAAGATTTTGTAAGCCCTCCCCTCCCCCCTAAAAAAATACACACAAAATATTTCCCCCTTAAATTTTTATTTTATTTTCGTATAAGTAATTTTACTGTCAGGTTTCAAACTGTTTACAATTGTTTGTTTTTTTAAGTTACGAAAATGTACTCCCCAAAACACACACATACCCAGAATGTATCTCTCTTTTAAAATATAAATTCTTTCTAAATAATTGTATGTATGTATTCCAAAATCAATGTAAGCATTATAGAAACAACTCGTTGCGTTAGTTTTTGATTTGTCCATTACTCCCCTACTTATTCGACCTACGCCCCTTTTAAAACTATGAACAACTTATTACCTTCTTCTTTACGCCAATCTACAACCTCAGCCCCCACCTTCCACTATTTGCCATCTATTACACATTTTCCTTCCCTCGCCGAGTATCAAACCCTCTAGCCGGTGACAATCTTTGATTCTGTGAGTTTTAGATTCATCACCATACTTTAAAAGGCAAAATAATTGTCGAAAATGTAGTCTTGTCTTAAAAAACAATAATACATAGGAAATAATATTGATTTATGAATAATTATTCAAAGCTCTCACAAGATAGAGCACTTTAAGTTAAGTTGACAACAAGCCGTCATTCTGCTGAATGCGTAACTCTGGGCAACGCCTGTTGACTTCTGTCTGGACTGCTTGCTCAATAGTCGCCGTGTTTGCTATTTAGATGTTAATTTACTTCGAATTTCTAGTCAATGCGCGTTTAAGTATTGTTGCGTGCTTCAGCTATTGAGTCAAAGGTGACTTTCGTATCGGGGTTCGAACCGTGTTACCGGCAGGGAATGTCTCCTCCCATACGGACGATTGCCGGTTTGACACATGTGTATATGGGTTTATTTTGAAAATAATATTTATAAATAATTATATATATATATATATATATATTTATATTTAACATCATATTAACTATAGTTATTCAGAGAGACACTTCATATGTTCTTCAAAAGCACTTTAAAGAAAGACAATTGTTTCTGCCTATATCTACAACATATATTTTATAATATACAAAATGTCGCAAATATACATGAAGAGACTTCATTAGTGTATACATTTTTATCATTTATTATTCATAATATATATATATATATACTTTTGTTTAACATACTGTTGTTAAATCAAACATATATATATATATATATATTTATATATATATATATATATATATATATATATATATATATATATATATATACACACATGTTTGATTAAACAACAGTGAACATTCCTGTTAGTTTATTTTTTATCCATCTTTTCAAGTTGGCCGACCAACGATCTAATGTTCGGTTCAAGTGTGAACAGGAACTCGCCAAAACTGCAAAGTTCTCGTCTCCCATGAGTCCTCATCAGGCACGTGAGGAGTTACACAAATTAAAATTGGTGAATATAGTTAGAAAGTCGGTTAATACAATGTTTTACTTTATTTTTTATTGAAAGCATGTAAGTATACCTTCTTCTCATATCGACCCTTGTTGATGGAAGTTTTTTTTGCTCGGATGAGTAACGCTTCGATTATGGGGAGGCGCAGGTTGTCATTTAAGAACACTAGGATGGCAGTGTTTTGTACTAATATGTTTCTGAAATTTTTTTTTGGGGGGGGGGCGTCATGTTCTACTAGATATTGGTAAATGGGGCTATGGGGGGAGGAGAGGTGACATGTAAGGCTGTGATCGATACGAGTCTTAATCATACCGATATATGTATTGTTTTTGGAGACACCTTCTCCCATTGGGCATTTGAATAGATACACAGCATTACTAGTTTTTACTAAATAGTTATCTTACGTCGGGTTATTTCTTATTAATAAACTAGTTGTTTTAAATTTCTTACAGTAAATAGTGAAACGGAGCTTAAGGTTTTTGTCGGTAGGAGAAATAAGTTTATGTATGATATTTTTTATTACTTTTGTATCTACTTGATTATTAGGGTGCATCTGGTTGCAGTAATAAAGATTGATGATGATGATATTATTATTATTATTATTGTTATTATTATTTTTATTATTATTATTATTATCATTGATAGTGTTTTTTTGTTATGGCGGCTTAGGAGTGTTTAATTTGAGTGATCGACGATGATTACACACACACACACACACACACACACACACACACACACACACACACACATATATATATATATATATATATATATATATATATATATATATATATATATATATATATATATAATTAGGTTAGTCGTCTATGTGCGAAACGTCCGTAAAAAATGTACCGAAGTCTTGATTTGGAAAAAAAATCAACAGTAAAATGAATAAAATCTTTGTCACTAGAATTAGCCTGATATTCTATCTCTCTCTCTATCTCTCTCTTTCTCTCTTTCTCTCTCTCTCTCTTTCTCATGTAACGTTAGTGGGAGAGAAACTCAGCAGAGTGCTCGATTATTATAAACAATTCATAAATAAGAGAGCACACGGCCTAGATTTACAGATTAATGAAAAATAAGATAAAATAGATTTACTTGCATGGGACGTATATATCGGCAAAATTTGCGGGTAGAATTCCCGAATTAGTAAAAAAAAAATGTAAAAAAGTAAACAAAAATAACAAAACAAAAATTTGAGATGAAATATCGTAGAGAAATTCACGTTGCGTGCGACACGCCATTTTCCGAAGAGACAGACATAAAAAGAGGCTCAAGAGAGTCCGGCATAGGAGGTTAATTATCGATCCCTTTAGTTTGTATCTTAAACCGACTGTACCAATGTTGTCTAAATCTTCTGTAATTATATATATATATATATATATATATATATATATATATATATATATATATATATATATATAGTGAATAATACATTATAATCAAGTGTATCCAGCTTAGAAATTTACTGTAGTTTCACGGTCTCACCGATCATGAGACGTGTCTCCAACTGGGATCAATCAAAATGCAAACCGGAATAATTATCAGTTTTTATACATGCTGACGTCGTGTTTTGCGCGGTTTTGTCAATATGTATTAGTTCAAGGTGGTTAACTGGATAACGACACGAAATGACGAACTGGGTATGCCAAGTTCGAATCTAGTCGATTCCATGATATAACTTTCACTTAGGAATGTTGGCAACCATTATGTGGTTCCTCCTGCACTAATGCCGACAACAGAATCAAACCGGTCAACAAAGTAGTACCATTCTGATTCATACGAATTTACTTTACTTTAGTTCAAGATTTCTAAAATCTCTTATTATTAGTATAAGTGTTATATATATATATATATATATATATATATATATATATATATATACACACACACATATATATATATATATATATATATATATATATATATATATATATATACACACACACATATATATATATATATATATATATATATATATATATATATATACACACACACAGACACACACACACATATATATATATATATATATATATATATATATATATATATATGATAATTTTATTTACACAAACATGTACAAAATCTGCGACACTGTCATGTCGATGTTATCGATCAACAGTTACTATAAACTGAGATCTCATCAGGCAGAGTTAGAATCCGATCTTAACCTCAGATCATATTTGGAGAGAATGCAGTGGAGGGATAGAGAAAGAGAAGAAGAAGGAAAGAAATTTAACATTTAAAAAATTAAAGCATTCTCTCCAAATATGATCTGAGGTTAAGATCGGATTCTAACTCTGCCTGATGAGATCTCAGTTTATAGTAACTGTTGATCGATAACATCGACATGCCAGTGTCGCAGATTTTGTACATGTCTGTGTAAATAAAATTATCATATATAAAGCTCTATTTTGATATTGAGCACTTTTTATAAACCCGGTTAAAATTCTCTGGATTACCACCCTGTGGATATTTTTCACCTGGATTATTACCATTATTATTATATATATATATATATATATATATATATATATATAGTTATTGTAAAAGTCTTTGCAACAATTTAGATTTAGCAGATAAGGATTTTTATTTTATATATATAGCAACTACGAATGGAAGAAACAGGAAGAAAGTGAAATAGTGGGAGGGATTAGACTAGGCGACCGGTTGTCTTGTAAATCATTAAAAATAAAAAGGATTGATTCGCCGTTAAAATAACAAATTAACAAAAAATACAATAAAACAAGACAAAAGAGTAACAAAATAAAAAATAAGAAATGCATAATATTGATATAAGTATAACATCTGAATATATAGAAAAGATAAATTTAATAAATAAACAAACCACACAATATTAAAAAAGAACCCACCCGAAACAGAATCAGTCGACTAATATTTCGCTTCTTTTATTGACAGAAACTTTTTCGAAGTTTTTGTCAATAAAAAGAAAGGGAATATTAGTCTACAGATGCTGTTTTATTTTGTTTTTTATATTTTATGGTTTGTCAACTTTATCTTATTGTAAAAATAACGAAATCTAAGATTTTAAGAAGGATTGAATTTTGTAGAAGATTTCAAACCGCACATATGTTTTTTTTTTGTGAAAAAGACGGATCTCAACAGATCTCGACTTATCTTAACAGATCTCAATGCACACTCACACAAACAAATGAACATATACATGCGCACACATACACGCGAACGGTGCCGCATTAATAAAAAAAGACATCTTGTGGACACATGCGTGTTTAGCAAAGCAGTGCTTGCTTTATTGTAATCTTTACTCCCGCCCCAAACACCTTGCAAATTAGGCGACTGCACCTCTCTCTATGCTGCCATCTCGCTTACTGCAGTAGCCGCGTACTTAAATACATGAGTCTTTTTACAGGACCCTTTTTGTAAAGTCTCCTTTACAAAAGTAAATTCGTATGAATTAGCATGGTACGACTTTTAAGGGACCGGATTGAATCTGTTGTTGACATGGGCTTCCACGATTTTTTCTAGTACCTGTTAATTGCAAGAGGGACCATGTGAACGTTACCAACATCCGTGCGTGGTGCAATTGAATAAACTAGATTCGAACTTCACCCTAGAACCTCCAAATTTATAAATTTTAACTCGTAAAGACTGTTGGCCTTCGAGTACAGATCAAAGTGTACCATCTGTTCTGTGTTCAGTCAAAAGATGAAATTTCCTTTAACGTGCCCCTTTTTTTATATCCCTCACATACAAAAAAAAACACTTTGTGTCTAACTTTGTTCTCATAATTAAATAGGAACTGTCGGTATATAACACCAACAGTTCCTATTTACTCAGGACGGTCAATACCTCCTTCCAAATCATCCGATTCCCTAGCTTACTGGGGACCTCAGAAAACATGATTTATGTAGCGCTTCGGATGTCTTTCTTCAACTTTTGTATCTTTACTTAAAATGCTATAGGAAATACATATATAGTCGCTTCTAAACAGTAACATCTTGTAATAAAAACTTAAGAACATGTTACAGCGCATGTTCCTTAAATGTGACTCAAACGTAAATGCCGTCAAACTGTGCTGAGAACTTTAAAACCGAAAATGATTTTCTATATGACAATTTTTAATGCTTATGAATTCCTTTCAAAGTACGAAAAGTCAAGAAGTAATATATTCTTTTTTCAACTATTAACAAAATATTTAAATGGCTAACTTGAAATGCATTGTGGTGAATTAATTTTCAAATTAAATTATTTTTACTAGATATTAAAAAAATCTCGTTTTTGATTTCAGTAAATAATCGATTATAAGTAAATAAAATATATAAAAAAATATAAAAGTCACTTAAAGGCAAAAAATTCACAGGCACACAGAGACACACCAGAAGTGGGCACACAATTTTATTGGTATTATTTGGTGTATTTGGACAACTGTTCTCATCTTGGATGTTATTTTGACAACTTGTCGGCCGATAAAACCGCCGATCCTCTTCAGGTGCGTCTTGTCGAACTCGGGAATCTGTACAAAGTTTCGAACGGAACCCATTACTTAATTCCGAACACAAAATTTTATTAATTGAGAGATTAACAGAATTCCTTTCCAGTGACAGCTATTCTGCAAGTCCCTTACCAAATAGAAAATCCCCGCCAAACACTGTTTTATACTTAGGTTATTTTTAATATTCTTTTATCATTAATAAAACATAATGTATTATGTATCTGTATATTTATATATATATATATATATATATATATATATATATATATATATATATATATATATATATATATATATATATATACATGTGTGTATATATATACACATATATATGTGCATATATATATATATATATATATATATATATATATATATATATATATATATATATATATATATATATATATATATATGTATATATATATATATGCGTGTGTGTGCATGTGTGTGCGTCTTTTGAATATCTATAAGTGTTTTTCTAGCTGAAAAAGATTTCATTTTAACTATGAATTAGTGATGGGACGATTCCGATATTTTCCCCGATTCCGATACAATTACGGATTCTGTCTTAAATTTCCGATTCCGATACAATTACCGACTCTGATTACGATTCTAAAACCACCTAAAAAGGTGGAATTTCATTTTATTTTTGTGGTGAGGTATGATTTAGTAGAGAGTCATTATCTACTTTTAAGTGTGTTTCTTTTGGATATTGTATCCAATATTTTGGTAAATTAATTGTGAGAATTTCATCTATATATATATTTTTTACTTCTGCAACTTTTTCCTATTCATCAACGCGTGCCAATTTTACCTATGCTATTTTTACCGGGCCATTTGTTTCGGTGCAATTTTTACCTAAATTTGTTATTATTATCTAGAAAGTTTAGCTTTATTGGTAGTTTAACATCAACAAGTTTTATGATTTTATCATTAGTACCAGCAATGGAAAATTAATATAATAAAAGAATCGTTTTTGAATCGGAAATGAAGCTTAAATGTTTCTGATTCCGATACCGATACCGATTCCGATACCTCAAAGAGTTCAGATTTTTTTGATTCTCGATTCTGATTCATCGTCCTAAAACTACTATGAATAGATTATGGCGCGCGTACGTCGAAAGTTGTATATTAATACTAAGACAAATAAATTATCTTTGCAATTCAAACGTACACTTCCACGTGAAGCCACCGGACACGTGTAAACACGCGAGCGCCTTCAACATACAATCAGAATAAACGTTGTTCATGGTTGAAAAACGAACGAAACGGTATGGAAAAAAATAGCCTTAAATATATGTGATGTTCAGTTATTCATAATCAGAAAAGTTTTGTATCCATTTATTTATTTTATTTTACATCAAAATATACATTTTTGAAAATGAACATTTTTTTCCTTGGAGGATTTACCTTAAACTTTAGTAAAAAGCAATATTAAAATATGAATTTTGTCTTGAGAGTACGTACAATGATAATTATTGGAATAAATTTCTAACAACAGATTAATTATTAATTAGTATACTCTCTTTTTCTATATATATATATATATATATATATATATATATATATATATATATATATATAAAACTCAATGTCTTTGTTTGTGTTTGTGTTTGTGTGATGTTTGTGTGTTACCGATAGAAAGAAAGGTTTGAGAATATACAGAAAAGTATACACAAGTATATTCTTATGTAAGATTTAGTGGGGAAGACAATGCAAGTGTCTCTGTATCTCTAAGGGCACATTTAAGGGGGTATAACCTCCATAAAACTTGAAATATATCCTATTTTTATGAAATTTAAATAGTATGTATAACATTTTCTTGGGTAGACAATGGAAGTGTTCCCGAATCTCTGAGTTCCTTCCTAACCTAAGAGAGAAATGGTGGCTGAACCTCCTAAAAACTTAGTGTATATAGTATTTTGATGAAATTTATAACATATGCATAACATTTTCCGCGGAAGACAATGAGAGTTGTCTACAATCTCTTTGTGCGGAATGTCTACGTGCCACATCTCTATCTTTCTCGCTCTCTCTCTTTCTATCTCTCTCTCTTACTCTCTCTCTCTCTCTCTGTATGTATATATATATATATATATATATATATATATATATATATATATATATATATATATATATATGATACGCCAAGTGCATATCAGCGACCCCGCCTGTCTCTGAAGCTCTCTACTTTTTTCTTTTTGTCTCTTTAATTATTTATAATATATTTGGTCTTTCGTCAACAGATGAGGATAGGGTAACGCATGTGCAATCACACGTAGTAGATTATATATATATATATATATATATATATATATATATAATTATATATATATATATATATATATATATAATTGAAGTAAACTAATTTAGACTTGAGCAGAGTATACATGGACAATAGAAATAAAACAGCTTCACATGTAAGGTAAGCTGAAATACAATTATGGTATTCAATACTCAAATACCGCAGATATTAAAATCAGCTCAATGATTGAACCTTCAGATCAAACAGAGCTATTGTAGAGTAAGTTGAGACAAACAATTCATAACATTATTTATTTTAGTTCTAAGAATGTAAGATAAACAATGATAAACAATCATTGTCGATCTTGAATTCTTGGAACTGTTATAAATTATGTTCTTCTCTCTCTCTCTCTCTCTCTCTCTCTCTCTATATATATATATATATATATATATATATATATAGTCATCCACATACGGACAGTTTTGCTGTATCACAGCTCTTTAGTGCGGCTAGACCAGCTAGTGCATCAAGCCGGTATTGAAACTCAATCGTCGAGCTGACAGTCGGTGCCTCTATCCGTGCGCTATCATACAACACTGGCTAGATGTAAGTAATATCTACAATGTAAACATTGTTAAGTGCCGCGAGCTCGAATTAGTTTTACCCAATGAGCTATGCCTTAAAGCTAGTGGCAGTTGGCGATATCCTTACAAATATGCTCTACCCAAGAAAGGGAGAGTTATACGTGTGTGTGTATACTAGAATAATACCTATTCCAGGACGATCAAAAATTCCCTAGTCACACAAAAAGTTTGCACCAAAAATGTATGGCTTTCCTAATAAGATTAACATTAATATGTAATGATAATGAACCTTATGTCTAGAATCTTTATTTCAAGTTTGATTAAAATCCATTGCATGCTTTTGATTCTGAAAGATGTCTAAAATGTAATGCTTAAGTTTGATATTCAGGGAATCTTACTTAATTGGTGTCCAATGACTTTGCATTAAATTCAATGCAAATCTGAAATATTTGAATTTTATAATAAGAATTGAAAATAGTCCAAAGAAACATAAATTTGGGGAATATTTAGTAATTAATGTCTAATACTGAATGATAAAATTTCACAAAAAAATCGGAGTTATCTGAAATTTCACGAAACCATCTTTGCATAAAACAAAATATAGCCCATATTAACCATACTTACGCTTAGCAATTGTGTTATTAAATTCATAATGACTTTTTAATGTGTTTAGGAGTGACTCTTACACATAGAAATATATAAACATATACATATAATAAACGGTATATATATATATACTTTTTACTTACATATATATATCTATACTTTTTAGTTACATATAAATATATATATATATATATATATATATATATATATATATATATATATATATATATATATATATACTTTTTAGTTATATTCTATTGACCAATCCAAAATATAGTATTCTTATATGACGACGTGATAATCGTTTCAAGTTTCGGGTGCAACGCCTTTTGGGTGGGGGTAGGGGGATTCGAGATATATGGAAACTTTCGATGTGAGTGTTTTATGCCTTATAACTTGCAAGACCTTTATTCTGTTTTGGATTGATATGGTTTTTCCATTACTATTAAATGAACAATTTCTCTGATGATCAGCGATGTTTAAATGAAGACGATATATTTTTCTTGATCGAGCGTAAGATGTAAACAAATTTTAAAAATCGAAATAAAAAAATGTTTGTTTGTAAGACGAAAGAAGAAAATACAGGTATTCGTCGAAGCCAGAAAGTGAGGAGATTGAAAAAATAAATGAATAAAAATTATAAGTATGGATGTGTGTGTGTGTGTGTGTGTGTGTGTGTGTGTGTGTGTGTGTGTGTGTAAGGTTAGTGGGAGAGACCCCCATCAGACTAGTCGATTATTATAAAAAATCGAAAATAAGAGCGTAATATTTATTTATATATGTATTACAGAAGATCAGAAAAACATCGGTATCGTCGGTTTCAATCCAAACAAGGAAGACCTATACTTGGTCGCCATTACCGAACTCTCTGTCGAGCCGCCATTTTACGGAGAGGCACACATAAACAGAGGCTAAAGAGAGTCCGGTAAAGGAAGCAAATTAGAGCTCTCCTTGGTTTGGATTTGAAACCGACGTTACCAATGTTTTTCTGATCTTCTGTAATATATATATATATATATATATATATATATATATATATATATATATATCGGTGTGGCTAGATGTAGGAAACCTATCAAACTCGAGATCACTTTTAACCGTGAACAGCGGTTTTCTGATGACTTACCATTTGCGCTAACGAACCAACTACAAGAATATAGGGAATTATATCGCTTTAATTATTTTTCATTTGTTTACCACTTTTACTTTATTGATAAAATCAATTCTTTTTGTGGAATATTATTGCATTACGCTAAGTGGAAACCATCTTTTTCTCTACCAGACAGCTGTTCCGTCGTTTCACGATACACTAGCTAGACGAAGTAAGCATCAAAGTCTCTAGATTCAAAACACGTACGCCATATAACAACCAGGATCAGTAGTGTCGGATGTCTTATATATCAGGTAATGACACACACACATACACATACACCCACGCACACTCTTTGTGTCTATATTTCTCTCTCTCTCTCTCTCTCTCTCTCTCTCTCTCTCTCTCTCTATATATATATATATATATATATATATATATATATATATATATATATAATGATAATAGAATTAACGATAAGTGAAGTATCGTAAAGTGATCTATCGCGATACAGTAAAGTTGAGTAGAGCAATCAATTGTAAAGAAAAAAAGATGAAGATAAAAAATTGCATAAAATTACATACAATTACATAAAGTTACATAAAATTAATACAAATTTTATTACATCGTTTAAGGATTAATGTAACTCCCTGCATCTGAACTTTCGATGTAATAAAATTTGTATTAATTCTATGTAACTTCATGTAATTTTATGTAATTTCATGCAATTTTTTATCTTTATCTTTCTTTTTATAATATATATATATATATATATATATATATATATATATATATATTGGTTCGATCACAGTTGCTAGTGATATCGCCTGATATTTAGCGTAATGCGAAGCTCTTTGTAAATAAACAAATGAAGCACTGTCTAATTAATATTTAGATAGGTTTATTGAGATATCACTTACCAACGACACTCATACCACAGTAACATTATTGAAATGGGTGCTAGTCTAGCCGCAGTAAATAGCGGTGGTACAGCGTAAAAGTCTCTCTCCCCCTCTCTCTCTCTCTCTCTCTCTCTCTCTCTCTCTCTATATATATATATATATATATATATATATATATATATATATATATATATATAGTCATCCGCAGACAGTTGTTTCTCAATTAACGACTTATCAGTGTGGCTAAACGTAGAAACGCCAAGACTACAAACCCGAATATAAAAATACTTATAAATACGAAATAACACATTACGCATTTATTATTTTTTTGTTTCAGTACTATAGTTTACGACTATTTCATGTATTCAAACATGTTATAAAAAACATATATATTATATAACGAATTTCAGTATTTACTTCAACAGTGCCCAATACGTGAGTAGAGCTAGGTAGTAAGTTATGAAATTATATTTATGGAAATTAAGCTACACAGACGCGTCCACGTTTAATCCCCGTATGGGAATCGTCAAACTAAGTGTATGGAATTTGTGTTACACGAATAGCACGAATTTCATAAACTTAGCTTGACGATTCTCTACGGAGATAAAACGATATATTTACTAAAAGATATTCATGGCAATTAAACTACACAGAGGCGTCTCCGTAGAGAATTGTAAAGCTAATTGCATGGAATTTGTGTTGCGCTTAATTGTAATAAATATATTTTCACAACTTATGATATTTATATATATATATATATATATATATATATATATATATATATATATATATATATATATATATGTGAAAAATATATAAATGTTTAGGTCTTTTCTCTAGTTATTTCTTATTTCATGACGCATGACGTACTTTAAATAAAATCTCTTTTCTAAAGGAACCCATTTTTCGGCCGTTCCTTCGGCCTTCCTCGGTGTATTGTGATATATGGGTGTGCACGGTGGGTGTCGGTGGCTGCGTGTTCATCCCACAACCGTTGCACTTTTTTTTACTTATTGAAATTGCTCAAGACCAAGCATGAAGCCACTTGATGTAAGGAGTTTTAAAAAAACATTATTTTTAAATACTACTTCAAGGTCAAAAGCTAGCCAACGATACGTGTTAAATGGATAGACTTCGGTCTAAAAAACAGCAATTCTTCCCCTTTTGTCGGAAACATCTCTTATGCAATGTGAGGACTAAAAGACAAAATAAGGGAAGCGAGAGTTACGAGGCTAAACATCGGTGGCGTTGTTGTGGTCTTTTTCTAAAACATGAGTGGTCAATAAAAATGTTATATATATATAAAGATAGATGAAAGAAGAGGAATAAACATGTACGAATGACAAATTTATTTCAACTTCGATTGTTCAATGCAAGGTATACTCGCTAATAAAATTGTGTTTATTATTATTTCCTTAAGCCGAGGCTTTTCAAAGATTAAACCCTTTGAAAAGCCTTGTCTTAAGGAAAGAATAATAAACATAATTTTATTACCGAATATACCTTGCATTGAACAATCGAAGTTGAAGTAAATCTGGACATTCGCACATCTTTATCACTCTTCTTTCACCTATCTTTATAATTGCTCTATCTCGTATATTGAGCTTTAACCATTTCACTATAGGTTCTATCTACTAAAAGTTTACTTTTAGTTTCATATTTTATTTTATTTTATTTTATTATATATATATATATATATATATATATATAGTAAGCAGTGAAAATATATATGGCAATCAAGCTACACAGAGGTTCCCGTGTTTCATCCCCGGGGGGGGGGAATCGTCAGGCTAAATGCATTTAGCCTGACGATTCCCCCCGGGGATGAAACAGGATCCTCTGTGTAGCTTGATTGCCATATATATTTTCACTGCTTACTACCTAGCTCTACTTACGTATCGAGCACTGTTGAAGTAAATACTGAAAACTGATACATAAAAAAATATATCTCCTTATAATATTTTATGTGAATACATGAAGTACTAATATAAATATATATATATATATATATATATATATATATATATATATATAGAGAGAGAGAGAGAGAGAGAGAGAGAGAGAAGGGGGAGATAGATGACCAGACAATAAATGTTCTTTTTTCTAATTTTTAAGAGGTCATAAAATACCAACATTTTCTGGACAAGGGTAAGAAGAAGTTGGTAACAGATTTGCTGTTGGGGGGGGGGATTGGCTCTATGTTATTGTTATTTTAGCTCACACACACACACACACACACACACACATATATATATATATATATATATATATATATATATATATATATATACGCGCATAAACATAAATATATATATATACATGTGTGCGCGCGTATGCGTATATAAAGAATGGTAAAATGCAATACATATTATATACGAAAGTTAGAATATAAAGAAGGTTAATACTTAAAAAAAATAAAGCATTGGAAAAGAAAGATTGCTAATAAGGGAAAATAAGCTATTTTTCCACCGTACACACTCATCCTCCCCTTCATTGAGAGGTCCCAAATCTTTGTTCAGTTCTGAAATGCGGTTGTTCAGTTTGGCTTCGTGTTTTCGTATCTTTTGCTGTGTTTTAAAATTGGAGGCTATGATGCATTTGATGTTGTCTATGGTGTGGTTTGGGAGATTATAATGCATGGCTACTGGCTACTGTGTGGATTTGTTTCGAATTGTCTGTTTATGATTATTAAGATGCAGGCAGAACTCCAGGCCTGCTTCTCCGATATAGTTGCCCTTTGTGCATCTGGTGTAGTATATTAAGGAAACCACATTGAGGCTATCGTAGGTGAGAGGGGTAAATTTTAGTTGGATGTCGGTGCTTACTTGAAACCAAAATTTGAAGTAAGCATTGCATTCATAAGTTTCTTGTAAACACACGGCAAAATTTCCGCATTTTTTCATATAAATAGATACACTTTGATACAAGAAATACAAAGGAAGAAGAAATGAATTAGCCTGAGTGATTGTGTGTGGAGAGGCTCTTTTAAAAACAATAACATAGTTAATTTTATATTGCTAGAGAAAGAGAAAGAGAAGCAGTTAGAGAGAGATAGAGAGATAGAGAGATAGAGAGAGAGAGGGGGTGAGGGAGAAGGAGAGAGAGGGAGAGAGGGGGATGGAGAGAGAGTGAGGGTGACGCCAAATTTTATTTTTTATTGTTTATAAATACACGAGTCCCCCCTCTCTATAAACTCTTATGCCTTATCATTATATCTTTCTAGATAGCGAATATATATTAGTTCCATTTACTTAATCTTCCTCGATAATTAATGATCATATTTTAGAAAAGGTTTTAGCTATTTATACTTTTTTATTCAATCACGTTACATAATTACTGTTAATATCGACGAAACTATTGCAGATATATAGGCAAATAGAACAATAAAATTACAAATTAACAACAATAAACATTAATTTATAACAGACTCTTAAAAAGATTGTTATGAAAATTAGGCATTCAAAGCCGACTCCTTAAGCCGTTCGCCTGTACTTTTATATGCAGTATTTCAAAATATTATGTTGTATTATTTATTTTAATAACAATGACCTATTTTGATAGTAATATACGAGTGATAAAGGAAAAGAACTTTCGCATGTATTCATTTATTTATATAAATTGTTCTTCCTGATTAGAACTGAGCTCACTGGGCAATTAGTAATGTAAAAAAATGTAAAAACATTATAATTTCTCTTCCTCACGTGTTGAAGCAGACAGAGTACGAATAAGATTGCTGACAGCATAAGCTTGTAAGTAAATGTCGAAAAACACGATCCGGTTTCAATCTTAGCCTGAGGCACTAATCTATTTAACCAAACTTTGGAGCTGTAATACAACGAAACAGAGTGTCTGTAGATGACAACATATATGTTTCGTGGGTTGAACACTATCATAGCAAATCGCCAGTTATCATTAGCGATAATGAAAAGCCGTTCATGAAGACGAATAGAGATCTCTTCGGTAGCTGATATTATTTTGTAAACAGTCATATTTCTCTTCCTCGTGGTGTGTAGGGATGGTACAGATAGAAGCTAGGACTGTCTAAAAACGATCCGGTTTCAATCTCGTCGTGAATAATAAGAGTAGTTCAACGTAAGACTTTATTGCAGTTTCACAGCACATCCGATCGTCACAAGTGTATTGATAAAAACTTTATTTAAATTCCCTTTTTAGTTCAATACGAATTAAAACTGTAGTAAATTGTTTAGTTAGGCATATTTATTGTGTGTCGATGTATATCTCGCCTCTGCGTTAAAATATTTATTATTTACTATTAATCAATTATCATTAAAATAAAAATGCAAATGTCATTTTAAAAAATCTTATTTACAAAAAAATTAATTAAATCCACCAGTATGCATTTCGATTTCTTCGTAAAGAAGTCATCTGTTTTAATAAAAGTTGAATAAAATAGTTGAATAAAATACAACTTTGTGGCCCTTCAAAATTTGTAAGGCATTTGGAAGCCTTTAATCTGTCCAATAAAAGTAATTGCTGACTTCAAAATTCTTAGCAAATTATCATGTATTAAAATATTGGAAGTATTCGAAACTATTTAAATCGAAAAATAAACAACTATTAAAACGACATTATCATAACAAATAGTCGTTCTAGTATCATATACCAATTTGGTATTGATTAATGATTTAATGACCAAATAATTAAATCTGTTAGAAACACGGCATAACTTTAAAAAGTGAGCGAAGCAAAAATGAAAGTACACACACTCATAGGGAACATCAGGTAGGCACAGGAAATTGCTAGCCAAACGGTCCGGACTTTTCATATTATCTGAAACCAACGGTATCAATAGGACTATTAACAGCTTCACTGTATAGTAATATCCATAATAAATATATTATTGAATTGAGTCCTCTGTGTTTATTACTGCTAACCTACCCCCCCCCCCTACACACACACACACACATACACACACATACATTGGAATTTGAATTAAAATCTATACATCATCCTCGAGTATCTTCGGTCTCTCTGTACAAGTGTTGGCCAGGACAACCAGACATGAGTCTACTCCCCCCCCCCCTACAAGTAAACCCTGACCAAATATTCAAAATAACATAGCATTCGAAGACTCAAAAAAGATCCCCTCAACACGGCTATACACGGGCTCATACGAGGAATGGGTCACCTTCTCCAAGTAATGTTAGCCCAAGGAACCGCATTTAGCTGGATACTCCACAAGACTAGATGAATGCTTATACTGGAGTCCGGTAATACCAAGACACCACAAGAAAAATATACTATAACATAGTTAACTAGTCAGTTAGGGGAAGGACAATTAATGATCCGAAAAGAGAACTTTAATGGAATATTAGAATATCAATGTATCTTTTATAGAGATAGTGTGTTATGCCAGGAAGGGGCACCTGGATTTCTGAGAACATCGACTGAAGTTAACTGAAACGAAAAAAATTGTATATATAAATAGCAACAGACTGGCCATACCTTATCTCTCTCTCTCTCTCTCTCTCTATATATATATATATATATATATATATATATATAGTCATCCACATACAGTCTGTTTCGCTGTTTCATATATATATATATATATATATATATATATATATATATATATATATATATATATATATATATATATATATATACGGAAATCGCTCCAGACAATGGAAGAAACCACTTGATGTAAGGCGCAAATACAAAAAAATATTCTTTAAGGTCAAAAACAGAGCAAACAATAAGTGTTAGATAGATTCCGACTCAGAAAACAACAATGATTCCCCCTTTGTCA
>OY744517.1:152189381-152196881 GCA_963556195.1 Sepiola atlantica | reverse complement strand
ATAATTGTATTTAGATGTATTATATCACTGTATTCTATATAACAACATGCACATCTTACGAATTATACATACATGTACACGCACACAAATATACATATATCGTATAAAATGTAAAAAGAATATGAACTAAAAGACAAACTAATTAGAGGTTTAATCAAAATTTAGATTCTTGATCAACTCATCACATGAATAACATTTATGAAAACCAATCATGTCCCTGTGTTAATCTCTTGTTTCTAATTATTTTGTATTTTTGCTTAAAGGAAAATTTAGGTAGATGACTATAAATTTAGTTATATCACAAGGAGTTTTAACAACACCGACTTTTTGTGAAAAATAAAATATTACAAATCTCATCAATTTTCTACACTGCCCTGAAATTAATAACTAACTGAATTTTCAGAAACATATGTATGCAAAGAAAAAATATTGTTGGTGTTGAAGTTTTCAGAGCGGGATTACAAAGTATTCATTGTGTTTTAAATTTTGTATTCTACTGAGTTGTAATATATATATATATATATATAAATATATATATATATATATATATATATATATATATATATATATATATATATATATATATATATAAATATATATATATATATTTATATATAATAATAATAATAATAATAATAATAATAATAATAATAATAATAATAATAATAATAATAATAATAATAATAATCCAGGTAAAACATCCACAGGGTAGTAATCCAAAGAATTTCAACCGGGTTTATAAAAAGTGCTCAATATAAAATATAGCTTTTATATATGATTATTTTTTTTTACACAGACATGTACAAAATTTGCGACACTGGCATGCCGATGTTATCGATCAACAGCTATTATAAACTGATATCTCATCAGGGAGAGTTAGAATCCGATCTTAACCTTATATCATATAATAGCTGTTGATCGATAACATCGACATACCAGTGTCACAGATTTTGTGCATGTCTGTGTACATAAAAATAATCATATATATATATATATATATATATATATATATATATATATATATATATATATATATATATATATTAATAAGAACTGACCATTTTCTTACTTTTGATATGTTGTCAATATTAAAATCGAGATGAACCAAAAAGTTAATAATACTTTAATCAAACTCTATCATTAAATTATTCTAAGGCCATGCAAAACACTTAACGTGTTGACGTTATGACGTCATGAGCATGTGAATGCCTGTTATTACTTTGTAAGCTCTGTTTACAGGAGTACATGTAAATAAAGTCAGCTGTTATTGGATGACGTTTTTGTGAGATGAGCAATTCTTTAAACGTTGTTAACAGGACAAACAGGCACGCTAAGGTTAATAACAATATCCGAGCGATATGATAAAATATGTTCCAATATATTATTGTAATGTCTATCTGGTAATAACAGTCTGATAATGAAGTGCATTTTTTCACTATCATTTCTTTGTGATTTAAATATTATTTAAATATGTTATATAATTTATTTGGGGAAAATGTTTACCATACATTATTCATATGGTGGTATTTTTAATAGAAATAAGGTAAACATGAAACTTGATTATATCCATATGATCCAAAGTATATATATATATATATATATATATATATATATATATATATATATATATATATATATATATATATATATATATTAATATATGTATACATTATGTAATTGTTGTTATCATCTAGCTTGTTTTTATGTTACGCAATTGAAATAACAAAACTACTTTTTCTAAAAAATATCTTCATATATATAAATATACACAAATACATACATATATATATATATATATATATATATATATATATATATATATATATATATATTGTAAGTAAATGTTAGAGATATATTATCAAATATATAAATGCATGCGCATATATATAAACATGTATATATATCTATATATATATAAATATATATAAATATATATATATATATATATATATTTTTATATTCAGTTTAACTTATCACATTTACAACTGACCAGATTCCATATCATATTTTTAGACACTGTGTCAAAAGTAAATAAATGTTCTCGAAAACATTATCACTGCAGGATTTTAATAAAGTAAAATAACTTAGATATTATTAGTATATCATATGTCCGCATGTGTGATATTTTTAGATTACGATGCACTGCTATTTGTATTATTTTACAATATATATATATATATATATATATATATATATATATATATATATATATATATATATATATATATGCAAGCATGTTCTTATATATGCCAGTTCTTTATTTCAGCTTTGTTGAGCTTTATGTTGGTTTGCCCAAAGCACAACAGTAGAGCGTGTCTACAAGAATAAACTAAACACATTCGTATCGGGCAGCAAAATAAACCTGGTGCTAATCATGTTATAGTAAAGGGGACAGTCAAGCTACCCATGTTTCACTCTGCAAACTTTCACTAATAAAACTCACAAAATAACCCGCCACTTTTTTGTTACCACCCTTAAAAAGAAAAAAAAACAACAACGAATGCAACAGTAAATAGTAAATGAATTCATAATAAATCAAGTGAACAATAAAAGAAATTGACAGAAAAATTAGTAACGCGCTTTGCTTTTATTTTCTTTCTTGTCTTTTATGTAAATAAAATACCCTATTGACTTGCTCCCACTGAAACTAGGTGTGATACAAGGTCGAAAGGTGGGGAAAACTAGCTCCGCCGAAGGAGCAAACTTCTGCTACAAAAATAGGCAGGAACGGACTCGGTGGCATTCCCCGGCGCGTCAGGCGTCGGTAATATCTCCCTACCGCGTCAAGTTTTAAGGAGTAATGCCTGAAGTTGCCGGAAGTCGAGCCAGACGATACTTCATTCCAATATTCTAATAGCCTGTGGCCAAGTTGTAGTTACTATTTGTATTATTTACTCCTCTCCAGGACTTAGGCACAAGGCCAGTTGTATCCTACTTCCACAAGTAAGATGTGACCCAAGGTCGGGTCGGAAAGTGCGGGTTGAAAAGCCAGCGCCCGAGAGGTGAGCACTCTGACCATTAAAAATTGCCTGGGCAGCCCCGTCGGCATTCCCCGATAGGGGCGCCTCAGGCAGTAAGCAATAAACTTACTCCTCCCCAAAGAGGGGAGGCGAAGCCTGGAAGGGTGGACCTCCTAGAACTGCACAGGACAGACCCATAGACCGGCGTAAATCAAGCCCCGAAGGCCAAGACAATACCAGTCTATGGGGTGCAGTATCCATCGGAACAGATACTACACTTTGATCTTGACCAGTTACTATTTGTTTGTTTACGAATTCCTCTTAGGTTTTTGGAGATAGACCTCTCCCATAACCATGCGAGTTCTGAAACTATATTAACCAGGTTATTTGGATGAGTATATTTCATTTTGATCCAATGTGGTACAATATTATCATGGCGTTTGCGTTGCCGCTTTTCATCTGTTAAAAGGAAATATGACGTTTTAGTTCATTTTATTCATACTATTTCAGAATTTTCTCACCTTGGGTTTCATTCGCAAAACGTTTCCGCCGTTGTAACCTCCGACCTTCTTAAGGTGCATCTTGTTGAACTTTATGTTGAATTCAGGAATCTGTACGGGATTTTAACTGAACGCTTTTATTTATAACTTGAAAATTATAGAAATTAAACCAAAATAAGAATAGAAACGGTGATATGGGGTTCAGGGCTTGGAACAGGAGTTCACGCGATTGATTGCGGGTAAAGCTGAGTGAGCTTCGAGATGAGTTAAGGACTATACATTTACGGACATTTATTTCAATAAATATCATTTTATTCACACCCTTCACAACTAAGGAAAGCTTAGTTCATCATTTTGCCCCACTTCAAAAATTGAATTTTTAAAATGAAAAATATGAAAAGAATAAAAGAAGTAATACGGTGGTATTGACGCAAATGGACAAAGAGTAATTCATTCAATTTTGAGTAACGGCGAATCTTCCTGTTGGTAGTTTATTTAATAAAAGCAAATGCGAACGTCACTTAATTAATTTGAAAATAAACATGATTTTGTGTCAATGCGGAGAAAGTAGAAACTTTTCGACGTTTCGTTTGTTTATGTTTACAATGAGACGCTGAAAATGGCCGATTCGATTAAGACAGCCGACCGAGAATAGTTAATAGAATAAAAGAAGACTTGCGTAAATCGGGGTAGAATAATCGTTATTTATAGTTAAGTAATTTAGCTTTTAGTTATTTTTAACTGATAGTTTTCTGTTTGTAGAAATTGTAGGACATTCAACCTATTTTTTTTAATAAGACAATCTATATACTACTAAACGCTGGCGATGTTATCTTGATTGCTTGCTACCGTGCACACTTTTCATGTACATGAATGTTTTAGATGGCGAGAGGA
Organism: Sepiola atlantica; assembly: GCA_963556195.1. Classification (NCBI taxonomy): domain Eukaryota; kingdom Metazoa; phylum Mollusca; class Cephalopoda; order Sepiida; family Sepiolidae; genus Sepiola; species Sepiola atlantica. Next base: position 152,192,527 of record OY744517.1, on the reverse strand, counting down.
AGGACGAAAAGCATACAAAGAGGATGAATGATGAGATATGGTAAGAGGAATGGGATGATATAAATAATGAAAAGATAGACAGAAAAGGATAATGCGGAGGGAGAGAGAGAGAGAGAGTGCGTGTGTATGTGTGAGAGAGGGGGGTATATTATGACATAACAATGTATTCTGAGTTTGGAAACTCTTTGATTTTGTAATGGACTGATATAAATAATTATCAGGGAGAGAAAGACGAGGCAAAGAAAAATAGAGAGAGAGAGGGGGAGAGGGAGTGAGACGGAAGATAGAGAGAGGGAGAAGATAAAAGGATGGTCTATAATGACATCACAATGTATTCTGACTTTGTGACATCGTTTGTTTTTGTAATGGAATGATGTAAATAATGAACAGGGACATGAAGATGATAGAGAGGGGAAAGTTGAGATAGATAGAGAGAGAGAGAAAGAGAGAGATAGAGAGAGAGAGAGAAAAAAGAGAGAAGAGAAAAAGAAAGGGAAGGTCTATTATGACATCACAATGTATTTGAACTTTTTGACATTCTGTAACTTTGTAGTCTTTGTAAAAACTTTATTATCAATCAGTTTAAAATTAAGAAATTATATATTTAATAATATGTATAACAAATACTGACTCAACCAGCATGTGTCGTCTAGCAGAAAATAAAGCCAAGTGTTTACTACAATTAAATATAGAAAGTTCCTTGACTTTTTGGCTATTTTTATTTGTCTAAATAAATTGGCCTTTTGGCTATTTTTATTTGTCTAAATAAATTGGCCTTTTGGCTATTTTTATTTGTCTAAATAAATATGCCTTTTGGCTATTTTTATTGGTCTAAATAAATTGGTCTTTTGCCTATTTTTATTGGTCTAAATAAATTGGTCTTTGGCTAGGAACAAAGTGTAGTATCTGTTCTGATGCTTCACTTAGTCTATTCTGTCCTCGGTCATTGAAGGAGAATACCTTTTAGACTGAGCCAATTTTTTATTTGTGTTCCAATTCAGAGTTTCCCTTTTTGGGGAGCTAGAATTTCGCTGTATAAAAACGACCTTGTGTCTCACTCTGCCCTCGTGGGGAGGCAAGTAAATAGAAATATAGAAAGTAGTCTTTTTTATATTTGCTGTCGATAATTTCTGCTCACAAAAGTTTGAGTAGGTGTCGTCTGTAGTATTTGAGAATACGTCATCGACAATCGGTCGGGCAGTGGCTTTGTTGTTGTTTGGTGTTCTGTTGAGTCCTAGGAAGTCCACCATCCCAGGTTTTACCTCCTCTTTGAGAAGGGGTTAGTTTATTGCTAATCGCCTGAGGCGCGTCTACCGGGTAATGCCGACATTGCTGTACAGCCATTTTTTTTTAGACCAGTGTGCATCTCACCTAGTGCCCTGGCTTTTCAAAACCTCACCTGACCTTGTGTCTAACCTCTTGCAGAAGAAGTAAATAATTATACCGTTAATCATTGCGTAATGTATTTTTTAGACGGTGATCGCGTTTTTTTTAATACCGTTAGTCATTATGTGATGTATTTTTTAGAGGGTGGTCGCTTTTTTTTATACCGTTAGTGATTATTAAATGTTGTAGTTTTTAGAGGGTGATCGCGGTTTCTTATACTGTTAGTCATTATGTAATGTTGTATATTTTAGAGGGTGATCACGTGTTATGTTTTTGCACAGTCGACGGCAAACATAGCGGGCTTCTATTAGTAACACGCGCCTTCGTTTATTGTTATGATATAGTTCTATTAAGAGAAAGTGAAAGTGAAAGTTGTAGTGCGATCTTCAATCTTTTCATTCGTGTAAACGTTGAAAGGGAAACGAATAAACAACCGACAATTGCCTTATCAACCTGACTTTGTGTTCGGACGCTATTTTGCTCTTATTAAGCTTTATGAGCGGGAAATAAAGTTGGTGATATAACCATAGGCAATAATTATTGACAAAGATCCTTTATGCCCATTGTTTATCTTGTCTATTCAGTAGAATTACTTTCCTCGTTATCTCACTCCGTTGCAAGCTAATGTGTTTACATCAAGCATACTATTTGTCTCATTCATACACACACTTGCATATACGCGTATGAGTCTGCGTGCTTATAAAAAATGTAAACAAATAAACAAACGCGTCTTCCACTTGACTATATTCTACTTACCCCCCTGCCAGGGCAAAACATAACACTAACGTTTGGTGTTTGAGGTGGAAAGTTCTCCCCAAAAAAGGGGCACTCCCAAAACAAAACCTTTAAAAATGCCCCAGGATAGAAGGATGACTTCTACTCTTACTTAGAACGTAACAGATTTTAATTATTTATTTGCAAAAAAAAAAAAATAAATTACGATTTAAATTTTGAACAAATAAGGCACAAGGCCATCAAAAGTGTGGGGAAAATTCAAGTTGTTGTTCATAACTTATCTTTTCTATTTGTCTATTCTACTCTTAGCTAGAACCGTTCCAGTCATCCGAATACCACATTTGCTCAAAGGGCCATCGTACTTCAAATATCCCAATGTGTTGACAATTTAAATTTTATCTATAGATATATTGTCTGCACGCATTCATTAGAAGTAGGGAGTCAGAGAAAAAAATGACCACAAAAAAACAGTTAGTAAGACCCTCCCAAAACTTTCTAAAGAATATACGCCCATTTTTTTCCGGTTTGTAAAGAACCGAAAATAGGACAGATACAACACCTTGCATCTTTTTTTTTCTTCAAAAAATATAAAATTTACATTTGAAATAAATTAAGCACAAGGCCATGATGAGTGTGGCTAACTGGATGTCGTTGGTCTAAAGTAATAAAATTGACTATCCTAATCTTGGCTAGAACCATCTAAGTCATAACAATCATAACAATCATAACAATCATAACAATACCACATTTACTATATGGGCCATCCTACTTGAACACAATTTAATCCTAACCAAAAGGCGGGATGAAAATGTGATTAATTATAAATAGTTCATATCCGTTTATATTTAATTTGATTTATTCATGTAAAATATGAAACATTATGGATAACCATTATATATATATATATATATATATATATATATATATAGGCGACGAGTAAATAGGTATGATAAAAGGTTGAATGTAAATTCAATACATTATCAACTATTGTGGGAATAACTATTAAATTGTTTCATAGAATGTTA
>OY744517.1:152181881-152184381 GCA_963556195.1 Sepiola atlantica | reverse complement strand
GTGAAATAATATAAGCCGTTTAATCTAAGCTATAAATGCAAGTTCCTTTCTGTTGAAGATTGTTATGACGGCTGATTATGGTTGTCCGCCTGCTTGACATGAATAGAATTTATTTCTTATCTCTCTCTCTTTCTCTGTCTCTCTTTTTCTCTCTTTCTATCTCTCTCTCTCTCTCTCTCTCTCTCTCTCTCTCTCTCTCTCTCTATATATATATATATATATATATATATATATATATATAATTTATTTAGATACTGTATATTACATATTTCAGCAATGTACCGCGGTTTCATCCAAAAGGACAGATTTAGACATCTTTAGTAAATCTTCGTGCCCGGTGGAATCATCGGCAAGTTGAAATGATTGTAGGCACGCCTAACAGAGAATGGCGTCAACAATGACAGAAAATGACAGCAAATTTTTCTGTCATTTTTTTCTGTCTTTGTTGACGCCATTCTCTGTTAGGCGTGCCTACAATCATTTCAACTTGCCGATGATTCCACCGGGCACGAAGATTTACTAAAGATGTCTAAATCTGTCCTTTTGGATGAAACCGCGGTACATTGCTGAAATATGTAATATACAGTATCTAAATAAATAATATTAGCTCTCTTATATGATCGAGCACTTTATTTGATTTCTTTTCATATACAACCTGGCACTCTCTCTCTCTCTCTCTCTCTCTACATATATATATATATATATATATATATATATATATATATATATATATATATATACACACACATATATATATATATATATATATATATTGACAAAAAGGAAACAGGATATAGGAAACTCCATTGTTAACAAACAATAGGATTGACATAGGAGCGTCACCAACAAAGCCTTTGTTCGCGGGAAGCCCAACGATTGGCTGAAGGAACAACAACGAATCTGCTTGGCTAACTAGCAAGCCATGTATATAAAAACACCTGACAAAAATAACTCCATGCATTTAGCCTGACGATTCCCCCCGGGGATGAAACACGGGAGCCTCTGTGTAGCTTGATTGCCATATATATTTTCATTGCTTACTACCTAGCTCTACTTACGTATCGAGCACTGTTGAAGTAAATACTGAAAACTGATACATAAAAAATTATATCCCTTATAATATTTTATGTGGATACATGAAGTACTAATATATATATATATATATATATATATATATATATATATATATATAAATGACCATTAAATTATACCTACACACGTCGTCGTTCATATACTTTGACAGCCCTATCCTATTCATGGAAAATATATATGTATGCATATCTATATACATATGTGATTATAATAATAGTTACATATACTATATGTATATACATATACATATATTATATGTATATACATATACATATATGAATATGTTATACAGAAGTATGATAAAAGAGTAATCATACATATGGGTCATTTTCACCTTTAAAAGCTTTATTTTGTTATACTGATTTTTAAAAAAAGTGAAAAACGTTGCATAGGGATAATATAAATTAGTATAAATTATTTTGGAAAAAAAAAATATATCGAACATAATAAATGATGTTGCAAATGTGCAACAAATGGCATACAATTTTATATGTATTACAAAACACTAGAATATATGCATCTAAATCTATTAGGCGAGTAGAAAGTAGACCTTGCGTTTACTTTCGCAGCCTCCTTACTCTCGCTTCCCTTATTTTGTCCTCACATTCCGTGATCAATGTTTCTGATAAAGGGGGAAGAATTGCTGTCTTATGTGTCAGAATCTATCCATCTAGCACTTGGATATTTTTTTATACTGTAACTAGTTTTTTTTTAGCTCCTTCCACTAAGTGGCTTCATGTCTTGTCTGGAGCGATCTCCATAAAAAATAATTATTATAATACACTAGAGAATCATAAAATAGTTTTTACTTACAATTATAATGACCAGATTTAAAAGTTTAGGCTCTTGAATTAGGCAGATGACACACCGATGACACTCGTCCGTGACATCGAAGATGCTGATTACCTATTTAGCGGGTGTGCTGATGCAACATCATACAAATACCTACTCATATTTGCCAACAGACACGTTGCAGATGTGAAACAAGTTGCAGTTTGACATATTTTCGTTGAATATTATATTAAATAGGCATTTTGTTGGAATGTGTCATATTGGAAACAAAAGACATTTAAGGGTTAATACATTACGTCAGTTCAATGCCTCTGTCTATCATCTGAAGTGAATTTCCAAATTATAATGTAAACCGTCATCATGAATCGTTTGAAACAAGTCGTAAGTAATATGTGATAATGTTAAAAGAGTGAAAGATTTTTACAGCAAAGCACACACGTGGTGTTAGTAAACGGTGAAGAGAAACAAATTATGTATTCGACTAATATAATATTCCGGTGTAATGAGTGGCGGGCTAAGCACGTGTATAATTATAAGTTATATTATAGGGTGTAAACAACGCCTTTACCATTCTCTTAAAAAACAAAAGACGAAAGAATTGACTTGCACCAAAAAA
>OY744517.1:152174381-152176881 GCA_963556195.1 Sepiola atlantica | reverse complement strand
TGTTAGAAGCCGGTGACAATGCGTTGATTTGGTGACCCCGGCGGTACGTGAAATGGTAAATAATGACAATAATGTCTATATTGAGAAATCAATAATTTTCAAATAATTTTATCATATTTACCAGTGATAAGTTCGAACCGTGATGGTAGGGTGTTGTGTCTTCTTTTTTGTATTAATATATATATATATATATATATATATATATATATATATATATATATATATATATATATATATATATCACAGAAATCATGACAACATTCGTATTATCGGTTTCTAATCAACAAGTGATCAACACATGATCGCACCTTGTTGACTCTATTCAGCCGTAACTGTGGATTTTGTTTGGAAGATGGTGAATCACCCGCTGCGGTCACTTATGTGAGATTTTTGTAATAATGCACCAGTCCAGTATATTTTCCCGAATAATGTGAAACTGATGAACTAAAATAAATTCCTTCTATATTGATAAAAATTCAGAGATTAGATACCATTATCGAGACCAGTCCGGTGCCATCAACAATAAACAATCAGCACGCCGCTTTTGGCGACCACGAAAAATCTGACGATAAGAATATATGGCTGTGAAATATGTTTATCACTTGTTGATTTAAAACCAACGGTACCAAAGCTGTTTTGATCTTCCGTAATACATATATAAATATTAACCTCTCATTTTAAAGTTTTTCTTAATTTATATATATATATATATATATATATATATATATATATATATTTCTTTTTGCTCTCATCTTCTGTCCTTTTACTAATACCACATCTATGTATATTTTGTATATATTTTTCGAGTACATATACATCATATTTTTTATTTTATTTATTTAATGTTAATTTTTTTTAAAAATATTTTATTTACTTTTGCATGTTTTCTCTCTATATATGTATATGTATATGTATATACGTATTTACTCCATACATTGATTTAAATTTATTATAGCCTTTTTACTACATATATAATTTATTATAGCCTGCTTACTACATATATAATTTATTATAGCCTGCTTTCGACATATATAATTTATTATAGCCGGCTTACTACATATATAATTTATTATAGCCTTTTTACTACATATATAATTTATTATAGCCTTCTTACAACATGCACACTTTATTATAGCCTGCTTACTACATATATAATTTATTATAGCCTGCTTACTACATATATAATTTATTATAGCCTTTTTACTACATATATAAATTATTATAGCCTTCTTACTACATATATACTTTATTTTAGCCTTCTTACAACATGCACAATTTAGTATAGCCTGCTTACTACATATATAATTAATTATAACCTGCTTACTACATATAGGATTTATTATAGCCTGCTTACTACATATACAATTTATTATAGCCTGCTTACTTCATATATAATTTATCATAGCCTTCTTACTACATATATAATTTATTATAGCCTTCTTACTACATATATAATTTATTATAGCCTGCTTACTACATATATAATTTATTATAGCCTGCTTACTACATATATAATTTATCATGGCCTTCTTACTACATATATAATTTATTCTAGCCTGCTTACTACATATATAATTTATTATAGCCTTCTTACTACATATATAATTTATTCTAGCCTGCTTACTACATATATAATTTATTATAGCCTGCTTACTACATATATAATTTAGTATAGCCTTCTTACTACATATATAATTTATTCTAGCCTGCTTACTACATATATAATTTATTATAGTCTGCTTACTACATATATGATTTATTATAGCCTGCTTACTACATATATAATTTATTATAGCCTTCTTACTACATATATCATTTATTATAGCCTTCTTACTACATATATGATTTATTATAGCCTGCTTACTACATATATAATTTATTATAGCCTGCTTACTACATATATAATTTATTATAGCCTTCTTACTACATATATAATTTATTCTAGCCTGCTTACTACATATATAATTTATTATAGTCTGCTTACTAAATATCTAATTTCTCAAATTACATATCTTCTCGACTTTTTACACTTTTAGCTTTTCCTTCTCTAAAAATCCACGCAACAGTTGGTGGAAAACATTGAGTTTTTGGTTTTCCGTTTTTCCATTTTAACTCATATATACATAATTACTATTTGATGTATATACACATACAATATTATTAAGTAATCTACACACTAAGGTAATACTTGATTTTACGTACGTTATAACCTTTCACACGCATTACCACATCTGACCGATCCATTGTAATTGATGATTAATCATGTCGCTAGAAAATTCCGACTTTACCCATTTTAAAATGAATTGTTCCGAAACTAAAATGTGTCGGTCGCGACGTCAGAAATACAATTTTAAATAAATACATTAAAAAAATGGTATTTGCCTTATTGATTTGAAAACAAATACTTAACTGAAAATTATGTTTACGATAATAAGACAGAAAACATTTATTTATTTAAATAAACTACATTGCTTCAATTTTAAATAAATAAATAAATAAA
>OY744517.1:152154381-152169381 GCA_963556195.1 Sepiola atlantica | reverse complement strand
AAAAACCCGTTAACATTTTACTCTGAAATCCTATTATTATAACCAGCCATAAAAAAGGAAAAAAGTATAAAATAATAAAATATTGTCTCTGTTGATGACTATTTTTGTTTATATCTGTTGGCAATAATTTAACAATGTTCTTGTTTACCTGGATTGGAAAGACGTGATAGTGCGTTTTCTTTTGTTCCTTTTCTGCTGAAAGTCTAGTTATTATTAACATTTCTAAAACATATGTATAAATACATGCTTGTTAGTGTTGAAGTTTCGGAGCATGATTACATAACATTGATTATATCATAACTTTTGTACTATATATATATATATATATATATATATATATATATATATATATATATATATATATGTGTGTGTATGTATATTCTTACTAGGTCAAAAAATGACTTTCGTATCGAGGTTCAAATCGTGCGACCGACAAGGATTGTCTACTGCCATACTGATGATTGCAGGTTTGGCATGAAGCACACATGTATATTCGTCGATATGAAAATTATATTTATTCATAAAAAATTATATATATATATATATATATATATATATCAAGGGAGGCGCGAGAGCGCTCTATCCCTTAATAGACTACACGAATGGCCTATGCTGGAAATCTCATTTCTTTGATCAATCATAACTCAAAAACCAATAAACCATATTAGTTAAAACTTTGCACAACATTTTTATATGATAGGTTCTATAAGTGTGTAGAATTTCAGCATCATTAGTTAAGGCAACCCAGAGATCCAGAAAGTTCAATCATGTTATCTGTGTGTACGTACGTACGTATGTGCCACCCTGTATCTCATCACCTATTTGATGGATTCAGCTGATTTTATGTAGAGATAGAGGTTTTAGTGTCTAGTTGATGGCATTTTAATTTCAGTTTACCATATACTATGATTAGTCAAACTACCAACTATATCAGTTATGAGAAGGCATTGTAATGAAGCATAGCCTTTACAACAGTAGTGACATTCCATGAAAAATGCCAGTATACTGAAATCATATGCCCTTAATAGGGTTAAGATGAAAATTCATATACACTAAATGTACAAAAGCAAGGAAATTCCTAAATTTGTACACTTTTAGTGTCATTAAGGGTATGCGAGCACAACAAGGCTATGTATTTTACTGGTAGGAATTTTTCTTCAGCGCACCTCACACACTTCACCCATTCATGCATACAGATTTATACTGTAGTGATGTGATAATGAAATGGTTTGGTTGATATATAGTCATACCCTTAATGACAATAAAAGTGTAAACATTTGGGAATTGCCTTGCTTTTGTACATTTAGTGTATATGAATTTTCATCTTAACCCTATTAAGGGCATATGATTTCAGTATACTAGCATTTTTCATGGAATATATATATATATATATATATATATATATATATATATATATATATATATATATATATATATAATAGATAAAAGATAAGCTTAAATGGACGCGGTTTTACCAGTAACGATTGAATGGGTTTTTTGTGATCTGATATGAACAATGAATTCATACGCGTATGTTTACAAATCATTCAGACGTTAATGCGAACTCGTATTCCCCTTGCACATATGTTATTAAATAAATCGAATGTGTTTATTTGACCACATTAACCATATTGCTGGTAAAGTAGGTATTCACTAAGATTTAAGACCTTCAATAAAGATCGATTTTCGTTCTGGAGTCTTTGCCATCGATATTATAGACAATCTTCTTGAAATATTAAGAAACACGTGTTGAATTTGTTTTACAATGCACACGTGTTACTTATGTGAGTAAATGTTTCGTACTTCTCGCAGAGAATAGGAAGGACATTATTGAATATACAGGGTGGGCAAAAATAAGGGTCCTATTTTTAAAAATTCATAACTTTTTTATTTATTGATTTTTTTTTTTTTTTTTAGAATAAGTAAAGGACCCCTTCCGAAGCAAGCATGAGCCGTATTAGCCCTAAGGAACGTACCCTCATTTAGAAAACATTATTTTTGCTTAAAAAACTCAAAACAGTGTAAAAAACAATACTTTAGTTTTTGTAAGTTTTAAGAAGTGTTTTTCGGCTAAAATTTGTTTTGTTTATTTCAAAAAATCTCGGAAGGGTCAGTCTACACACACATAAAGTTTGGTGAGTTTAACTTTTATTTTGTAGAAGTTATTCAAATTCAAGTTATTCAAATTTAAAGATAGGACCCTTATTTTGGCCCACCCTGTATAAGCTGATAGAGAATATGCGTTTTTATTAAAGTTGCCGTAATGTAAATACAATAATAGAGTTGAATGTATAAGTACCCAGCGAAGGTAGATGCCATTTCAAAATAAATATCGATCTGTAAAAGACAATTCTATATAGGTCTTGCTTATGAGGGCTTTGAAGAGTTTACTTTTCTCTTTCAAGATTGGCTTGTCTGATAACTGACAGGTAAGGAAGGTAGTTTAGTACCCTTGGTATAGGTCGATGTCATATTGCTATTCTTATCGGCACTTTTCCGGGTGATAGTACAAAAGACGTAACTATGGGGTAGATCCTCGAAATACTTCTCCATTAGCACTCGCTAAATATCTGGATATTTTCAAGTGCCATGTTGCGTATAAATGTGTGTTCTTTGATGTATTTCCGACGTAAATGACTGGGTCCGTCACTGCCATGCTAATGTTTTGACTTGTTTTGAAGTGATTCTACCTTCCTCTCTCTTTTTGTTACTATGCAAGTTAATAATCTTTCGTTCTTTTAAGCTCTTTACAGCAAGTAGCTTCATGCTTTATCTGAATTGACTTCCATAAAAAATTTCGAAAATCCGACTGACCTAATTTTATATATATATATATATATATATATATATATATATATATATATATATATATATATATATATATATATATTATGTTATTATGTTTAGAAATAATAGAAAGGGATTGAAAGTATTGTTGATAAACAAAAAAAAACCCATAAATTGTTGTAAGTAAAAGGAAAATGTTACTAATAAAAAAAATGTAACTAAAAATGAAAATCGTTAGTTAGTTACTGGAGTTCAATTAAATAGCGCAACAATTGCATACACAAAATTCGCTAATGTAGAGCATTGACTCAACTTCATGCTTGGTTGAAAAAAAAATCGATAAAAATATATACAAAAACTGAACACAAATAAGTTTTTAAAAAGCGATCTGCCCGATCCCCCCGAAAAACAAAAACAAAATAGCAACAAAAACTGAAAAGAAAAACAGAATTATTCAACCATAATGATTATTCTCAAACGGCTTAATGACATATTTAAATGAAGCGTAGGCGACATGTTTAAACAATGAGTTAACATGCGCCGTATGTGTCCCTCATCCATTAATATCATCATCATTAAAATAAAATAAAACAAACTTTAACTGCTGTCTTTCTATTATTGTGATTAATGCTGTTTCCTGGTTGCAATTGTATACTTAAAGATGTAAGCAACGCTAACATATGCGTCCAAATTAATCGACGAGTTTATGTAACATGAGCCGAGGATCAGTTTCCGACTGGAACAATATTGTTTGGCATTTATAGTGCAAGGGTTTCACAGTCGAGCGCTTGTGGTTAAACCTAAAAACCGGATCGATTATAAAAATCATTATGCAAACACTAAGTTAATCAACGTGTATTTCCTATATATTTGAATCATATAAAATGTATAGTTTTTCATATCGGAATTAAGTTATTTAAAAAATAAAATTAAGTGTTCTACTAATTCTTAAAGTTATTTCTATTATTACCAGTTTCTCTTACTGTAATTTGCTTGTACTCCCGCTTTTACTGATTATAGAAATCTGACTCAATTAGTGACCCAACAACTCACATCTTTCTATATATATATATGATGGACTCTCCCGTCGATTACGACGTATGAGGATCCAACAGCTTTCATTTGTGTCTAGATCGTTCATGACACCTGAGTCCGGCAAGAGACCTGCAAGGAAAGTCGCAGACAGTGCAAGAGTGTGAGTAAGTGGATGTCAGGTGTATATATATATATATGCTTCTGGCATCCATTTTGGCAGATTCTCTGCACGGACGGAATTTTCCTCTGGTATTTATTATTTTTGACAAAGGGGAGTTTCTTTTCCTGAAATATTAAATAAATGATTTTTATAATCATCCGGACATCACACAAACAACTAACACCACACTTGCTGTTATGTAAGATTTTAAACAAAAATAAATAGTAAGTCACATTTCGTATTCGATTTATTATTTTTGGTCCTTCCAACTTACATTTTATCCGGAATTGGCATTGGCCACAACCTTTTAAAAACATACTACTAATAAATATATATAGTTATATATATATATATATATATATATATATATATATATATATATATATATATATATATATATATATATATATATATATATATATTCTTTTTATTTATCCTTTTTTATTCTCCTTTATTTATCTTTACTCTATTACTTTTTATTATTATATGATATGATCTGTTATTCATTAATTACCTCCAATCATTTTTGTTTCTTCATTTTATTTCTTAATTATATTTTATTTTTCGTCCGGGTTCATTATTTATTGTACATTTAAAAAAATGTTACTTTGCTGTTTTTCTTATGTATTTTCATGTGTATTGCCATTGTTATTATCATGTGTTAACTTACGGATAGTGTAATATATGATAGCTTAATATTATTGACTGTGGTTTTGAAAAATACTCATTTTGAAGCATTTTCTTAAATGATTTTTGAATGTTGTAAAGAGCGCTGGCAAAGAGACTATTTGAAGTCATCAAAAGTATAACACAAAATAAACTTTCCAAATTGTATTGGAAACGATCGTAATTGTTGTGTTTGAATTTCCAGAACTGATATAAATAATGTTCTAATTTTTTTCATCTACACCTACTTTATATATATATATATATATATATATATATATATATATATATATATATATATATATATATATATATATATATATATGGTTTAAAAAGAAAAAAAACAGAGTCATAATAAATCGGAAGACAAAATTACATTGAATAGAGTGAGAGAGAAAATAGAATTAAAAATATTATAAAATTGAAAATAGAAGCCTTTATCAATGCAAAATTAATTTATTTATTTATCTTTTTTTACTTAAATCTTATTAATTTCGGAATAAAATTTCATCATCAGAATTGACCAGTAGTGTACATATTCCGGACAAGACATCGTGGTCTGGTGGTAAAGCGTCAGATTACAGACAATTTAATCGAGAGTTCTATCATTGTCTAAGTATGCCATGCTGATGACACTGATATCCAGAAACACGTGCCCATGGATTACTTTTATGTACATAAACATTAATATATATATATATATATATATATATATATATATATATATATATATATATATATATATATATATATATATATATAAACATGTTACTACAAGTATGAAGGGAATTCATATTTTATCGTTCATGATCAAGTGCAAAAAAAGCAAGCCGACCGGTTTCGCGCTCACACAACAGAGGTGAATCGAGATATGTTAAAATGGAGATAAAACTATATATTTAAAATAAAAAAGCATTATGTTATATATATACAATGAGGAATGTGTTTTAATCCTAGCAGACAATTGTTTCTGTTTACAGAGGCGAGGGGGGAGGCTTTTCAAACGAACATATATCGTTACCAAGACTTACAGACGTAATATCGAGTGAGCATGACTCAAGATGGTGAATGAATCAATGATGGAATTCATTACACCCTTCTTTTTTTATCAAATGTTCCGTGAATGAGGACCCGTATGTATTTTTTTAGAATGTCCGTTGAACGGACGGTTCCATGTCTTAATTTTGCCAGGTATGTGTTTTTAAACTCTGTTGTCCAATCTAAACGTCGTCTTACCAAATTTGTCGGCACTGCAACCAAATTTGAGATGATAAATTACTTTACTTTTTGTTTCAATTTACTTCAATCGAAGTTCTCAGAAATCAAGGAGCCTCTTCCTGGAGCTAACACTTTATCTTTATATGAGATACATACATATCCGAGTATTTTATTAAAGTTCTCTTTACCTGTCAAAAGTTAAGTGAGTATGAAGTTAAGAACATTAATTTTTCTCTCCCCAACTGACCAGTTAACTATGTTATTATATATCTTTTTTGTGGTCTCTTTATCTTACCGGATTCCAGGACAAGAATTCATGTAGTCTGGTATAGTATCCAGCTAAGTGATGTTACTTGAGGTAACATTACTTATAGAAGGTGCACAATTCCTCGTATCAGCCAATACTATGTTATTTTGAATATTTGGTCAGGGTCACTTGTAGGGGATGTATCCTCACGCTAGTTTGTCCTGGCAAACTTCTGTACAGAGAGACTTCAGACACACGAAGTCAGTGTCTAATAGGCATTCAAGTTCTCTCCTTATTTTCTGTTTCATTTTATTTCATTCAAAGTTCTCAGAAATCAAGGCAAAATAGCAACTTTCAAATGCTGAGCTAATTTGATTTGTGAATTTCTCACATACTGTACCTAACCAAGGAAAACGAATGTAAATTAGCCATTAGCCACCATATTTGGTTTTATTGAAGAAAAATCAGATAGTTTCCTTCTGATATCTAACATATCCAAGAAGGCAGCCATTATTGGAAACTTAATGGTTCTTATTTCTTCGTCCAATTTTGATTGTGAACAACGCATAAGGATTCTGTGTGTTAGGGTCTAACTTACTAACTTACTTAATAAAATACATCTCACATTAAAGTATAATTACGAAGGAGAGTGTAATTCCACGTTGGCGTTCCTCCATGTATTGGTAACAAAAACATCATGGTGTTACCTTAAATCAATTTACCGTAAAGCAACGTTTACAGGATTATATACTCGCTGTGATTCATTTTGTCTGAGCAAACAAAAGTTAAACTTGATTTGACCTTAATACACACATCCCTAATGATTTGTTCACTATCAAAATTGAACGAAGCAATAAGAATATATATATATATATATATATATATATATATATATATATATATGGATATATAATCTTTATCTTTATAATATTAGATATTTTTATATCTTTATATATTTATATCATTATGAATGTTTTACTACAGCTGCTAGGCATAAGGAGTCCAAATGTTGGCTATACTTAGTTTAATGTAGTTTATGTGAAGGGTTTAAAAGTAGATAAATGTTCTAGTGAAAATTAAGATATCTCTGAGTTTTGTGAAATTTTTACAATAGGTATTGGACACCAATTAATAAATATTCCCCAAATTTCATATTCTTTGGAATATTTTAAATGGGTTTTAGAAGACATTATATGGGCGTAACCTCGCATTTAAAATTACAATATATCAAATTTGCATTGAATTTGATCTATATTACGGAGATACTGTTTTAGCACGATTCACTGAATTTGAATTTCTTATTAAAACCTCTTAAGTTAAAACCTTAAATTTTACACACTTTCTAGAAAATTTCAGAATTAGAATCAAGATTCTAGACATGTAGTTTATTAGTCTAATCTTCATCAGGAGACACAACAGTAGTGCCAATCTGTTCTGCTTGGTAAATAAATGTGTGCCCTGTCTTAGGACAGATATTCTTTTATATACATAAAGTTAGGTATGTATAAATGCTTATATAGTTGTATGTGACACATTAATCTCTAAACGTATTAACCAATCTTTAATAATTGTGGAACCTGGCTGCTAGGCGTAAAGGTAAGCAAGTTGGGTTATATTTATTATCATGTAGTTTTATGCAAAAGGGTACAGGCGGGAATTGAAACCCTTTGTGAAAATTCAGATACCTCCGACGTCGCTGAAATAATTTGACAATAGATATTTATTTGGAGTATTTTACAATTTCTTAGGTAGGCATAATATGGGCACAACCACACATTTCAAAATTTAAATATTTCAGATTTGCATTAAATTTGATCAATGGTCATTTATTAAGCAATATTCCCAGAATTTCAATTTAAGCCGAGAAAAAGCAAAAGGACGGACTAATTTGATCATTGAAATATTAACTCTAATCCTGATCATGTGTTACTTTTTTCTTGTTTAAATGAGTCTTTTTTGCTTTCTTTTATATATCTGTATTGTTACCGGACACACGCACATGCACATTATATATATATATATATATATATATATATATATATATATATATATATATATATATATATATATATATATAGATGAATGAAGAGAGATAAAGATGTGCGAATGACGAATCTATTTCATCTTCGGTTTATTCAATGCAAGGTGTACTCGATAAAAATATCATATATATATATATATATATATATATATATATATATATATATATATATATATATATATATATATAATAAGGATTTAAAACATATGGAGATACCTTTTATACCTTCAATGCATACTGTATACTATTTATAACCACTTCCCACTGCATCAAAGTTAGATATAAGAAACAAAGTAGTCTCCCTTTCCTCCCAGGTGGATATTCTGGAAAGGTACAAAAATAGTCGAGAACGGACTCATTTGTATTCCCCGATACCAGCAATATTCCCTCCCTCTCCGCAGTGGGGGGGGGGATGCCGTGAATGGTACGCCTCTTATGACCGAGCCGGAATATACCTTATCTTCCAAAGAATGGGATGATGGTCCAAGACAGCTCCTAGGTTCCCAGAATGCTGGTATGACATCTGAATGAAGAAAAAGTATTCGACTATTCATTAACCCTGTTGGCGCGGTTGTCGCAAAATTGCGATAAGTCTACAACATCTAATAGCAGACAGTACTACATACAACACTGATTTGATTTGCCATATAAGACATACGAGCACAAATATACACAATACATTCAGAAAGTGACGTATATGTGAATGATAAAATGACAATTTTCTATGAGCGGATGGTCAACCTTATTATGAATTTAAAATGGCCGCCATTACAATATGCAATTAGTCAAATCTTGCAATTTATTTTTTTAGTCCTACTTATATGCTACGAGTGTTATATACATTGCTTGGGCATACAATGAGAGGTTAAGCTTACAGATTTATTTTAAAAATAGAAGTAAAAAATCATTTTTTCTACGAAAAAATAAATTTAGCGCCTAGAGGGTTAAATAGAGCGAAACAAAAATCAGCTACCGTACTTCGTTATGTTGTGACATTAATTAAGGATATGCGGTTAGCTGGACACATGAAAATCGTTCCTTGCAACATATCTACAACGTTGTAAGAAGGTTATCTGTTCGGTGAGATACTTGTTCGTCGGCATAAGCTTCTGGAGTTTGCTAGTAATAGTCGGGACTAACAACTACGGTGCCACCTTTTAACTTGTAATATATGTTGTTGACACTTAAATGGTAAACGTGCTCGGATCAAAGTGTAGTATTTTTTCAGTCTGAAGACGGCATCTTTTTAGGCATTTCAAGATGGTTTTATTGATTGCCCTTATACGTGAAGGAATGCCGACGAGATTATATAGGTATTTCTCTTCCCTACCTAAAGCTACACTTTTTTGGGGCCGCTGTATTTATCGCCACGTTAAAACTCGATATGCGCCCCCGTGGGAGTCAAGTAAATAGATACACAAATGAGCTAATCTCTTTCCGTGTGAGTGGTGTAATCGTTAGTCAGAACAGGTACTGTGACCTGGGCATGCCACGTCTAGTTTTCAAATACGTTGGTTTTTCTATCAGTTCTATGTGGATGGCTTAAATTGCAGTATACATAAGGAAAAGAGCATCTTCAGGGTGTTATCGTTTTGTATAGGTGGTCACTGATTTTCGACTATGGGTCTATAAATAGGCGTATTTCGCCCGTGAAATGAAGGGGATGAAGTAAGTTAAATGACTTAAACAAACTAAGTTTTTGTTTTAATAAAATAAATATCTTATATTAACATTTTTTTAATAAAAGCATGTTAATATGAGGTAAATATTTATTTTATTAAAGAAAAGAAACTTATAGATTAATTTTAATAAATAGTGCAAAGTTTATTAAGATCTGAGTTTTTGGCGAATTTTTTTAAACAGGAGTATTCATTTTTTATTAAAAACAAATGACTCTCAATATAAGATAGGTCACACATCCTTAAGAAAACGGTTTTTGAAGTATATTATAGAATTTAGAAAACACAAGAAACGTTATTATTTTAAAAATATATTTATTAAATAAATGAAATATTTTATTCATTTAATAAATATATTTAAAAAAATAATAATGTTTTTGGTTTTTCTAAATTTTATAATACAACTAACTCTCACTTTCATTGACCGTCCCAACTTTTATTACATATAGTGTATTTAATCTCTAAAATTCGATCAGTATTCAAACTTGATTTTCATATTTACTTACAAAATCAGATAGTTTATTCTTTAGAAAATACATTCTTTTATATACAGAAATAAATAAATATAAAAGATTAAAACTAAAGTAAATCAAAATAATAAACTAATAATAAAAAAACAATGTTCGAATAAGAAAAGTGAATCAAAAGTTGATAATTGTCTCTTATTTGTTTACAATCTATTTTCAATTCAAGTAACAACACTTATTCCGTTGAGTTTAACACGACTTTATCTTACGGCTATCTAAAGCTATTTATTACGAGTTATCTGCCCCTAGTATCGTGTCATTACTTTTCTCATTGATTTAGGAAGCATCGTAAACCAATGAAGAGCTATTTTCTTCAGCTCTTATTCCGCGCAAACGATTTACTACAAAACCCAACCGCAGGGAAAAGGTTATCCTTTGACATTTACGATGCGCGCCCGTAAGCTGAAATTAAGTTCATTTCGATGCTCCTAATTATGAGCACTTGTTAATTAAGACATAAAAAAGCGGACATTTTGATTTTTCTACTGAATATCTTATAGCGTCACGACAAATAAGAAGAAAAAAAGTACAATTAACCTTTTGACGGACCCCGACGGACGGGAGGAGGGATGCCGACCTTTTATGCAAATTTTATTCCTTAATGTTCCATTACTTAATCACGTAATGTCCAATTTCCCACGTGGTTCAAAAAGTAAAAAGAAAAAGCTGTAACTTCGCAAAACCCTTTTTTGATGTAACCTTTTTTGGTTTACAAAAAAGATCACAATCATTTTTCCCCTTCACTCTGATTTGTTATCCAGAATATTTCATCCTTCATTTGTTAAAACGAGTATTTATTTACCTCCTGTCCAGGAGGTTAGGCACAAGGCCAGTTTTATCTTACTCCCACAAGGTAAGATGTGACTCAAGGTCGGGTCGGGAAAGTGGGACTTGAAAAGCCAGCGCCCGAGAAGGTGAGCACTCTGCCCATTAAAAATTGCCTGGGCAGCCCCGTCGACATTCCCCGGTAGGGGCGCCTCGGGCAGTAAGCAATAAACCTACTCCTCCCCAAAGAGGGGAGGCAAAGCCTGGGAGGGTGGGCCTCCTAGAACTGCACAGGACAAACCCATAGACCGGCGGAATGAAGTCCCGAAGGCAAAGACGATACCAGTCTATGGGGTGCAGTATCAATCGGAACCGATACTACACTTTGATTAATTTCAACTGGACTTAGGATCCCTTTCTAGAAAAAAAAGGTCGAAACATGGAAATGTATTGCAGCTTTTTTTATACTAATGGTTCACAATTTACCAACGCCAAAATCCACTCGAGGATAAGCGTTAATGAGGTTTTCAATTGGATTATGAAACAGTACTATGAGAGGATTGTGAATAATGATTAATTCATAGATGAAATTGAAGACGACCAGGTTTTAGTGTGTAGGAAAACATCCCCGCGGTAACATGTTCCACAGATGGAGAGTTATTGGAAATAAACTTTGTTCATGCAAGTTTCATTTGATTTTTAGAACACAGAAGAGGAAACGGTAGTTCGTTGCAGTGTTGGTAGGAAGACAAGTTCTTGCCGAGAAGGGTTTTTTTTAATGGGGAGCAAAGTTTGAAGCTCAGTTGATCACACATCATGGAAATATCGGTAGAGTAGTGGAAAATTCAAACAACTATATCGAATTAGACGTCACCACATTTCTATTATTATTACGCCCCTTATTTCTTCAGCTGGTTGTGTCCATCGGTATATGGTTCTGGGGTTCGGTAGTAATAGTCTCGCTAACAACTAAGAGGGATCCCTTCTGACTTGTAACTTGTGGTATTTATACGTAACCCTTTCATGCATATTTTTTTTATACAGAAATACTACGTACCTAATATAACTTGTTCTTGAACCACGTGCCTTCAAGTTATTTATCTACCTCCCACAGCGGTAAGATGTGACACAAGGTCGGAAAGTGGGATTTGAAAAACCAGCGCCCGAGAAGTTGAGCGATCTGGCCATTAAAAATTGCCTGGGCAGCCCCGTCGGCATTCCCCGGTAGGGGCGCCTCAGCCAGTAAGCCATAAACTTACTCCTCCCCAAAGAGGGGAGGCAAAGCCTGTGAGGGTGGACATCCTAGAAATGCACAGGACAACCCCACAGACCGGCGTAAATCAAGCCGGTAATGCCAAGACGATACCGGTCTATAGAGTGTAGTATCCATCGGAACAGATACTACACTTTGATCCCAGCCCAAAGGCCAGAAAAAAAGCTGACTTCTGAAAAGGTCGGTAACGATTAATTATAGAGGCAATACTTATTCCTCAATGTCGCTGTCTCTAAAAAAACCCAAATATAATTGGCCAACATTAATGATAATTTATGAAACTTTCTATTGGTTCTTGTGGAACAACAGTATGCAGGAAAGGGTTTAAAAAATAAACGGACTCGTATTAAAGTGTAGTATCTTTGCGGTCTAAAAAAGTCATCTTTTTCAGTATTGCCTCTTTTAACCGGAGAAAGATGGGTTTATTGATAGCCCTCATCCGGTCACACGGGGTTATACCGATATTTGTAATCACATTCTAAATTAACCCTTTCTGTGACGTTGTATATTTTCCCACATTAAACACCGATTATGTCTTTAACTTTGCTCCTGATGGAACCGAGTAAATAAGTAAAAACGTTGATGCGGGTCTCAGGCGGCTATACACTATCTTATCATATTCATTTCTTGTAAGAATTATATTTCGGTAATAAATTACGAGTACTTTATAATAGAGTTATTTTCCAATCACCCCGTATATAAAAACTCTACACATTTGTGTTCGTTTTAAAAAAAATACTGAACTTCATCTTATTCGAGTGCGATGAGCATGGAGCCCGTAAGCGAGTATACAAATCATTAGGTGCTTTATTAGTTGTACTTACAAATGAACCTACCGTCCATACATTAGCTTTCTTCTTGAATCAAGAAACTTAAGTCCGAAGAGAAAGAGAAGAAATAAACTTGGAATGTCTGAACGTGTTTAGTTTGCCCAGTGAATGACGATGTATTTACGGCAGATCGGAGCGATACGTCAAGTATTTGTGCGAACCACTAAGTGGCCAAACGTGTTTCCAAGACTGATAAGATGGAGAACGAAATGTTTGAGGCTCAACTGAGCTACAGAACAAGAACGAGAAGATGAAGAAGAAGCAGAATGAGGAGAAGAACAACAAATAAACAAAAACGAAGAAAGAAAAAGAGGGATAGAGAGAGAGAGAGAGAGAGAGAGAGAGAGAGAGAGTCGCACTAAGTGATGCAGTAAGTGCTCCTCTGTATATTTAGCTAAACTACAGGGAGGGGGCGAATCATTCCTCGACGCCGATGGCCGTGCTTCGAAAAGAGTTGAGTGACTCTTCAAGCACCTTTTCTAATGGCCCTTCAATGGTGAATCTCTTTCGATTTTAGAAGAAACTTACTTTGTTTTTCATGTCCAGATATTCACCATGTAATATCGATTTGTGCCTCACATATTGGTCGATGTTACAGAATACATGAAAGTCGGCGATTTCGATCATTGTATAAAAGTTTTTAGTACAAAAATAAATAAGCTGTATGGCTTAGAAGAAAACATCTAACATATAAAGGTATCATGTCGGATTTCAAAAGTGATACTATAGCTAGCAAATCAAACTTTGTTTCTGAAAAAATAAATACATTAGTTTGATCGTCCTTTGATACCTACGGTTGTACAACACCACTGGAAACTAGTGGAACATAGTGCTAAAGATACCAAAAATTACCCTTTATTAGTCGAGTTCTCCATAGCATAAGCTGAAGAACGGTTTCACTTTGTATCTTTAGACATGTGGGCTGAGTTTCTAGAGTTTTCGCCGAAACAGCAGGTATCGAGTGAAGATCAAACTGATGTGCAATGCTCTTTGAAATATGTTTATAAATAATTGTCATCGGCTAAAAATAATGATTTTTTTTCATTCGAAAAATAAAAAAATAGCCCTATGGAAAACATAAAAACACTCAGTAAGAGATGTATTAGAATTTTTAATATTTCGGACAGTCCTCTGTCCTTCATAAAAAATGTTTTTTTTTCTTAATATAAACAAATAGACAACTTTCATTAAATAAATGTCCATAAGATACGTTTACGGCTCATTTATTTTGTTACATTTTATTTTTGTCTCATTGTTTTTTCTTTAACTAACTTTCTTTAAAGCAATGTATCTTCCATCAGTTACCTTTGGGATTGAATGACCATTAATAGAGAATATTTTAGAGCATAATTCGTGCATCTGAAGGGAGAAATAGACCCCCGAAACAGCCACAAATGAAAAAAAAGTGTTCTCTCACCAAGACAATGCACTCTGTCATAAGTCAATCCCAACGATAGAAAAACTAATATTAATTGCACTTAAAATTCAGTTCGCACCGACGCTATTCTCCAGATCTGGACCCTATCTGCTACTGGTTGTTTACATGCCTTTAAAGCATGCTCCAAAAAGAAAAATATGGCTTCGATAAAAAATGATATCGGAAAATAAGGCGTATTTTAAGACAAAAGACAAATCCTATTACAGAAAAAGAAACGAATTGTTAGAAAAACCTTGGAATCAGTGTATTATCCTAGAAGGAGACTATGTTGATGAATAGAGTCTAATTTTGCCTAAAAAAATGTTGTTTTATTAGTTAAGCCCGGAACTTATTG
>OY744517.1:152126881-152149381 GCA_963556195.1 Sepiola atlantica | reverse complement strand
TATATATATATATACCTATATATATATATATATTCAAAGAAAGCTTCTAGGAGTCATTTATATATATATATATATATATATATTCACACACACACACACACATATATATATATATATACATATATATATATATATATATATATATATATATATATATATCAACGATTGTTTTATTGCACACGCATATGTACATTACTATGAAAGTTGGTTCATAAAGTGTCGCGTACACGTGTATGCTCTTGCCACTATTATATAAAAACTATTATACACCGTCCCTCAAAATGATGGAAATAATAATTATGCTTCGGATAGGTTCATACGAATATTCATATAAAAAACTAAAATTACATCAATAATTTTATTTTTCATATATAAATTATTATTATCATTTCTGATGACATAAAGAAAAAACACCAACTGCTGACTTATATTTAGAGTAAAATATTTAATTTTGAATTCATTTCAGGCGACAAAAGTTGTCTCATTTGCTATTTGTTTACTTGCTTCTTATGATCACTTCAAATGGTTTCCTGCGGCACGTAGTTTACTCACTTATTTTGTGTGACGGGATGGATTAGTATTCATTTATATACAAATAAATACACATAGGTCTTTATTAAATGTGTATACTATGGAGTTGGTTTGTTTGGTTTAGAGATGTTTCGTTAAGAAATCAAAGAATTGAAATCCAAGAGTGATAATCGCCTAAAGCGAGGGTTGCATACATGCATATCTAGTTATATAGACGCAAGATGAAGTGTACAAATCGAAATGATCTAGCTGTCCCTCTTGTCTTTTACCCTTGTGCCATACATGTAGAAAACAAGTTGTCGGAATTGTTACACACACATTAGAGTTCACAAATTGGTAGCTGCAGATGTACGCGCTCATACGTGACCCTTCCAGGCTTGCCATCCTGAAATCAAAGCACCTTCTTTCTACTTTCGTAAAAACTTAGTCGAGAAAAACTTGAGAGAAAACAGAAGGAACATATTCGACCTGATCTTCGTTCTAAATTGCTGACAAGTTGAATAATCTAAAATGAGAGAAAGAGAGAGAGAGAAATAAAAATAGAGTGAAAGAGAGTTCGATAATCACTAATTTATCATATTCTGTCAGTCCATCTCATTTTGATCATCCACGCGTTGCGTGCTTCCAAACAAACTGTCGTCTGCTCTCTCACACTCTCTATTTGAACCATGTGACATAATGCTCGTTTCTAGTAATTTTCACAGTCTAGCAGTTACGTTTAATTTCCTGTTATTCTCAACTAACCATTTAATATACTAGAGGGTCTACTCACCCAATATCTAAAGTCTTCATCCGAACGCAAACGAGTCATTCATTTCTAAACGTACACCGTATTTCTCAGATATCAACGTCGTAGAAATAGACTTTACATGTGTTATTATACTGAGCAAAATAATAGAATAAAATTGTAAAGTTACTTGCAAAGTTTTACTAAGCTGGTGAACAAACATATAATACACTGACATCCTTACGATGAGATAATGACCTAGATAATGCTATCCTAACATACGAACACTACCCCCGCAAAAAAAGAAGTTAATGCCTGGGAGGAAATTTCATGACAACAGAATAGACAGCACACTACCCTCACTCACACCATAAAAGAGGAGAAGGGAGTCCATGGGAAGATGGTCTCATAACCACAGAACAGATACTAAATTTTCAAAAGAGGACGTAATATCTGGTAGGATTTACCACCATCATCTTAAAAAGGATGAAGCAATTTCTGGGAGCACGGTCTTATGACAACAGAACTGATACGACACAACTAACCCCCATTAAAAGATAATACAATAATAGGTTAAATCAGGAGTTATTTCATATATTTAAAAATGCCTTGTCATAACAACATTATCTTTCATAGTTCCTTAGCCTTTTGGCTAAGATCAACTATTGCACGTACATATAATAAAATATGACAATGTAAATTACAAATGTATATTACGAAATATTAATTGAGTAGAAACTGTTTAAAAGATAAATATGCAAATTAGGAATACCTAAAGCTATTTGTGGCTGTTTGAGGATCACTATATATACAGTATTTGAAACTTTTATGTTTTATCATAAAATTATGATATAAATTAGCCCTACACTGGTGTTTTGCTGTCGGACTGCTGTTCTTTTCGGTAATAGAAGTTCCACCCTCCCAGGCTTTACATTTTCTCTGAAAAAGTAAGATTTAGTTTTCTAGTTTATTGCTAATCGCCCGAGGTGGTCCTACCGAGGAATGGCAACAGGGCTGCTCAGGCATTTTTGTAAGCCCGAATGCGCTTATCCTAGTGCGCTGGTTTCTCAAACCCACACTTGATCTTGTGTCTAACCGCCTGGCAAGGAGGTAAATAATATATGTTATCATTAAATTAAGTAAGCATAAGCATAATATAGTTAGAATAGGTAGAACAACATTCGCATTTATTCTTTTAGGAAGAGAGTTATTTCTTTAATATTAATTAAAATATTTTATTTAATTTGATTCAGATGTTGCCAATTATAAAGGATAAACGTCACTCGAGGATTAGGGTTAATGAGTTGGATATATTGTCGGTTGAATGATGATGAATATAATAAGAAGATTGGAAATAATGAATGAAATAATAACATTTGATGCTTATGAGAATAACTAAGTCTAAATGTGTATTTACATTGTATTTGAAAATGAAAAGCTTGTAGCAATCATGGAAGTAATTTGGTGGCAGCGTGTTCCACTGATGAAAGTTGTTGGAAAGAAACTATGTTCATGGCAATTCCATTTGATGTTAGGTAAAATTCTTTGCAACTCTTGTAGCAAGACGATATTTTTGTGATAGATTTACAAGGAAGAACCAGGGGTTGAGTCAAGCACCTTCCATGGGAATCATGGCAAAATGGAGAAAGACTAGCAATTTTCTTTTCGTAATAAGCAGGCTGTTGAGAAAAAAAGAGAGAAGTCAATTTTAAATTGTGTAAAGGCAAAAATGTGCCCTTAGCGAACTGCAGATGGAAATGCAGTACACCATTTTATGCAAATTAGATGTCAATTCAATTTGTGCATACTATGTAGAATAATATGTAAACAACATTTCACTTACATCTATTGTAATTGTGATTTGAGAATATTTTTCCGATTTATTTACACATGGATTTGTAAATATTCGAAAACTTTCAAATAGATATTGATATTAGATAACTAATGTGATTGTTTTGTTCTATATCTTACCATATCTACAGGACTCAATTATAGCGAAGTGGTTTCCCTCGAATATAACAATAAAGATATGTTGGTCTAGCCAAACAGTTTCTCTGTTATCGCGATATCAGACGCCAAATGTATAAATTGTATTACTATCAACCCCCAAAACCATGACATGACTAAACTTATGTGCATACTCCAGAGAGATTCTCTACATGTTTGAGACTTATATATCATCAGTTATCACAACCTTGTGTCAGTCTTTCAGCAGTCAGGAGAGGCATGCCAGTCTTAACCATTATCTGATTAGACGATCTATTTATTGGTCGCTCTCTTGATCTTTCTTCAATTAAATATTTATATTATTTATTCTCATATCTAGAGTCTGGTAATCGAGAAACATGTAAAAGCCACGTTAATCTCCTTATTCGAATAACCTATTTGATGGCTCTGTTAATATTAACATTCTTTAATCAATGTTTTCTTTTCATAATTTCATCATTGATTTTAGTATCTCTGTATGAATACATTGCGCAGACAGTATATAGTGTGTATGGGTGTTTTTCGCCTATACATAATTCCAATGAATACATATTGAATTATTATTTATTTATTATTAAGCGAATATTTATTTACACCAACACTAAAAGTAAAATGAATCTTTTGAAATTCTTTTAAAAATATTGATCATGACTATATTTTGAATTATCTTTCTCTATACACTTCATTCCGTAATATGTCTATACCGGGGAAACGCCGGATAAATACATTATATAATTAATCATGACACTTGCATATAGAAAAAATATTATTTTATTTAGGTCAAACGAAAAATTATATTAAAGAAAAGTATATTTCTATACTCTCAAGTTTCATAAAAATATGCCGAAAAGTGAAGTATATAGTATCTGTGGGAGTGCCGTTCAGACCACCCGATTGTGTATTCTGGCTCGGCAAGTCAGAATACAGAATCGATTTCGAAATGTTGTGGAAGGTGATTTCTTCTATTCACTACAGACCCTTGATCACAGATGAAATGTTGCTCGTCTTTCTCTAATCTATAACTATTTCCATGAGAGGTACTCGACTGAGCTTCAACCTCTGTCCCCTCCTTGTAAGACATTTACAATAAGAACTAGTCTTTCTATCACAGCTGTATAGATTTTTTTCTTCCACATTGTACTTAAGATAAAACGGTATTTCCATAAACATACTTTATAGTGCTTTTTAAAAATAGGTATCCAGAGATTTACAGTCGTGATGTATTCGTTACGTAAGCAGTTCCAGCTACGAACAGAGAAAGCCGAATGAAGTTCCGACCTTTACTGAAATATACACATTTTTAAAAGCGCTGTAACTTTTTTTTACCAGACGACTATTTTTCAATAAATTAGAACCGAACTAAACACACTTTTGCCGAACTAAATATTAAACTCAGCTTAGGTTTCGTTTAGGGTTAGGGTTGTGGGTTAAAAACGGTTCGGTTCGTATTGTATAGAAGTACGGTACCATTACGGAATACACTTAAATACAAGATAAAATCGACAGTTTCTTTCGTTAAATAACTTCTTCGCAAAAAACGTTTGTTCGGTAAAGTTTGTTAACATTCACTAGTCTCGAAAATCTTCGGTGAAACTCGAAATTGCTGACTCAAAGTACTGGAATTTTCTGAGACATATTCCTAAAACCTACTGACTCTATTTCGAAGAACTTCTAATCTGTAGAAGACATTGGGACAGGATTGCAGACTACAACATGGAGGTACTCAAATCCAATATTAACAAACATAAACCGTTTTCATAAATAATCAAATGTTATTCATTCCATTCATTATTAGTAATCCTCTTAGAATATTAATCAACTGACAATCTAGCCATCTTATTAAGCCTTAGATTCGAGTGGCGTTTAGCCTTGAAAAGTGGTGATTCGTCAGTGAAACAAAAATAAGCATACAAGTGAAAATGTTTTAACCATGTAAATGCATATTGTTTAATCAATTAACATTTATCCACACAGAAGAACGCTGTCTTTCAAGTCATACTCTTAAGTTCCATAACAATATATATAAAAGTAATAAGCTTATAAACATTCAAGGGTGTTAGTAATTTTTTAGTAATTCTTTACAAGATTGGGGTTCTGGCTGGGATGCTCAGGGTTTTTTTAGTTTATTTATTTTATGGAAATCGCTTCAGAAAAGGCATGAAGGCACTTGCTGTAAGGAATTAACAAGAACGAAAGATGATTATCGCAAAGACAGGAGATGCTTACTGGTTTTAGTCTCGAAAAGACCAAGGCTATAGGTAGGAGGAAAACAGTCAGCAGAAAGAGAGTTCAAGAAGCCGGCAGTTCTTGGAAATAAGCTACTGATATAGTAAGCTGTATTACAATGAGGTATCAAAACAGCGAATTGATAGAGACCACTAGACCAACGAATCAAACAAGCTGGGACCAAGTAAGACTAGACAATTCAGAGGAACACATGTCATAATAGTATTTATAGAAAAGACTGAGACTAGCAACATCATGTCTACGAGAAAAAGGGTGCAAAGGAGAGAAAAAGGGTGGGGCAAATCAAATTACATATACATTTCTGCACCTTTGCAAGAATCCTCACATGGGACAGAGTTAATATAAGACTTTGTCAACAATGAGCAGCCTGATAGATATTGGTCTTTAAAAATGTATTGTCACCATTTAAATAGTCGTTCTCCAATTCCCTTGTTCACTAGTTGGTATTTCAACGTGGCATGGCTTCATTCTGTCATCGTCCACCACCACCATTAGCATCACGATTATCATCACCATCATCATCATTATGATCATCATTAGTTTGTTCCTTTTTACTAATACGCTGTTCATAATTCTTCGTGTAATCACTATCGCTTAATACCTCGTTCATTGTTAACCATCCCCCCATTTAAATCTCTCATACCAATTCAGCAGAACGCTCGAACAGGCACGGGGCTTCCTCGCTTTCGTGTGCGGTTTCGTTTCGACACAGCAAGACATTCGTTTCAGCCGACTTAAAAGCTGATTTTCACGGCAGTTCGTTCCCTCGTTGCCGCCAAAATTTTAGGAAAAGGTTGTGTCATCGTGTTTGGCGAGCTTCTCTGAATTGGCTAATTGCACGCGTCCATTGTTGTTGAGCAGCGACTACGTGGTTGTTGTTGGCGCTTTTAGTGCAAAGGGAGAAACATAATGAAAAAGAAAGAGAGTGAGTGAGAGAGAAAGAGAAAGAGAGAGAAAGAGAGAAAGAGAGAGAGAGTTAGAGAGAGAGAGAAAGAGGGAGCCTTGGCAACCTTTTATATTCCTTGTTTTGATTCCTGACGAGAGCGATGGTGTTGAAGCGTCGATAATCATGTTCCTGGTGAGATAAGATGTTATTAGTAAGAGAAAGGGATCACGTGTTTGGTTCAGTCTGGTTCCTACTAGCTTCCATTTCCATGTTTCAAAATCTCCCAAATTTCCGGAACCCCATGGATACTCTGATGACAAACTCTCTAAGATCGCTGCACAATTGATAGAGACCCCATTGACTAACGTATATCGCGACCGGGGGTTCACGATCGATGCCTGTTTTTTTTTTCTCTCTCGTTTTTCTTTCTTCTTTTTTCGTGCTAAGTTAAAAACCGCTTTCGCTGCGTAAGATATTCAGAGAAAGCCGAGACGGTTTATAAACAGCGATGGGAACAGAATGAAAGAATACCAAATGTTTGTAGGATAGAGCGTGGCGACTGCGAAGCGGATGAGGCAAATTATCGCAAACTACAAAAGAGTAGGATTGAAGGTGTCAGAAACGATGGCAGCGGAACACAAAGATGTTTTTATTGGCCTTTGTGCCATTCTAAACGGGACCAGTACAGACCATTTAAGTCTCTGAATGCGAATACGAATCGACACTTTGAGCCGCTCTTAGCTGCTATCCAACAACATTTAACTAACACTTTTGATCTCTTTTCATAAATAGACGCCCTTCTTCACATGCGTTTAAGGTAACTCTTAAAACATTGAAGAGTGACTTCCTTTTGCATTATAGTATAGTTATAGTAATCAACGCTTGTTTCCCTATAGCTTTTTTCCTTTCAATCTCACAAAATACGTGATGAAATATTGCTTGGTTTTGGGATTGAGTTATGTTTTAAACAAATCAATTTTAATAGTTTACATATTGTATATCACGTTGAACATCGGTTCTCGCTAGATTACCGAAGTTAAGTGACGTTAAGTCTGGTCAATACCAGATGGTTGACCATTTAGAAATATCAGGCAATACTTCACAGAAAAACAAACAAACCAACTAACGTCGTTAAAACGGATTACGGTTTGACAACCGCACAGAAAGGTTATACTCTATCTAATGCTTATTGTTAACATATTGTTTATGGTACGATGCTAACCAGATGAAAGTGTGCAGAGGTGATGATCTTAATAATTCGAAATTAAAAATAATTTTTTTATGGAAATCGCTCTAGACAAGGCACGAAGCCATTTGATGTGAGACCTCCTCCCATACTACTTCAAGGTCAACAATGATAAGTGTTAAATGGATAGATTCCGACTTAGAAAACATAAATTCTTCTCCCTTTGTTAGAAACATCGCCCATCGAATGTGAGAACTAAAGGTCAAAATAAGGAAAGCGAAAGTTACGAGGCTGTCAAAAGTAAACCCAAGGTCCACTTCTACCCTCCTGAGTGTAATTTGCAATTTACTCAAGTTACAGTCCATTATTCACCTTCTCTCCCTTTATGTAGTTTGACTTCCCGCTCTTATTTTATACAGTGACTATCACACTCTCATCTATATATCTATCTATCTATCTATATATATATATATATATATACAGGGTGTCTCAAAAAAATGTACTCACTCTTAATGTTTCGCGACGTTTCCGAATCCCTTGGTGCGCGTTATCAGCTTTGTTTGAACAATAATGGTCATCAGTTTGAACATTTGCGAACATGATTCTTCAATTACATCTGTCTCATGTATTCGATGCTATTTCATTTCACTCTATGTTCATAAATAAAAGTTTTCTCGTCATTCTACGAGTGAGTACATTTTTTTGAGACACCCTGTATATATATATATATATATATATATATATATATATATATATATATATATATATATATATGTTTATTAATAGTTTAAATTAATAAAATTAACTATAAACAGACGATTAGACACGTTCATTATATACAATAGGGAATACATCACAAGTATTAATACTATTTAACCCATAGCTAGCGATAGATAAAGATACCTAAGAGAAAGAGAGAGGTAAAGATAGCGGAAGAGAGCGAGGAGGGGGCGAGATATAGTGAAGAGAAAACCATACTTTTTGGATCTTGTGTTTTAATGTTTGCAAACTAACTTTTCCTTATTCAAAGAATCTAACTCGCGCTCAGTGGGTGATCCAACGGGGAACATTTTTTGTTGTCCTTATTAAAAGAAAATATCTAATAAGATATCGTAGTAGTGCGTCTAACTCTTGTTGTGGTTGGTAAAATTAATAAAGACAAACATCGATTAATTAATAATATATGTAAAATAGTTGATTAAAAGAAAAAAATGTAATGACTTAATTTAAGTTTCAAAATTGATGAATCAACGAAACTTTAAAGTATTTATGGATTTTTTATTTCAACATTTCGTAAGACGTTCAATAGCTTTTGTTGGAACCACTAGACCAACGAATTTGTAAACATATATTTATCCATTGAATCATCATTCTAAAATTCATATATTTTCGTACAAGAAATTCTAATACTAACATATATAGATACATATGCATTTCGGCTAAGTGTTTGAAAAATGACACACTTACTGATATATTAATGAATATTTGTACTTCGTCATATGCGTTCGTATTAAGTGTTATAATTTTAGATTGTTGCTCGCCATTTATATATATATATATATATATATATATACATACACACACATATATATATATATATATATATATATATATATATATATATATATATATATATAGATAGATAGATAGATAGATAGATACACACACATAAGAGTGATGGATAATAATAATAATGAATATGTTTCTATTAGTGTTAAAAAAACAATTAGCATGTAAATCGCCAATAAATAAATATGTATATTAAATTAAATTTAAATAAGATATAAATTAAGAAAATAAATTAACTTAGATAAGTCTGATCTTATTAGGTTATAACATTTTACCAAAAACATACAAGCGTCACTTCTGATGATCGAATAAAACTATTAAATTGTTAACGCTAAAGGCAATTATGGCACGGTGATTTAGTAGTTAACGACGCAGACTGGGGACCTGGCCGTGCCAGTTTCGAATCCAGCTCAGCTTGTTCCAAATAAACACTTTCATTAAAACCCACACCTGACTTGGTGTCTAACCTACCGGAAAGGAGGTAAATAATATATATATATATATATATATATATATATATATATAAGTAAAAATAAAGGTGTATTAAATTCCAATGATCAAGTCTTTTGTTTTTCTCACCGAAATTCTAAACTATTAAGTGTAACTTGACGACTGTTTCGCACATAAATGAACAACCTGTAGTAACCATGTAATTACTAGGATCTTTCATTTATGGAGATCTTCACAAGGCCAAGGATCGTTCCCGGAAAACAAAACACCTTAGAACAAAAATGCACGGAAAATAGTTTCATACATCTTACATAGAACCCAGTTCCTCAAAGAAAATAAGGATTTTAACATAGTCAGTCAGCCATATTGGATTTATAATTCGGAGTAAAAAATACATTTAACCCTACTTTGCAGGTCGGATTATCTCATATTTAACATAACGCATTAAGAATATATATATACGCTGATTTTTTGTTTTATTATTGTCTTTACTGGCGGTAGTACACCGGTGTTTACCGGTGCGTTTATAATTTGTCGCTCCTCTGAACGATTTTTACAGAATATGCAGAGGACTGCCCTTAATCTGACGTGCCATAAATTTTTGTATATATAGATTTTTTAATTAATTAATTTATAAAAAAGATAATGTTTGCGATGGTTACTGACAATGCATAAATGTATTTTCATAACTTAATTCCTAGCTCTTCTCACGTATTGAGCAATGTTTTGAGTCGATACATAATATATCTCATTTTAATATTATATCTTGGAACATGAAATAATAATTATTACAATAATATTAAATATATATATATATATATATATATATATATATATATAAAATATAGCCCCCACAAACAGCTGTTTCGTCGTCTATAATAATCAGTGTTGCTAAATGTACCAAGTATTTTTACACTGAGATTCCAAAAACTAAAGATATATATATATATATATATATATATATATATATATATATATATATATATATATAGATAGATAGATAGATAGATAGATAGATAGATAGATAGATAGAAAATTAGACATGAAAAATGGATCACATATTTGCGCTGTCACGTCTACTGAGTCAATTATTTTCATTAATGTTTCAATTATTTAAAAATAAACAGTCATAACTCTAATAAAGGGACTGAAAATATATGGATGGAGGTGATCAGTGTATGGGAGTGACGTGAATTGGGGCAAGACAATGAGTTTAATTGGTTGAGGGTTGGTGTATACACAGTTTACTTATAAAAGAGGATATAGAATATAAATAACTGAATTTCCCCTGAAGAATTAATTCGGGATAAAGCAGAAATGTTTCGGTCTAGCTTACTTGTATGGACTACTATATTGAGAGACATTGAAAGGCTGCCACACTGTGAAGCAAGGGGTGTAGAATCCCCAACCGCACATCTGAATCGGTATTGTTTTCATGCATTTTTTTTGTACATGTGAATTGTCGTTCATATATTTTATTCATATAATTTTTTGTATAAAAAATAATCTTAAAAAAAGCATACGTTTTTATTTCAGCCGTATTCATTATTAGAAATATCGAAAGTATTATTATTAATAGTATCCCCCAGGTGTTGGTCGGGAGTCTTTTAGCTTTCATTTTACTTTCACTTATTTAATACTATATTGTTTCTTATCAAATTATTTTTTCTTAATGTAATTATTACGGTATGTTTTGTTATTAAATTATTAATTGGACCAACTTGTTATAAAACTATGAAAAATAAATTTGTTAAGTTATTGTTTTTTTTATCTCAGTTTTAAAAAATATATCATGTGAATAGCTTCCAAAACTTTAAATCTACTTAAATACTCTCTTGTAGACACATCGACTGAAACTTCTTGGTCTTTCTTAGCAAATCTTTCTTGGAGTTCGTACATTAGATCCATTGCTCTTTCTGCTTCGGTTCTCTCTATCGCTCCAAACATTTTCTCACACTTCAGGCTATTCTCTATCTCTACAAATTTCGAAGGGTCACGAAAAAATACGTTCTTTTTTTTTCAACTACATATTAATAAAATATTAAAAACGCTTGCTTGTTTACGAAGAAACGGAAATGCATCCTGCTTGATTTAATTTCGTAATTAAATTATGTGTTTTAACAAGATTTTTCGTACTTTACTTTATTGCATTTTTGATTTCATTAATAGTAACTAAAAATATATAATCACATAGAGGCGAGAAACACACGAGAATAGTAACATAAAAATGTTACTATTCTCGTGTACCTGTATATGTATGTGTGTTTCTTGACTCTATCTGATTTAATGTTGTTGTTATTATTATTATTATTATTATTATTATTATTATTATTATTATTATTATTATTATTATTATTATTACTGTTAATCGATTATTTATTGAAAGAGGGATGTAATTATATTCGTACGTTTTTGTACAGGTGATGCTGGGCGACCTTGCTTTAATAAATATTGTACCTTTTTTGTTTTGTTTTTCAAACTTACACAGAGAGGCGTGTTTTTGTGCTATAGAAAATACTGATGAGCCGACGAAGCGAATGTGAGCCAGCGGCACGTGTCGCGTATCTGTGACTGTGTGTTTGTTCGAATATGGTTGGGATACGTGTGCTTAAGCGAGGTGCGCGGCTGGGGGTAAAGGTAGGTCTGGGTATCCCTGTGACCGGTCCGTGTTTACTCTCTAATTCCCGGCGTTTAGTCAAGTCCGGGGCTGACGACAATGGCTCTTCACAATGGCGATGTCGTCAGCTAGAGTGACAGTGGCTGCCATTAGCAATGTGAACGCATTTACGACCATTTTTCACACGTTGTTTTTGTGTCTTTGCAGACTCTTCCTTCGGGAAAGGACCGTGGTCGTCACAGAGCTCGGCAGTCCCACAAGGTAAGGTCACATGGTCCGGTGTAAATAGTTCTTTTAAAAATAACATTGACTGATTTCGCGATTATGGGATACAGAATGCATTTGATTTAACAGATAACGTTATCTTGTGCGATCTTAAAAGTTGGGCCTAAATAGCAATTTATCTGACATTTCTAACCTTGATTCTGACTAACAAATTTTTAGTTTTTACTGTTGTACAAGGTTATTGACATTATAATAACTCACTTCGCTAAAGTTTATTTCACAAAAAATTAAATCTAGTTCCGCGCGGACAACTGGTAATATGTAAACATTTTTGTAAGTTATGACAGACAAATCATGATCAGCAAGAGAAATAATTTATATTATATATTGAAGGTATAGAAACAGATTTCTACCGTACAACTAACATTTTATTTTATTTACTGTATAAGTTTAAAAAGTGGGAAAACAAATAAAATGTAAAAACTAAAATGACTTCATTGCATCCCGGGCAACGCTGGGTAGTTATAACTAGTGGACAATATCGAGAGATTTTAGATGATATTAAAAACATGAAGTTTACAGAAGTTATAACGTAGAATCAACACCTTTGCTGGCTAGTAACAAAGCTCTACTTAGCCGGCGTTGCTCTGGAACAGTTTTAGTTTCATTTTTGTTTCGTTTAAACACATTCGAGTTAAAATCCTTAAATATATGCATCATATGACGCTTAGAGCAATAGCTGCGAAATTAATAAGAAGCGAGATGGACAGCCATGTTGCTGATTACGGGAACGATTCGGGAGGGGGAAACTGACTAGGCACTTCTCTGATGTGCGCGAAAATGAGAAAAGCGCGGTGAATATTACGTTGACATTTTACCCTTTTATTAGTTACGTAGTAGTGAACTTTTGCCTTATTTCAATAGGTTTTTTTTTTTTAATAAGATTTTTAAAAGGTTCGTTCTAGTACTTTACGCTATTGCTTTGTTGATTTAAATATACAATAGATTAATAATGCAGGTTGTGACCCCTTCCAGAAATGCCACCCATGTAAATGTTAACCTTTTAACGCATGATTTTTTATAGAAATTCTGCGTACATGATCTAACTTGTCTTGAACCTCGTACCTTCAAGTTGAGCCGACTCCCGAAAAAGCCCGAAACGATAAATATTGGATGTAAAACGTATTCCTCAATATTCCAAATATGATTGGTCAACTTATGATTCATGATTATTGATGAAAACTTTTGTGTGAAACAACAGTATGCATGAAAGGGTAATGGCATTGTCACTCCTTTCTCTAATCCACCCAAATTTAGTGCAAAAAAACTACAGCTGATCTGAATAGTCTACCAAGTGCAGTCATGAATATCTAAGTCTTTGTGTTATCGCCGTTTAATGATGTTGGGGGAAACGTTGCTGATCGTCTCATCAGTAAAGGGGTGTGATCCAGAATAGGGCTCACACTCGTCGGATCTTTACCCTCTGACATTTATTTATGGGGTTATCTCAAAGATAATGTCTATCAAAGTAATTCTCAAACTATTACTGAACTGAAGAGATCCATCACCGCCCAAATAAGAGCAAGTCTTATCCAGGTGTAATTTCAATTGAATGGTGAGGAAATAATGAGTGCTGGACATTTACGACTGGAATTTGGTGGACAAGTCATGAACAGACTGAAGTTTATTTGTACAAGATATGGTTGTATTGCATAAATGATTGTTAGTTTTGTTAACGATTCCATAGGTAAATAATAGTGTGGAAGTCGCGAGAAAAACAC
Organism: Sepiola atlantica; assembly: GCA_963556195.1. NCBI lineage: Eukaryota > Metazoa > Mollusca > Cephalopoda > Sepiida > Sepiolidae > Sepiola > Sepiola atlantica. The sequence continues at coordinate 152,135,176 of OY744517.1, read as the reverse complement.
ACACAAACAGGAAGTAGTCATACGATTAAATTAAATTAGAGATTAAATTTTATTGTGATTTTTTTTAACGTAGTTTTTCTTTCGCGATTTGTCTTGAGACTTAATTAAATAAGCGAAACAGAAACGGTAATGTAATAGGACTTTATGAAAAGACTCCGGCTGGATATGATAGTATATGGAATTTAGTAAATTAGTCTTATGAATATTCAACATATCTTTTGTTCAGCCATTCATACTAAGCAAGCCCTTTACCTACGAACAGATAATACCTAGATGGCGATCGAATACAACATGTAGAGTCTGCGCGCTACATGGCAGCACAGAGATGATCATCGAGAAAAAGAATGACTAACAATATTCTTATTTGTTTTTGTTACTATCAAGGTACACAATACATGCTCCCACGTGGATTAATGATCGATAAACACACTGGTCTTCTTATGAACGTTTTCTGACAAGGACCGTATCTAAATAAGACTCTTTGAAGAGCTTATGAATAGGCTTGTAAAGCTGAAAGGCCATCTTGCAACTAAACAATAAAACATAATTATTGTTGTAAAATAATCACACGTTTTTAAACATTGTTAATATTAGAATAACATTTTAGAAATTTTTGAAAGTCAAAATAAACAATGTGCACTGTTTTCTGAAATAAAGTATTTATTTATTTGAAAGATTTGAGCTTTCCAAGCAAAGCGCCCTTCTCAAAAGTAATGTGTAATTTTCGATTATTTTAGATTGACCGTCTTATGTTTTGTTATAACTTAACAGAGTTGACATTACTTTTGTTTTGAACTAAACAACGCTTTAAAATAAGTTAAAGTACAAAACACCTTTTCAGTTATGTAAAATAGTAACTTATCTTGCTTTTGGTACAAATTATTTTTTGCTTATTTGTTTTTTCACCCTTTTTTTGTTCTGTTATATATATATATATATATATATATATATATATATATATATATATATATATATATATAGTAACACATCTTCCACCATCTTTGCTGATCAATTTCCTTCTTTATCTATTTGTATAATTTCTATACTATTTCTCTTGAAATAATAAATGCATGTAAGGTTTAATTACATAAATAAAAAATGTCGCTTTTTCCGTAAAATAATTGTTAGTTCAATATAAAAAAAAATGGAACGAACCTTTTAACATTTGATATTTTTTTTGTAAGAATGTAGACTTTTTAAGTAAAGAGTCTCTTTCTTCTCACGGTAAATCTAGTTGCCAGAAAAATAAATAAAACGAATGTAACTTTTTAAATTAATTCATTTAAACTTATAACAACCACATGTTTATTAAAATTACATCAAGATTAAAAGAATTCAAATAAGCCGGGTTTTAAAACTGGTTATGTGGACAAGACGACGATATTAAATTTTGGAACAATTCATTTTAAAACAGATGATGTCGAAATCTTTGTATCTGATTTAATTGTGAATTGCGTCATCTTTGACGATCGGTCGCCCTCATTTTTAATGGGGATGGAACGTGATAACGTGCGTACGAACACGAAGTATCTTAGTGTCTTGTTATATAGATTTGTCACACTTATTATATTCTGCATCATGTATAATGCATAAATGATTGTTTAAATTGAAGTAGAATTATATGCACGCAACAGCACGCCTACCGAACTTTTATCAAGTTCCGAGTTTGTATACGTATGTATTCGGGTGCTGCGTACGCTGGTCACAACATGGCGTCAGTAGAAACCTCAGATCCTTTTTCGTGTTCCGGCTACAAGAGAGTTCGTCGGCTCCACATTTCGTTTATAGCCGCAGGTCGGGGATGACAAAACGAGAGTTCGATGCTCACTCTGTTTAGCCGTCGATGTGAACATGACTAATATTCAATTCACTTTTCTAAAGAGATGAAATAATCATCTTTTGAAAGATGTTATGCATAGAATACGACTTTTTTTTCGTTTTTTTCTAACGTGGCCTGAGCCCAAATATATGACGTTTATTATGTGCTTTTGTATAGTTATGACTACAAACGATACTATCTTCGTTACGTTTTTCTTTCTTTTTTTCTTCTTCTCGTTCTTGGCGATCAATATTTAATAGTGGGACTATGAGTGGACATAGATCGACATTGAATATTTTTAGTTCAAAGATTTCTTTAATCCTTTTTTCTTTCCAACAGCCAATTCGGTTACAGACAAGATGAAATAAAATTGAAAAAGAAAGATGAAGGTCTATCGATCTGGGAGAAAACAGAATTGTCAAAACTGGATTATGATCGATAGAAGAAACAATATTCCTAAACGAACAAGTGAAAGGGATCAAATTATACATACATATATATATATATATATATATATATATATATATATATATATATATATATATATATACATATATATATATGTGTGTGTGTGTGTATATATATATATTTATATAGAGAGAGGGAGTAAGAGAAGGGACGACGAGGAGAAAGAGGTTAATTAATGGCTATCTCTCTGTTTGTTGTGCAATAAAGTCGGATTTTTAAAAGCTAGTCTCACTTTTATAGCGAACTACCTAGCATATACAAAAATATGCCCTAACTACATACGTTTATACATAATAAAAATCATTAAATGAATAGGAAAATTATAATTGAGATTTCGTGTCTGCATGTTTGTAACGAAACATACGTAACAGTTCTCAAAAATATTACTTTATATTTTAACATTTTTATTGTTGGAATATTTAGTATTTAATACTAGCAAATGCATGCACGTTCCGACTGCATATTTTAGCTAGTCTCTATATACTTATCGATTTATTTTATTTGATCTCTCTCTTTCTCTCTCTCTCTCACTCTCTCTCTCTCTCTCTCTCTCTCTCTCTCTCTCTCTATATATATATATATATATATATATATATATATACATATATCAATCTATCTATCTATCTATCTACCTATGTTTGTTCTTTTATACATGTCGACGAAGGACCATCTCAATAGAATAACATTTCTTGGACAAAATACTCACAGCTAAAACTCGTCTCTCTACTACAACTGCAAAGAGCATTTATTTATTTGTCATGTGCCTAAAATCAGACGGAATTTCCATGAACAGAGTTAATTTCCAAAAACATCACATTTTTGGAACACATCCTCATGGAACTGTTTCCCTGCATGCTACAATTGCGTCATGTTAGCAAACGCGTGTAATAAACCGTTTTCATACATAATAAGATTTTGTTTTTCCCCGAATTATTATAAAAGTTCACATGCTATTCCTCATCATTAAACTGCATATCTAGCCATCTTATTATCCATTATCCTCGAGTGGCTTTTAACCTTGATAAATATTCGCTCGTTATTCGAAATTTCATGAAAGTAACACTCATTAAAACAGTTCGGCATTTTAAGTTCTCTTCCAACGTTGCACCACTTTTTATTTCTGTTTCTGTTCATTCGATCATTAACCCCCGACTTTTGTTTCCTTCTTTCCTTCTTCTAGGATACACTCACCCGGCCGCATTAACAGGAGTAAGCAAATCGAACTTCGATACCTCGCACTCACAGTGGCGGTCTCAAGGTGAGTCACTTGTTTATCCCTTATCCATCTACGATCTTATTGAACAGAGAATCTGTTTTGAAAAAGGAATTCCCTCTTATCTATATCTGTTTTGTATTTGTTTCCTATAGAACCATCTCATAAAGTAACTCCATTGTTTAGATTACTTTTTTTTTCAGCGTTTATTTCGCTACAGCGGAGTCTGAACTGCATTTTACCATCCATATTCGTTTGATTGCGACAGTTATACTCTGACCGATGAGTCGCCCCATCTGTCGCCGATATTTTGTTAAGAGAAAGAAGCTTTTCTATTTTTAGTTGTTTTTTTATTATAATTTATTTTCGTTCACAATGCCACTGAAACGTAAGGGCCTACTGTGAATTAGGGGCATCTTAAGTGTGAAGTTGTGCAGCGAGATGTTTGTTAACATTACATTTAAAACTTCTGGTAGTCAAGGAAACAGGAAGCAGAGAGAACATTCAAAAATATTGTTTGAGAAAAGAAGGTGTTAGAATAGAAAGCTCTCCGACATCTGGGGACCTCTACACTGACAATCATTCTTATTTCTTAACGGTTTTATTTTTCTAGAAAATGAATTAGCCTACAAGGAATTCGTAAACCCATTTGCTGCCTCTTTATTAAAAAAAAAATAGTAACCTGACAGAATCCCTTAAACGAGTCGATTATATTAAATTATTTATTTTTCTTTAAAAATTTTTCCAATTTAATTTTATTCCTTCTCGGAAGCTTGTTTTTCTATCTTCCTTTCTCTCTCTTTCTTTCTCTTTCTCTCTTTCAATGTGTATGTGCGTGTGTGTTCTCTATAAGAAAGGTTAAAGAATCTACATAAAAACTAAAATTCTATTCATATGTAACAAAAATTCGGGAAGACAATGTAAACACTCCCGAATTTTGAAGTGACTCTGCCCTTACGGAGAGATGGGGCAGAACCTCCTGAAAACTTCAAATATATCCTTTTCGATGAGGTTTAAGTCATCTGTATAACATTTTCCGTGGAAGACAACAGAAATAGTTCTGAATCTCTACGTAGACTCTCCGAAGGAAGCTATGGCAGCAGAGCTCTTCTTACAACTATCAAGACTATAAATGTACAGAAATTAACATGTAAAACTAATAATAAAAATAGTAATATAGGCGTTATAGGCAAAAGGTCGGGGGAAGAAGGCTTAGCGATTCTTTATTTTATCCCGAGCAACGGAATCTAAAGTGACCGTGAGACTTATGGAACATCATTATTTCTTGTTTGATTTTGGTACAAACATATTATAAGTGGAAATCGAAATAGTAAAATAAGGTATCCTCAAGCAGGAATATTCTGTTATGCTTAACAATGTTTGCTTAAATGAAAAAATGCTGACTAAATACGCACACTATATATATATATATAATTATTTCCACAATCAGACAACACCGCAGCCCACAACCTATGAACATAATAGAACACATCCGAACACAGGATTCGAAACCCGAGTCACTTGCATGCTAAGCGAGTACTCTAGCACTGAGCTACCTCGCCACATAGAAGTATGCCTATTAATTTACACACACTAAGTAAACTGCGGCGATGGCCGACTGTGGAATGTACCTACTCTTCTCAACAAGGGGTGTAGTCATCCAACTACTTAGAACCCACGCCGATGTCTCACAAGTAGGATTTTATACTCGATAGGACGTCATCCAACAAGCTAACCAGGCGAGCAAATAAATATTAGATTTTTTGAATGTGAGATGATATATATAATTATTTCCACAATCAGACCACGCCGCAGCCCACAACCTATGAAAGAAACAAACCTGAAGTCCTAGACTCGAGTTTCGTCCTCCTTTGGGCTCATCCGTAGAACACATCCGAACTCAGGATTCGAAACCCGAGTCACTTTCATATATATATATATATATATATATATATATATATATCGAAACCCGAGTCGCTTGCATATATATATATATATATATATATATATATATATATATATATATATATATATATATATATATATATATATATATATACACATATAAAGTAAGTTGAGATCATCAAAATTAGAACATCAGTCATAACAGTTCCAAGAATTCAAACAACGATTATTTGGCGTACGATCGTCTCGAAGACAATTTGGGAAATCTTTTATTTTGTATTATACTTTTGATGACTCCAAACCGTCGCTTTATCAGTTACCTTTACAGCATCAAGTACAGAAGTCATTGAAGAAAAAACATCAGATGTTAGTATTATTTTTAAAAAATAACATATATCCACACAATATTGGAGACATAACCTCCTATATGCAATTATATATTACTCCATCAGTCAGTTAAAAATAATGATAGCAATGAAAATTCATTATAAACAGCAAATTAAATATTTAGAATGTTTAAGATACAGAATAAACCAAGTAGACAAATAATAATAATAATAATAATAATAATAATAATAATAATAATAATAATAATAATAATAATAATAATAATAATAATAATAATAATAATAATAATAAAACTACACTGGCCTCAACTGACACGACACAAACATGAACCAATGAACAGAAATAGCAATAAACACCATCAGCTCCCCGACCCCCCCCCCAAAAAAAATGGTATCAGCCCAGGTTGACACCACACACAATATTTGCATAGGGTCAAGGAGGATGAGAAGACCGAGGAAGGACAGCACAAACCAGACCTCCACTGAAAGTGCAGAGACTGCTGGATCTTGGGGAGGCTTATTGCCACCCATAGCTCAGAGAAGACCAATGGTTCGTGCCAGCGAAAAAATCAATGGTAAACGGTTGTTGTTATACTGCAAGTTTATTTGCGGTGGCTATCGAAAAGAGGTGGAGAATATTGGAAATCTGGGGAGACTTGTTGTCACTCAGACTCCAGGGAAAACCACCGGTTGGCGGTGAGCAATCACTGATGACCTGTGTGAGAACTCCTATTGAGTAAATAATAATAATAATAATAATAATAATAATAATAATAATAATAATAATAATAACAGTAATAATAATAGTGATAATAGTAATAATAATAGTAATAATAATAATGATGATACTAATAATAATAATAATAATAATAATAAGAAGAAGAAGAAGAAGAAGAAGAAGGAGAAGAAAAATGATTAAAAAATATTTAAAAAATATTAAGAAATGAGTTATCAAATAAATTAATACTGGATTTCATAGGAATCACACATTTGATGGAATTTAAATGGTAATTTACATTACAGATGGAGCAACGATTTTCCTAGATTTAGTTACAGAGTGTTACCGGATAAACTGTTTTGTCGGATCATCTACTTTCACCTTAATACTAATTCTTCATAAACACACGCAAACCTACTAATTAATGAAAATAAAGGGAGACTATCACCAGCATGGCCATTGTAAACAAATTGATGTCACACTGAACACAGAAACATCCATTGGCCGCCACGTATATTAGTCTTGCGATGGCGGGATTATACAGTTCCCTCTCGTGATTTAGTCCGGATTACAATTGGTACCAGTCCATCAGTTGCCGGAAATCGACGTTGCAACAGCATTAGAAACTTTGTGTCCTCAGTTGTCGCTTGCTATTTGTGTGAATCGGGAATCATTCAACATAAAAAAAAACGTCGAACTCACGATTGTGGTTAGGTATAATTAAAAAGACTAAACGAAGCTCTGGACGGACGATTGTTTTAATGAAATTAAAGTTTTCTTTTTATATTTCTTCTACAAGACGTTTAAATGCGAACGATTCAATTGAGAATTGCCCGTCTGTATATCATAATTGTGTTGGGTGAGAACGTGTTAAATGGTTTGAGAAGAAAGTAGAATGAGAAGAGAAAGAGTAAGAGAGAGAGAAAGAGAGAGAGAGAAAGAGAGAGAGAGAGAGAGAGAGAAGTGCCGACGGCCTTACAATGAAAGTATAAACGCAATTGAAGTCGACCGGAAGTTAAGTCGGCAAGGCTAGACGCAGCGAATGCCACTTTAGGCCCTGTCGTTGTCGTCGTTGTCGGTGGTCTTGTTCACTAGTCGGAAGTAATGAACAAATCAGTTGCTACTAATGCAAGCAAATTAAATTTGCTAAACGAACTTGGAATTTTAGCGGAGATAAACATTTTTTTCTTTCTTTTTCTGTTGTTGTTGATTATTGCCGATTGGGTTCGGAAAGTTAAAAAGAAAACTATCTTCATCTGTCCACTGTTTCATTTAATTTCTTTCAGACTTCATTAGCTTTCGATTTGATTTTCTTTCGGTCGGAGATAAAAGAATTATTTTTTCTTATTTAAAACCACTTGGATATCACCCGAAGAAAAGAAAGTTAAGTATAGAATAACAAGTTTACTCATATAGTTTCTTTAGTAAGTAAACGAGGGTAACCTCCCCTTGTTTTATTATTACCTCCCTTTTGGATAACTCTTTAGTTAAGTACGAGATTATAAAATCTCATTACATGTGTATCAGAATGATGCTACTTTAAGTCTTTTCATGTTTGTATGGGATATAACCCGAAACACTTTCGCGCATAATTGTTGTGACTTTGAAGGGTCAATAATAAATAAGACAACGCGATGGTCTATTTACAAGAGTATGTACTTACAGAGGTACAGAATAGTATGTTACAGAAAAAGTGTTCCGAAGTTGCTTCGAAACTTAGTCGTAATCTTCTCTATACATAATGTCTGGAAGAGTCCATATAATCCCGAAATAGGGTAGATCACTATCACACAATGACAATAATATTTATGACATTTAAATACTT
>OY744517.1:152094381-152121881 GCA_963556195.1 Sepiola atlantica | reverse complement strand
ATACATATATATATATACATATATATATATAGATATATATATATATATATATAGTCTCGGAAGTTTCTCAACCATTAAAACTATTAAATAAGCAAAAAACAACATTTTAGTTCCAAGTCGTTCGGTGGAAAATCACTCTTTTGTAAGTCAATTTACCTTTTGCAGTCACTATATTAGTTTGCTTCCAAGAATTTACGCTAGTCTTAACATTATTTAAGGGATCATCAGTTGTTTACTATGAGAAACTGTTTTGGGAATTTAAAAACAAAACAGTATTCTATTTCATGGCTTCCCAACAGAGTTAATCAGACCCCACTTCACTTAAAAGACAAGAACATAAACGTTCCGTATATTAGATCTAAGTTTTGTTCCAGATAAATGTTTTGCTAACTTATTTAGTTATTAAAAAAAGGTCCTCCTTACCTGTGTTGTTCGTTTATGTCTAAGAATATATATAGAGAGAGGGAGCTTTATATAGTAATCCGCATACAGACTGTTTCGCTGTATCACATCTCATCAGTGCGGCTAGACCATATATATATATGTGTATATATATATGTATATATATATATATATATATATATATTGACCCCCCATAAAATGTACATATGAAACAGCGATAAATAATTCGATACCTTACCACAAAAATGACTATGTACATTTTATTTCGCACCATAACAACAAAATAAAAACAGGCATGATGATTGGCTTTTTCTGACGTGCTCTCAGAATCTGTTGTCATCAATACATAGATGAGGGAATCTAATACATCACGAATTATTTAAAAACACTGCAATACCCTACACATTTCATATTAAATGCAAAAGAAAAATCCTACACATATATTCGAATAACAATGAACAAAAATTTCAAACACCGAACATTTCCCTCATAAATAGACATCCTCTTTTTACCCACTCATTACAGTAGCACACTCATTTGCAACACGCTTAATAAACTAGAAATTTCGACAATACAAACAACATCACAAGTATTGAAACAAACACTAAATACAGGAAAACAATTTCGAAAATATCCGCATCTAACGCTTGTATATGCACTGTATCATGTAAGAATTTTCATCAAATATACGTAGGGGAGACTTAACTGGAACCTATGAAGAGCCTTGGTGAACACAAAATAGACATAACAAATAGCAACTCTCTGAACGTGCTTTTCTCACACGCAGTGAAACACGATCATTCTTTTAATTTTGAACAGGCTAAACTTATTAAATTCATTTCAAATAAATCTAAGTGAAGACTCCTGTATGCAGCACTCATTATAAATTCTTACACTATTAAAAAAACGTAATGATTTTTATAATTTATCTCCTTTAATCAGCAAACTTATTTTATCCGAACAAAAATTAGAATTCAGATTAAGGCTAGTTACCAGATACCACACTCTCTACATGCGTCGCGCATAATGTCTACATATAAATTAAACGAACACAATAAATTACTTTCATACGTGTATGTTGATATATATTCATATTTGTGTATGTGCATGTACGTATGTTCAAGCACTGCATGAATAAATAAATTAATAATAAATAAATACACTCACACTGAAATACTTTAATAAATATAAATAATACGTAATTTTTTCCTTTCTCACTTAACACGTCACTGTTTAATTTCTTTAATAGTAGTTTACAGAAGTTACATTATTTACATATATGCATGTATGCATGTATCTGTATATGTATATATGTATACATGTATTATGTTGCATGTATATGTATTTATATACTTATGAATAATTAAATAAATACACGAATAATTAATAAACAAAGAATAAATAATTTAATAAATAATAATAAAATAATTACAACAACACAAAAAATGAATTAATATATACTTTATTTTATTATATTTTAAAATAATGAACGAAACCACACTTTTATATTCTGACACCCGAGCACGTCAGAACAATTTATTCTAGCTCTCCGCAGATTGGGTGTAATTTTACGTGGCAATTGGCACATGTGTATGTGCATATATATCTATGTGTCTAAATGGGTTAATGTTTGTATCCTTATATATATATATATATATATATATATATATATATATATATATATATATATATATATATATATGTCAAATGTGGACCCTTCCCCACGTTTGATATTGTCTCTCGCCCTCACGCCACGCCCTCACCCCCATCACCTCCTACACCGTCCTATTGCACGACCCTTAAATATTAACTTTGTAATATCTCTCCCACTTCCTAATGATTTGTACTCCTACTGCTGTTTGTCACTGTCACCATCTATTTGTATTTTATAATTTGATTTTTACCTAATCGGCCGCAGGTTTTGAACCTGCAGTCGCCGCCACCTATTCATTTCAAACAGTTTGCACTTGTGTGCTGTTTTCTTCAGACAATCATCCTAAGGATGACTTGAAATAAAAACGAAACATTGAGGAATACATGAATAATATTTTTAGATTTTCCTTTTTCAATCTCCATATATATATATATTAACTGATGAAGTGTTTTACATAAATGACGTCTTATCAAGCATTAACACACACCCACACACACACACACACACACACAACGCACACACACACACACACACACACACACATATATATATATATATATATATATATATATATATATATATATATATATATATATATATATTAGAAGCAAACTAGTAATAACTGAAAAAATTAAATTGACTTACATGAGTGATTTTCCATTAAACGACTTGGGACTTAAGGTTGTTTTTTTTTTTCTTAATTTTTTAAAAAATATAGCTTTAATGGTTGAGAAACTTCCAAGACTATATATATATATATATATATATATATATATATATATATATATATATATATATACAGAAAGTAAGACTTGGGTTTACTTTCGGCAGCCTCGTATCTCTTGCTTCCCTTATTTTGTCCTTTAGTCCTCACATTTCATGAGCGATGTTTCTGACAAAGGGGTGGTAATTGCTGTTTTCTGGATGTAAATCTATCCATATAACACTTATCGTTTGCAAAATCTTGAAGTTGTATTTTTTAGCTTTATACTTTATGTGAATTCATGCTTTGTACTTGAGTGATTTCCATTAATATATATATATATATATATATATATATATATATATATATATATATATATATATATATATATATATATATATATATTCTTCACAAAACGTCTAAAAAGCGGATTTATAAGCGTAACAAAATTATCTTTTAGATTTAGATCTCGTTACCAGAAGCTTACCATTATACAAAAGACATGATACTCCCGAGTAGCCTAAAATTGAAACCCAGCAGACAGTAGATTCCATAATATTAAATGCATTTTAATAGACACTAAATCCCCGTCCACATATATACGCAGACAGAAAGAAACAAAACGGATTTAAAAAATAAATACAAACTGAACAGGTCTGAATTTCGATGTCGGAGTTTTAATACGTATAATTATTTTACAGACTAAGATTTTTTCTGTTTTGGAATTCAAATATTTTGGTTAAACGAAGTATTTGCTCTTAACGGTAATTCACGACCAGATGATTAGACATACGCTCACTGTAAAGAAGACAACGGGTTTCTTTGTTATTCGCTTGAGAGACTTTGTGGGAATTGCACGTTAAAACAAACAATGCACGGTACAGAAAGTTGTAGAATGCCCAGTTTTTCACAGCTATTCTATATTCATTTATTTTTCTTTAATCAAGTAATACATTTTGGGGAACCGCTTGAAATATTAAAATTATAACACTTGCAATTGTGCATGCTTTTTTATTTTCATAAAGGCTCTTTTTTATTTATCAAATATGATAATGCTTGTGACCCAACCGTCACATATATGTCTAGCATATATATATGTATATATATATATATATATATATATATATATATATATATATATATATATATATATATATATATATATATATATATATAAATATATACATACATATATATATATATATATATATACATATTAATATATATATATTTATATACATACATACATACATACATATATATACATATATATATACATATATATATATATATATATATACATATCAATATATATATACATACATACATATGTATATACACACATATATATACATATATATATATACATAGATATATACATATATATAGTAAGCTATGAAAATATATTCATGGCAATTAAGTTACACAGAGGCTCCCTCGTTTCATCCCCGGGGGAAATCTTCAGGCTAAAATGCATGGAGTTATTTTTGCCGGATGTTTTTATATACACGGCTAGCGAGTTATATAAATATATATATATATATATATATATATATATATATATATATATATATATATAGAGAGAGAGAGAGAGAGAGAGATAGATAGATAGATAGATAGATAGATAGATAGATAGATAGATAGATACAAACATTGTTAAAAATAACAGATTTCTATTGCTTAATTATAGCTTTTTAATGTTTTAAAATTATTAAATGATATTTTGAAGTTAAAAGCAAAACAAATAGTGTATGTTCAATATGTATCACGAAAGCTTTCGATTCATCGTCGAATCACCTTCTAGTGACAAAAGCAAATGAACAAAAACGCTGGAGAAAACAAGAGAATTTTAAAAGATAGCCGAGAAACGCGGACGTGAAGTCAGTTAGCCACCAAAAGAACGTTCTTGCACTGTTCTACAGAAAACGTTAAAATTTAAATTCCCGACGTCAGAATTAGCGTCATAGGATGAAATGTTATTACGTTAAGCATTTGAAAATGTTATTTCATACGTAATGTTATCAATTTTAGGGTGCTGAGTTTTAATACAGATAGTTTTGAGTATTTTTAATTTAAAAAAATGGTTTCGAAATGTATTATTTTCGTGTTAGTAAGTAAATTAGTCTTAAATAAGAGGGGATCAGTTATGTTTATGTAGATGTAAGTAAATTGATCTACAGTTCATAAGATGCGTGGTGAGGAGGTGGGATACTGTTGTTGTTGTTGTAAAACCAATGTAGCTATAAGCATAACGCTTATAGCTACATTGGTTTTACAACAACAACAGTATGTTATTATGAGAGTTACATTCTCCCAACGGGCATTTACAATTATAAATGACATTGTTTTTTCTAATGTGTTATAGGTTGGGGTTGAGTTGTTTTTGACTACAAGATTTTTGGTTTTAAATTTATTATAGTAAATCATGAGATTTATTTTATTATTATTATCGATTAGGGATATGTATTTTTGTACTGTATTTGTATGTTTTTTTTTTCTAATCTGAAGTTTTGTTGCATTTGATTACAATTGTGTATGTTCATATAGTTTTAGTTGTGATGTTGGATGCTGGCCTTATGTAAAGTTTTACTATTACTGATGACGATTGGGTATAGCATGTGCTATTACATGTTGTATGTTACATGTTGCATGTTACAAAATAATTCTTTTAAGGATATTTATATTTTATTTCTCTTTAAAACTTTATTGATTCTTTATCGGCACACCATCTATGATCTTATATAAAATCTTACTATCATAAATTGGTCATCGGACGGGTTTATGGCGCTTCGTTAAACCATTATCATTGGTATTCGTGAAAAGTTCCCGACGAAACGACACCTCGTACTGTTGAGAAGCGCTTCGTTTTCCTCATCAGCTTTTTCGTTAAGGAGGGTGACCTTTTTTGAACGTTCTCTTTGACAAAAACTTCCCCACTACCCCAGTCACTCCTAATAACCAGGCATGATTCTTCTTCTTCTTCTTCTTCTTCGATGGCGCTGACTGCTCACCCTTATGCCAATCGACTGTTATAACCTCTTCGATCTCGACCCAGCTTCCGTCCTGTCCTTTTTGCTTACACCGGCAAGTGTTGTCAAGGCCTTTCGTCTCCTTTCCTTGCAAAAAATCCCATCCTCCTTCCACCGCTTGACTGTTAACTGCCCACCCATCCACACGAACACTACGACCCACACTAAAATCTGTCCGGGTTACGCAGCCGAGCCATCAGTGGAGGCCACGCTGACAGGAAGCTCTACAAAACAGGCCTCGTATTTTTGAAAATAGCATTGTATTTCGCACCGCTCTCAAACACTAGAATTCACCTTATCAAATTTCCAATTTCGATGAAAACGCTTTCGTTCAGATCCTCGGCACTTGGAAGGTTTGTTTGACAGAAAACTGGGCTCCCTGGGCGGAGAAGGATATGGGGGGCCTTATTAGTCAGTTGGGAGTTTTCTCTGAGACGCTGTAACGCCAAATAAATTGAGGAAAGCGAAAAGCGAGAAACGGCGACATATATAACCCGAGTGCGTAAGTATGGGACGTGTGATTACAAGACTTGGCCTGTACGTATATTTGTGTGTGCATGTCATGAAGATATGCATGCGTCTGAGCTTATGAAGAGATATGCGTGTGTGTCTCTAATTGAGACAGCCTTTTGTATATCTATAGTTCTGAAATGTATTCATATGCGTATATGCATTTGTATATACGTTCACACACATGTATATATATATATGTATATTTATATATATATATATATATATATATATATATATATATATATGTATACAAATAATTATAGGTTCTATTTATGCAATCATTTTGGCTACATATGTGCAGCCATGTTTCGCCTATATAGCCTTTTTCAAGACAGAGACGTTATCACGCCAATCTAATACTAATGAGGCTGAAAAACGACTTGTCATACTTATATTAAAAATCAGTTAATCAACGTCTGTTTCCAAAAGGCTATTTTCCTATATATTTAAAGCCTTTACTATTAAAATGCTTTGGTATTTTAATTGAGCAATATTTGAAAAATACATGTACTTGTTTTAATTGACCGTAATTTGCAATTTACTCATCAAATCACCCATATTTTACTAAATCTTTGTCTATTACTCCCCCCCCTCTCAATGTATGTTGTTTACCCACCCTGAGCATATTTTATACGGTGTCGTTTCATTCTATCTCTCTGTCTGTATATCTCTTGAATGGTCAAAGGTGATAATGGTAGCTATAAAACAGATTGGGATAGTCTATTATAAACAATAGGGTAAAGCACAAGTATTACAACTATTTAACCCATAGGAAAAAGGAAGATAAAGAGAGAGATAGAGAGACAGAGATAGAGAGATAGGGGCATAGATAGATTAATAGAGAAAGAGAAAGGAGATATATAAAAAAGACAGACTAATTTCGGATGTGTTTAGCGTTTAACATTACACTAGCTTTGTAAACTCACCTTTTCTGATTACAAACAATCTATCTTGAACTCAACGGGTGGCCCAAAAGTTAACATTATATATATATATATATATATATATATATATATATATATATAAAATCTTTTATTGACACACCCAAAAATATATCCCAAAAAACTAGAACTAAAGATAACATCATGGTAATAATGCTACTTTCCTGGACTTTGCTATCACTATCACAAGAATCAATGGTTATTGCTGGTCAGTCAATACAATTTTCCTTACATCCTGTAAATACTTCATGTATATATTTTTAAAATTTCAAAGTATAGGCGGTAGAACTTGACTAGTTCTGCTTGGAGAGCCAGAACATTTTTACTGTATTGTCTTCAAATCCCCGAAACAGTCACTCTGGTAGTCAACTGACGAACCCTCACTACTCTAACTAATTAATACTACGAAAGCTCTAAAAATATATTTGTATACTTTTATATATATATATATATATATATATTTTATATTTCCACCTCTTTAACCACTTTTGTAATCAATTTAGTTTTATGTTGTGTCTATGTTTACATTGTTTTGTGTTTTACAAAGATATTGGCAAAATTGTTTTTCTCTATGTATTATACAGGTCCCATTATTCACTCTTTTCATGGTGGAAGTGTTGTTTTATTAACATATACCTATATTATCAGCCCACTCACGTCTCCAATCTAACTACCCCACCATTTATTACTATGTGCTCTCCAGAATGATTGAATTAAATAAATAAAAAATATATATAACATTTAAAAAAATATTACCTCCAAAATATCAGATTGTTTCTGTCCTACATGACAGATAGTACTATCTTCAATACACACACATATATATATATATATATATATATATATATATATATATATATATATATATATATATATATATATATGAATATATACATATATATATATATATATATATATATATATATATATATATATATATATATATATATATATGTATATATATATGTATAAATCCAGGTAAAGTAAACATCCACAGGGGAAAAATCCAAAAAATTTCAACAGGGCTTATATAATAGTGCTCAATAGTAAATAGAGCTATTTATATTAATATTTTTATTCATACAAACATGTATAAAAGCTGCTATACTACCATGTCGATGTTATCGGTCATTAGTTATTAGAAACTAATATCTAGTCAGGTGGAAAAGTCTGATCTATCACTTAGATGTTTTTTTATTGTTCAATATGAACATCTAAGTGAAAGATCAGACTTTTTCTGCCTGAATAGATATTAGTTTCTATTAACTAATGAGCGATAACATCGACACGCCAGTGTAGTGCCTTTTTCTACATGTCTGAAAAAAGAAAAAAAAAATATATATATATATATATGTATATATATATATATATACGTACACGTGTTTCGATGTATATACAGCTCTTCTATGTATATATGAGATAATAGTATATAAAAAGCAAATGTTGTACAGTCCAAATCGATTCGAATAGGAATCAGTTTCCAAATGCAAACGTTAAAGCTCAATATTCAGGATCTTAAATATACCTCATAATAAATAAAGTATTACATTAACAATTATGCCATTTTATAACATTTTTTAGATAAACAACCGTTTTGGAACAAAATATTTTACACATGTTTCTATATGAGCTTAAAGTAAGTTTTCTCACGACAACAGTTCCCCTTCATCAGAAAAGCGAACAGAAAACACACCCGCAGAAATCAGAAGTATGGTGGAAAATTAGCACATCAAGTGCAAAACGTAAAACAGAGAAATGTGTCCAGTCATTACAAAACCAGTCATTAGAAAATATTCGAAACACTAGAATTTTCAAAGTGTAAAATCGAAAATATATGGAAGTTAATAGTCCGAATATAAACGAAAAACATGGAAAAACTCGCTAATTGTTTGAATTTCGAGCACGCATACAAATTATTTAAAAGTCCTATTCAGGAGGGTGAACAATAATATTAATCAAATGATATAAAGTGAAATAATTACAGAATATTTATAGTGTAAGGAAGCTAACCCTGAAATATTCTTAATTTATGAGTAATATATAATTACCTTGAATGTCTAGGATAGAATTGAATGCCTAGGAGAGAAGTTAAATTCCTCAGATAACTTGAATGCCTACTAGACACTGTTTTCGAGTGTCTTCGGTCTCTCTATCAAGACAACCTGGCACGGCGATACTTCATCCTACAAGTAAACCTTGGAGAAATATTCAAAATAACATAGTATTAGAATACCAAATAAGATCCCCCCTGTATAGCTACCCCACACTAGCTCATACGAGAAATGGTGCACTTTCTCCAAGTGATGTTGCTTCTAGTTACAGAATTTCGCTAGATACACCCCAGACTAGATGGATACGTGTCCTGGGATCCGATAAGACAAAGAGACCACAAGAAAGATATATTATGACATAGTTATCTGATCCATTGGGGAGAGGTAAATTGATGTTCTTAACTTCTTTACTGGCTCGGCGTTTGAAAAGTAGAGGAGAACTTTAATAGAACACTCGAATATCTATGAATATTATATGGATACCAAGTGTTAGCCGCAGGAAGGGGCCCCTTGATTTCTGAAAATTTCGACTGAAGTAAAATGAAACACAAAATACATATTTTGACTGTAATGTAGGAGTACTACATGAAAAAAACTTTCGCATTTGTTTATTTATATATACTTTAACTTTTTTAATGTTAGAATGTGATTGTTTATTTATTAATTTTTTTTTCATCTCGTGTTTTTCTAAAATGTTCAGAGATATAAATAAATCAAACTTAATAAAAATACTAAATATTTGGAAAAATAAAAATTCATTTATTTTAATAAAAATACATGTGTTTGTAATATATATATATATATATATATATACATATATATATATATATATATATATATATATATATATATATATATATATATATATACATATGTATACATATATATATTACAAACACATTTCTTTTAAATAATACCAATTTTTTTCCTAAATTTTTAGTATTTTTATTAAGTTTTATTTATCCATTCCTCTGAGCATTTTAGAGAAACACTAGATGAAAAATAAAAAATAAAAAAATACACTATCACATTACTATATATATATATATATATATATATATATATATATATATATATATATATATATATAAGGTTACATTTCCATAGAGTAAATAAAATACTGCAAGATATTTATATATTAATTTGTTTATGAAATTAATGTTATAATTGTATTAATTAGTTGGTTTAATTAATGTTTAAAAAAGTGTTTAACTTATGTTTAATGATATTAAATTAGCTGATTCATAGTCAAAACTAATTGTAATAATATTGGATGAAAGAAATTAAAATATTAATATGGAATCACAGGATATATTTGATAAATTTATTGAAACTTAGTAATTTAATCATTTAATAGGCATTAGTTGGAACAGTGGATGACATTTTTTAAATAAGATAAAATCTATACATTAGTGCTTTTATGTAGAGTTATTCGGTGGTGATTAAATGCGACTCTAATTAGTATGAATAATGAAAAATATTGAAGGAAATAACATAACATTTAGTGCATATTTAAATTATGTTCTTAATAAGATCAGTATATCATAGACAATGGGTAATTATGTTATTATTAAAGTAATTACGCGTACATGCATGGCTGACTATCATTAGAGTGTTTTGCCAAACCTCAATCGCCAACCATGTCATAGTTATATTACTTATAAACATACACACTCTCACAGATACATAAATCCACAAACACACGTAAATATTAAAAAAAAACTATGATATAAAAGCACATATATATGCATAAGACTATGTTATTTATTAGTGTATTCGTTGAGAATACTTTTCCGGTGTTTCTTTTCTGTTTGTGGTGTGATTTTATACTTGTTTGACACATTATAGTGATTGTATTTTTTGTGAGGCTTTTACGAAAATTCAGATTCAGAAAAGTCTGTTCTGAAAATAGTTAGTCCCAATAATTTTCATGATTAATTGTAGTATGACTTTAAAAAAAACATAGCTTTTAAACAGCTGGAAATAATAATGATGCCTTTGTGATATTCTTTATTTGAAACTTAATTCAAGAAATGTTTTGAATCGTCAACATTTCCTTATATAGTGTGATTCAGTGTTATAGTAGAACTAATACAAAAGAGTGCTCTATTACTTATGCAAAACCATATATAGTTTTATTCAATAGACAATATACATATTTGTTATCAGTCATCGATACTTTCGGTTCCACGGAAACATAGGAAACTGAAGTTGCAGTGTTAAAGATAGCAATTGTAACCGGTGGCACTGTTGAAGAACGAGCGACTCAAAGTGCAGTTTCT
The DNA here is from genome assembly GCA_963556195.1 of Sepiola atlantica. Classification (NCBI taxonomy): domain Eukaryota; kingdom Metazoa; phylum Mollusca; class Cephalopoda; order Sepiida; family Sepiolidae; genus Sepiola; species Sepiola atlantica. The sequence goes on along the minus strand of OY744517.1, from coordinate 152,110,306 downwards.
GCGGGGCTGCTACGGTGTCAGGCCGCGATCCGTACCCGATATTAAACTTCGTAGATAACAACTTCCGGTATTCTGTAGTTTCATTTTCTCTGTATTTTCTCTATATAATAATGAATAGTATTGTACAAGACGTTCATTGCATTTTATTTTCCGGAAGAAAATCAAACTGTGTAAAAAACGAAACTGTGATTATTTATTTTTGTAAAATAAATTATTTAAAATAAAGTTTAGTACAAAACATTGCATTTTATTTTCCGAAATAAAATCCAACTGTGTAAAAAACTAAACTGTGATTATTTTTTTTGTCAAATAAATTAATTAAAATAAAATTTAGTACAAAACTTTCATTATATTTTCTGAGAAAACATGACACCTATTCGATTAGCCAAAACAGGAAATTTTTAATATCGTAAAAAATTTCGAACGGACACCGTTTCCGGTTGGAACCAGCTTTGCTTAGAGTCGGTTCAGCAATGCCTAATCTGTTTATCAGTCAATGTAATTTGATATCGTTAACACTTCAGGTTGAGTTATCAACGTTTCCGTCAAACCGAAGGTACCGATGGATGATTAAAATAAAGTTCTGAATATATATATATATATATATATATATATATATATATATATATATATATATATATATATATGCTATTTGAGTAAAAAACCTGAATTACATTTGTTGACAATTAGATCCTTTACAACCATATGTAAAAAAATTATTAACTTGGTATATATTTCCATTTAATATATATATATATATATATATATATATATATATATATATATATATATATATATATGAAATAGTTATCCACGGACACGTGTTTCGCCGTAACTTCTGTTCATCAGCGTGGCTAACTATGACAGGTTTCGAACCCTCGATCAAAACATTGTGTATATAAGGAAGGTTACTCTCAAATTGTCAAAGAGCAATAAGTACCAGAGGCTGTAGCACTAGACCAGCCATTTATCGCTTATAATAAACACAAAAATAACGACACACAAACACATACACATACAGACACCCCCACATACATATATATATATATATATATATATATATATATATATATATATATATATATGTATGCATGTGTGTGTGTGTGTGTGTGTGCTATGGCTGTGACAGTTGTTTGGAGTAAACTACCTAGATTAACTTTGTTGACCGTCAGCTCATCTAGAAACATATGTAAACATTTATTAAGTTGGTATATATTTCAATTCAATATTATATATATATATATATATATATATATATATATATATATATATATATATATATATATATATATATATGTGTGTGTGTGTGTGTGTAGATATATAAACATATATATATATATATATATGTATGCATATATAAACACACACACACACACACATATATATATATATATATATATATATATATATATATATATATATATATATATATAATGCTCGTGCATGTATCTGTGTATGTGTTTTCTTGTGTGCATAATAACCAGCAAAAGAAAAAGCGAGTCGGGTTGCAATCCGTGTCAGTCGCTCATCGACTCGTCTGTTGAAAGAAAATAAGAATGGAAACAAATAACCATCAAGCGAAGCCTCTCTGCAGCGGATGATGCTGTTTGGGTCAGATGTTTGGAAGAGAGGAAACGACTTCGATGGAGGTCAGCACACACGTGCGTGCAGACATATCTCTCTCTCTCTCTCTCTCTCCCTGTTGGTGTTTATTGGTTTATCAATTTACACGCAAAGGTAACAGTAGGCAGTAACGCTTTCCCCCGTCAGTTAGTTTCAAAACACGTCAAATATTAAAGCCTATTCTCAAAATCTAGAAGCAGTTCAGGACAACTGAAGATAACGCTGGGATAAGCAGAGACAGACCGGTGTTAGTTCGGAATTTTCCCTCTCGTAGACTCGGTGCCCAATTAATGCTTGAAATACTAGTCTAACTTGCTATAGAAACTATAACTGGAGGTGTGACAATGGATTCATACCAATCTAAAATGGTGTTTTTTAATAATCAATCTCCAATGATCAAGGCCACAAGCTACGTGCGGATAAAATGTAATGAGATTAATGCATTGTCAGTTGAATGATGAAGAATATTATAAGAGGTCCGAAAATAAAACGGAAATAATAACATTTGATCTTTTATAAGGAAGGTTTATGAAATTTATTTTTTGACATTGGATTTGAAGATAACCATTTTGCAGGGAAGCATCCTCGTGGAAATTAGTTCCATTAATGGAACGCTACATTCGTAGAAATCCCCCCTGACACTAGACGCACGGAGGATGAACTAAAAGTGTTTTTCCATTTAGGTAGAGAGGCGAGTTCTTATAAGCTAATGACTTACAAGGAGGAACCAGAGATTAGGAGCTCAGTCGAGCACATTCTATGGAAATAACGGTAGAGTATTGATTAACTCCTTTTCAGGAGTTAAGCACAAGGCCAGTTTTTATCTTACCCCCACAAGTAAGATGTGACTCAAGGTCGGGTCGGGAACGTGGGGTTTAAAAATTGCCTGGGTAGCCCCGTCGGCATTCGCCGGAGGGGGTCTCAGGCAGTAAGCAATACACTTACTCCTCCCCAAAGAGGGGAGGCGAAGCCTGGGAGGGTGGACCTCCTAGAACTGCACAGGACAGACCCATAGACCGGCGTAAATCAAGCCCCGAAGGCCAAGACAATACCAGTCTATCGGGTGCAGTTTCTATCGGAACAGATACTACACTTTGATCTTAGCCTCTCTTCTGTAATAAAGTGAATGTAAAGAATAGAAAGGAACATAACCAATTATATTTAAAATTACATTTTGTATTCTGTCAAGACAGCGAAGGTTACTATGAACAGCACCACCCAAGACGTAGCAGTGGTACCCCAACTCAGAACGCATGCGACTTTTATATATGTAGAGGATTGCATCAGGAATCAGGATCTTTCTGATACAATTGTTAATGGCTTAGTACTAATAGATCTCGAACTCGGCACGCTGGGCACGCAATCCGTTTCTGTAACCATTACACCTACCACTTGCAAAATATACATAAAGTAAATTGTAATGAAAAATGCTGGAAAAAAGTGACTAAAAGCATTGATAAATCATTCTTTTCTCGGACTTTTTCTGCTTTTTACTTTTTGTATATCTAAATAAACGTTTTTTTTGACATTTATAACTACTATATTAACATCAAAACTGGTTACTGTTCTTTAAATCAATAATACAACATTTTATTTACCTCCCAAGAGGTTAGGCACAAGGCCAGTTGTATCTTACTCCCACAAGGTAAGATGTGACCCAAGGTCGGGTCGGGAAATTGGACTTTAAAAGCCAGCGCCCGAGAAGGTGAGCACTCTGGCCATTAAAAATTGCCTGTGCAGCCTCGTCGGCATTCCCCGGTAGGGGCGCCCCAGGCAGTAAGCAATAAACTTACTCCTCCCCAAAGAGGGGAGGCATAGCCTGGGAGGGTGGACCTCCTAGAACTGCACAGGACAGACCCATAGACCGGCGTAAATCAAGCCCCGAAGGCCAAGACGATACCAGTTTATGGTGCGTATCAATCAATGATACGACATAATGCTTTAGAATCCGGTATATATAGTACTGACGAAAGACCCATAGACAATCATATATCTATCTAATTTGCATACATACTTATTTAAACAGTTTATAATGAGTTAATGTTTGATGTTAGTCATTAATAATTTTATCGTGTTATTTTTCATATATAGTTGCACTATTTTCTTCGACCTCGCTACACAGCTCCCAATTTAGGATGCCCCGCAAAACTTTCACACTAATTCTCAGTAGCCCCTTACATCTACAGTGACAGCTTACTTTGTTTGAATGAAATATGTTAACAAAATTAATTAAAGTAATCTAATAACAACAAAATAAATTACGAAAACCTTTCTTAAAATATGATCATTCATTATCAAGGAACATAAATTAAATTATTATGTCTTCGCTAGCTAGAAACATATACAGAGAGGGGGACGACTGCTCTCTCTCTCTCTCTCTTTCTGTTTCTCTCCTTTTCTCTCACGCTTTTCCGTTCTCCCTCTCTCGGGAGTGGGCTCTTTTAAAAATGCTAAAAAAGAGGAATTGGTGTCACCCTATCTGGCCCTTTTTTTCTCTAGCGATGCAAACTTTTCATTTTTAATGGTTTTTAACACACACTTCATCGTGCAGGCGAATTAATTTCTTCTTTCTATTCGTTTCTTTTGTATTATTTAAAAAATAAGTAAATTTGTCAAAATAAACAAAATGTTGATATTTATCTATTTATATGAATAAATACGAACGTTTTTGTTAAGAAAATTATGAATGAAGTATCAATTATTTTAAATGTTAGATTCAAGTTGCTAGCTTCTCGAAGCGATAGCGAGCTAGTTTCTTATATATTTCGATGGAGTTTTTTTTCTGACTCGACCTTGGGTCACATCTTACTTGTAGGAGTAAGATAAAAACTGGCCTTGTGCCTAACTCCTGGAGAGGAGTAAATCTATACTCATTGTATTCTAATAACTTTTAATTTCTCTTTTTACTTTCTTCTTTTTTCATTATTCATTTATACACAAAGTGAGTCAAAAATTCTAGTCATTTCGAATAAAATAATTACTTTATCTTATTTTATTCACAACCTGAAAATATGTTAGATTTCGAGCGGAGTCGAATATCTATTCATAGAAACATAAAAATGTCTCTTTGTTTGAAATTGTCGAAAGCATATCATGCTAAAGAAACCCATTAAACATTTAGAGTTCAGTTAGTTACACTTTTCTGTGAGAGAGAGGCATGAATACATTATTATACAAGCAGAGCACGGTTCTACTAGCAATATTCCCAGCTGAAATTAAAGAAACTTCAGAGTATATATGTTTTTTAAAGTACGAGTTATTCTCATGTAATGAGTGCACAAAAGACGCCCAAAGCAGGCGGCTTTGTGCCAGAATGGTGCAGGTAGGTCTTACAATTCACTACTTCCGTGATAAAAAGAATGATTTAAAATAATTAATTGGAAAACATAATTTTCATTTATTTCTACCTTTTTGGCAACACACAGCAAACAGTTAAACCTAAAACAGGGAATCGGCTCTATTTTTTATTCAACATGTATATTTATTTATATCTCTTTCATTCTATCTGTCTTTCTCTCTTCATATCTATACCTATATTTCTCTATTTCTATATCTATACTAGACATACACGTGACCCGTTGAGTCACAACCACTATTTATTCCAGTTTGATTTGTATTAAAAAAATCATAAACTGTGATATATCTGTTAAGAGATTCTTCTACCATAAGTAAAATAGTAAGTCCATTAGAGTCCTATTATTATGCTATTTAATTCACACGCGGGTTTACGGTGCGTGCACACACACTATGTAAATAAGCTAAAAGGAGAGAGAGTCATTATTTCTCTAAATGCTCAGAGAAACATTAAAACTATTAGAGAGTTGTTGAATCAACATACAGTAAAAGTAGGCGAGAGACATAAAAGGACGAATAAATGAGATATGGATTACTTGTTTATGTAATTACAAATAACGACTAATTCGAAGAATTAAAATGAGTGTCTTGTAAACATAACTCAGTTCCAAAACTGATGAATATTTTCTCATGTATTTTGTGTGATGAAAATATATATAAAAAAGCCTTTGGAAAATGAATGTCGATAAACTCAGGGTGGGCAAAAATAAGGGTCCTATTTTTAAAAATTCATAACTTTTTTATTTATTGATTTTTTTTTTTTTTTTTTAGAATAAGTAAAGGACCCCTTCCGAAGCAAGCATGAGCCGTATTAGCCCTAAGGAACGTACCCTCATTTAGAAAACATTATTTTTGCTTAAAAAACTCAAAACAGTGTAAAAAACAATACTTTAGTTTTTGTAAGTTTTAAGAAGTGTTTTTCGGCTAAAATTTGTTTTGTTTATTTCAAAAAATCTCGGAAGGGTCAGTCTACACACACATAAAGTTTGGTGGGTTTAACTTTTATTTTGTGGCAGTTATTCAAATTCAAGTTATTCAAATTTAAAGATAGGACCCTTATTTTGGCCCACCCTGTATATATATATATATATATATATATATATATATATATATATATATATATATATATAAATATATGTATATATATATTTACTTATACATAAATATTATTTTAAAGTTGACCCATGTACACTTGTGTTTCATGCCAAACTGGCAACTATCAGTATGGGAGGAAACATTCGAACCTCGATACGGAGCGTTAACCGTTGCGGCCAACACGCATTGCCGTACAAATGAGAGAGTAGATTAAAATCTAAATGGCAAATTCAGCAAGCACATCAGCATACTGTCAAACAGAACTCAAAGCCTAGACTATTGCATTACGGTATAAAAGCCTGCTTGTTGTCAACCTACTTAAATGTCCCATCTACCGATATATATATATATATATATATATATATATATATATATATATATATATATATATTCATTCTATATGTACATAAATAGAAACCAATGGGCACGTGTTTCTGGCTATCAGCCGTCATCAGAATGGCTAAGTTGGTCAAGGATCGAACCTTCGATATCAATGTCTATAGTCTGGAGTTTTACCTCTGGACAATGACGTCTTGCTCGAAATATATATGATTTTTATCAGCTAAATATTTTATGTATTTTTTTAGAATTGTTTTTATTTTATTCTGTTTTATGTACGTATAAAATTAATTAGAAAAATATATATCAACGAAAAATACGTCTTATAAAGTTAAAGGCGACTAAAAAATAGAAATCTTCCGCATTACTCTTTTATCACTTAGGAAGTGAAAAATTGAAAAGCAACAAACAAACGTGTCAATGGATTACTTTTATGTACGTATAAAATTAATATATATATATATATATATATATATATATACATTTAGGCATACGTTGTTGTATATAACGGGATGTTTTTGTTTTATCACTCTTTTTTTGATCTTCTCGATCTTTCGGATGATCCTTCTTGTATTCTTGTCTAATTGTCGGATTTAGGCTCCGTAGGTGTTTTGTTCCATTTTTGTTCGCGAGTACTTTCGATTACCCTTTCAATCGTCTTCAGGGGGAAGGTTGGACTTGCATATTCATGACTGCTGAGTTCGAGCTGTGCTATAAATTTATAACGTTTTAAAATAACGTATGTGTGATGAGGTAACATGATTATAGCGATATATTTTTTAAGGAAATGAATTTCAATTTTTCTTGAAATTATATATATATATATATATATATATATATATATATATATATATATATATATATATATATATATATATACTAGCGGGAGTCGTATCTAGGTGTTTCCCGGGAATTTTGAGGAAACCAAAAACACTTTACTGACCGGACACTCTTTTCAGTCCAGATTGTGAACGTTTATACACGATATAAAACATATTTGTATGAGTGGATGGGAGTATTGCCTGACTTGTCTGCTTGGCCGCGGTGTGTGTGTGCGCATTTGGGTTGACGCTTGTTTTTAAGTTACAATTAAACAGAATAATAAAATGACTGACTTGTATACAAGTACACCGAAATGCATTATGATGGATTTTAATTTCGTAATGAAATAAATGTTTGAGGGAGGAGTAATATTTTTTTGACAGCCTGTTATTTTTTATAAATAGATATTTTCACTTTCAACCTCAAATATTGGACGCTAAAACCTTAGATAGTGTCTATATATATATAAACACTTTCTATAATGTATTTCTAACAATAATACAAAAAATTGTTACATCGATTTTACTACCACAACACTTTCCCGTGAGCTTACCTTGCGTCTCTCCGACATTGGCTTTGTCGGTCAGCACATAGAGTAACGTAACTAGCCCCCTTTTTAATATAAACACATTTTGATGTGTAATACAAAAATAATATACCACACTACTAATATCAAAGATAAACTTCCTGAACCCATTTATAGTAAAACATCCCACAACTGATAATATCATTACGAAACTAGTCACAACATTTTAAAGTGTCTAGCGTAGTCAACAAATTTTTAGCCGGTAAACACACTTTTGAATGTTGTACACGCTTTGCATGCAATATGTCATCACTACAGACGCTCATTTTAAAACCGTTAAAAAAACCAACAGTAAAGGCATGTTGTAAACACACCATAACTAACCCCGTCTAATGATGGTTTGATGAATTAAATCAAAAGTACTCGCGAAAAAGAAAAGAAAAATGGAACATGGAACCCACGGAACTTATATACACCAATTTGGCTGACATACTAAATGGATTATTTGAAAAATTAAAATATTAAAAATGTCTCAGATACTGTTTTGCTGTATCAGAGGTATTTTGTATGGCTCGACAAGCAAGCGTCTCGGGCCAGGATCGAACCTGGACTGCCTAAACGACAGTCAGTGTTCCTAACAACTTATCTATATTTCAGTACCAGCTGAGCGTAAGCGAAAGCTCAATGTAAACATTGTTAATTGTTAATTGTTTGAGAGCTCTATTTGTTTACACAAAAAATGCATTCAAAGCTAGTGGCATATATATATGTATGTATATATATATATATATATATATATATATATATATACAAAACAAAATCTCAACGGTCCGAATACCAGATCACGTTTTTTCTTGATATATTTATATATATATATATATATATATATATATATATATATATATATACAAAACAAAATCACAACGGTCCGAATACAAGATCACGTTTTTTCTTTATATATATATATATATATATATATATATATATAATTGTTATTCTACATATGCAGAAACTTGCTTCAGTGGATAAGGTCATTCGTAAAGAATGACGCAACTCGCTGACTATATTTAAGAATTAATAAATGTTTACGAAACTCGCATCGACCCAAATTATTCTATTTTTCAAATTTAAGCTTGACTTCACTTTGTGCATTGAATCCTTGTCCATATCAATTTATGTTATGCAAAAAATGATGACAAAAGGGAGAAAAAACGATTAGATCGAGTATAAAGATGTTGGAAGTGTAAAAAAAAAATCTTGCCCGCGCGTCAATTTCATATCTGAAAATGTTAAAGTTAAAAAAAAAGCGTCCATATTTTTCTCGATATGCCTTGTTATTCGAATTAACTTCTTAAGGAATCCAAGCCTTGGCTAAACATTGCTTAAATTGATGTGCACTGAAGACGAAACCCAGTAACAAACTAAAGAGAGAGCGAGATAGATAGATAGCAATAGAGAGAGAGAGAGAGAGAGATAGAGAGAGAGAGAGAGAAAGAGAGCGAGAGAGCGAGATAGATAGATAGCAAGAGAGAGAGAGAGAGAGAGAGAGATAAACTTGTACATTTTTATGTTTTTGTTTTGTGGCCTTTATTTTTTGTGTCCCTTTCTCTCGTTGCTGTTGGAATTATATTATATGTATCGAAACTGAAATATACTCGGTATTGTCCGTTATCTATTACATAAAACAAAGTTGGATTTCTATCTGTTTGCGTGTGCTTAGTTTACACCCAGATATTACTAAAGATACGCTGACAAACCTTACATATTCCGATCTAGTACGACCCCGACGTGGTTATAGTAAGGAAAATATGGTAATATTCATTCGCTGAGGGTCAGCAGGAATAAAATTACTGCGTCGGGTGGGGGTTGTTGGAGAAACGTACTTTTTTACAAGTAAACAGCTTCAATCTTGCATTCCTTCTTGTAAGACATTCACAGCAAGTACTCGTCTCACTACAGCAACTGAAAAAAAACTTTCCTTTTCTCGTTTGTGTTCCTAGCATCAAACGAAACCTCCATGAACACAGTTTCTTTCCAAGAACTTCCTATTCGTTGGGTTCCCTCTTCAAGTCCAATATTAACAAATACTTGCCATACATCGTCCGCATAAGAATTAAAATTTTGTCCATTTATCATTTTCAATCCTCTCATATTATTTCCCATCATTCGACTAACAATCTATTCAAATCTTTAACCCTTATTTTCGAGTGGCTTTTAGCCTTGATAAGCAGTGACATTTTAGTAAAAAAAAGTCGGCTGTTGGTTACTTTCATTTTTTTTATTATATTGACTCCGTTGCAAAAGTTTGCACACAAGAGAAATAGAGACAGAGGGATAGTCCATAGGACAGTTGCTTAAAATAGAGAAATATACTTTTTTTTACTTCCCTATTTGATTATCCATGGCCCCGAGCAACGGCGAATACGCCGCCTAGTACATAATAATTGATAAATGGCTTTGGCTGGTCCTCTTTTGGGGACGAACGAAACATTAAATATAATCTGGCGTTGCATCTTTTCTATTTCCCTTTTAAACCGAGGAATGTCACCCCGGCCAATCAAAAGCAGCCAAGTTTAACAAAGCGGGCAACAACCTAAATATATCTATTTCTATTTTCTTATTTGCCGCATCTTTCAGATATTATCGCTGTCAAGAATTAAGGACACAGATGGCGCAAACGGGTAACATTATCTCCTAAATTCAATCACTGCTCTCTCAATGTTTCAATTTCATGTCGACAAAAACGAGCAATGTGTTTTTTCTACCTTCTCTTTTACATCCCTTCTCAGCTCTGTGAATGTCCCCTGAATGTTGGGAAAAAATCCAACAGGCGACGCTAATGTGACACTCCGCAGTGAGACACTTTTGGTATTCTTATTATTCTTATTCTTATTTGTAAAATACATTTCCAAGCAAATATAGCTTTCTCCCTTTTGTTCTCCCGTTAATTTTGGCAAGAGATGCACATGAACCTGTATTACATGCTTGGTTGGTCCCAGGGTACAACTCTTAAGAAACCGTTTCCCTTAATTCTGTTATTTTTATCACGAAGCCTAATGTAAGAACTCAGACCCGCCATCTTTCTTTTTTTTTGTAGTTATTACTTCTTTGCTATTTTTACTTGTTCGTTTCGCCTTCCAGTATTTTGTCAAATGGAAAGAATTTAATATGGTGGCAAGATGATGAAAGTTCATTTTTTTATTGTGTTACGCTCGCTAGATTTCTGAGATCAGGACTTTTAATGGTTCGCTAGCCGTGCGTTCTTTATTTTTTCGAGATGATTATTGTCAGTGTGGACGTAATATTTTCTTTCAGTTTTGCTATTTTTCAAATTTTGTTCTTTCTCCCTTTTTTATGAAACTCGACTCAAAGCTTGTTGAAGATTAATAACAGATATTACATGGCGGGAAAAATTGTACGGTATACGCAGAAAATAACGTGGTCTTTGTACGCCAGTTCATAAAGTTAGAAAAAATAAATTATCCGGTGACTGGCGCTAGATAATCTTCTTATATATTTCTATACTTAACATGAGAATGTTTATTAACCTCCCTACAGGTGTGTATGTATGAAAATCATACATTTTCAATTACCGAAGACCCAAATCTATTATTATACTAAAGCTGAGTTAATCAATGTTTGTTTCTCTAATGCTTTTCTTACGATATAGTTCAATCTCACAAAATATATGCGAAAATATTCCTAAGCTTTGGGATAGAATTATGTTTGAAAAAAAAATTGAATTTACTTTGGTATAATTAGCCGTAATTTGCAACTCTCATCAAGTGACGCATATAATACAAACGTTCTCTCTATCACTTTAACCCTCTCTCGCTCTATGTTATTTGACCCTTGCATTTATTTTGAACATTATTTATCACTCTCGCTTTTGTCTCCCCCTCTGTTTATTAAAATTGAAAGTAATGAAGACAGAAAAGGATGAAAATATTAAAATAGTCTATAATAATTAAAAGCGAATATCCCCACAACTAGTATTACTATTGAACCTGTACTTGGAGAGTTATCGAAAGACAGATGAGGAGATATATCGAGCAGAAAGAGACTTATTTTAGATTTGTCTTTTTATTGTTATATTTAACTAGCCTACTAAGCTTTTAAAAAGAAATTAATCAATCTAACCCGAGGCCAATGAGTAACCTAGTTAGTCACAGTTTTTTTTGTAGCTCAACATTATGTCCGTTTCTCCTTAAAATTAGCCCAGTCTAATAATAACTGAAAAAACAGTGTAAATGTTATATATGTATACTTCCAATATTATAATCTTATTCACTCGTTCTTTTTCACAGTCTTCGTCTGTTCATTCTTTATTCTGCTGGATTCTTCTTGACACTCAGTTTGCTCCTGTTTTTAATCTAACACATTTACTGACGCTTGTCTTAAAGTCACTTATTTAAATCTATATTTTATATTCAACACCTACACTCCTATTGTCACTGATTGTGTACTATTATCGGACTGGCATAAGAGTTAAAGAAGATTTAGACAATCATAGGTTATTTGTGTCATGTATAAGTACATAAGTGTCATTTTCACCAAAAAATATTTGGGAGTTATTCAGTTCTATCTTCTATTTTAACAGAAGACAACTTTAAGTGAAGTAAAACAAAGGAGAGATAATTTTCTCGCTGCTTATATTTACAAAAGAGTTACCTTACATAGATTAAGGGCGGATTGTTCTTGTTCCTGCCGGAACGCTGTAATGTGACAGTAGAAATGAATTATTGCTGTAGTCAGATACAATAACGTACAGGGTACTCCCTCGAAATAGAATGCGACCCAATAAAATTCACAATCCTTTTTACAATCCAACCATATTTGGTTCATATTAAACTGCACTATATGCCTGACTTGTCCAGCAAGTTTCAGGAATTAATATCCAACAGTTTCGTTTATAATCTGGGTTGACTCTTTAATGAATCTTCTCATCAGTAGGATATGTGAAGCTAAATGGGCTTCACACTCACCGGATCTGAATTTTATTCTGTGGGGTTATTGCAAAGATAATATCGATTAAAAAATCTCCAGAATATTCCAGAACTAAAGAGGGTCACCACAGGCAAAATTAGAGCAGCGACAAGAGACGGGTGTGTCAGAGTGATTGACAATTGTGCACGTCGTATCCATGTGTGCTTATCATTGAGCGGCGATAAAACAAAGACTGTTCGACATTCATGACTAGAACTTGGTGGATAAGTCAGACATTGACTGAAGTGTATTTGCACCAAATATGGTTGGAAAATAATTATGGATTTTTTATTTAAATTCTCGTTTATCGCGCTGTATTGAATTAGTAAAATAATTATTGTAATATATTTAATAAGTGCGTTATTATCTGTTATGTAGAAATGAACGTATTTTCTTTAAAGAAGAGGCGGTTAATTAATATATCCACAATGATAATGATTTTAACCAAAAAATCAGTCAGACAATTTTTTGTATCTAATTACATTTTTAACCCATGTTTTATTTTCATCATTCTTTCAACTTTATAACACATATCTCGTTCCTTTGTTTGATTTTTTTCTATCTTTCTTTCTGTATTGCCTCCTTCTTTATTCTCTCTCTCTCTCTTTTACCCCATCTCTCTATGATTCTATCTTTCACTCTGTTTTTTTTTATTTCCCTCTTTCTCCTTGTATTACTTACTCTCTATCTATGTTCATTTCTATTTATCTCCTCTTAAGTTTTCTTTCTCACTTTCATTCTGTTTCTCTTCCTCCTCATTTCATTTCTAGCCTTTGTTTCTCGTTCTATTTTCTTCTGCCTTTATTTCTCTCTTTAATTTATCCCATTCTCATGATTTTATCTTAAAGTCCTTTCTTTTTCTCTCTTTTTTGCTCTTCCTCTTTCTTTATTGCGTCATCGCTTTCTTTCTCTTTCTATTGGTTTCTGTTTTTTTTATCTATTGGTCTCCCATTCTCTCTTTCTATCGATAATACAATTTCTCTCTTTCTTCTTTCTTTCTTTCTTTCTTTCGTCTTTCCTTCTTTCTATCACTTTCTATCTCCTTCTTTTATATTTCTGTCTTTTTATCCCTCTCTTCTCATATTCCTCTTTGTGTGATTAGAAGAATTAGGCGTCGATGCAGTAAGTTCAGTTTAAACCTGTCATTACTATCCAGCAGAGGGTTACCAATGTTGATCCAATGAAGAGTTTATCAGGCACGTGTACGACGTGTGATTATGTATGAGAGAGAAACTTGATCAGTGAGGGTTGAAGATATGCGTTGCATGTAGAGAAATGATGTGCGAATGATACGATGAATGTGTAAGTAAATCTTAAAGGCTTGTTTCTGATGACCTCAGAGTTAGATTAAATTTGAATAGTATAGGGAGATGCGTGAAGAAGAGTAGACTTCGATGGTTTGTACATGTTTAAAGAATGGATGGGGATTCTGGGGTTAGTAGATGTGGGACAATTAAGGTAGCAGGTTCATTTCACAGCGGAATTAATAGGAAAACATAGGAGGAAGTTATAAAAATAGATCTGAGGGAAAGAGGGATAAATAAAACCCTATCAACAGATCGGTTTCTTTGGAAGTCAATGTAAAACGGACGTTAAAACAAAGAAGAAGAAGAAGAAGATGATGATGATGATGATGATGATGATGATGATGATGGTGATGATGATGATGATGGTGGTGGTGATGATGATGATGATGATGATGATGATGATGATGATGATGATGGTGGTGGTGATGATGATGATGATGATGATGATGATGATGATGATGATGATGATGATGATGATGATCTTTCCTTCTCTATCTTTCTCTCCCCTCCACACTCCTCAGTTTACATTGAGAGTTCACATTTATATTTCACAAGTCAAGGAAATTATATACACAACTTGGTACAAGTAAAAAAAATAACGTAACCGAGTAAAGAAAAACAAAATATCATTTGTTTTATCTGTCACTAACCTGAGCACACTTTTTTCTCCAACGGGCGCTTCAAGCGAACTGCATATAAAAATTTGAAAGAAACGAATCGAAATTGCGATATGACATTCAGGACTGGAAACATGAATACACTCGACTTTCTACTTCATTTAACACATCACTATTGCTTACAGTAAGTTCATATTATTAAAATTCAACTGATCGAGCTTCAGGTGAAAGTATTCCATCAGTTCGCTTGATGCGCTAGTTGGAGTAGTAAACGTGGCCGGATCGTTGTTATAAGCGACAACTACTGATTCGTTACGAGGCGATTCGAGTCAAGATACGCCTTTCGGTCGGTCACCATTTGGTTTACCACAGCAAGTGATACATCATGGGAAAGCTGGCGATTCATGTTATGGTTTGTGCCCATTTCATTAGCGGCGTCAATTCATTTTCAGCTATCACAATGTTATTGTGTTCAAACGAATAAATTAGTCCGTGAAATAAAAAAAAGGGCGACAGAGAGAATCACAGGTGAAATCACCTGGAAAAGGTTTCCAAATAAGATCAAGATCAATGTGATAGTTTGTTTTGTTGAAAACACAAGTAAAATAAAGAGTACAAAATCGCCGCTAATTTTGCTATCATATTTAGATTTAGTTTGCCTTACGTTATAATAGCTTTTGTGCGGTTCGATGCAGAAAAATACTGTCAATACGTTAATACATTTCTGCATCAGGGTACTGCTTGCATTCTGGCTCCAACGGGACAGCGAATGGGAAGTACATCAATCAAAAGTCGACCAGCCTTTTATTGACTTCGATGCACGAACAGAGTAAGTGCTACAACTCTTAAACGAACGCCGCCTTCAACGACCATCGACAGGACCATCAACGAACACTATCTTCAACAAACACGACGTTCAACACCACTGTAAAAGAACACCGCTTATTGCAACGGCGGGTGAACTTACCGCGGAAACCGACTAGAACTGAGCGGCAGGCTTGCCACAGAACAAACTGACAAGATAGGTGAAATACGTCTGCTTATATCGTACCAAACAGTTAATTGATTGGTTAGCAAAACGCATCATTTGCATAACGGAAGCGGCTAGTTTCATTGTGCCGGAAATCTGTCTTAACAACTGATTTGAGATCGCCGCTCACCCTTTTTTTCACCGGAGACACAGAACACAAGTCTACGGCGCTTCAACCGGCCTGAGCGACCGTTATCATCATCCATCTTTCGTATCAGCTTTCGAG
>OY744517.1:152089381-152091881 GCA_963556195.1 Sepiola atlantica | reverse complement strand
TGACCACCATTATCGTTGTTGTTGTCGCTGTTATTATTATTATTATTATTATTATTATTATTTTTATTATTATTATTATTATTATTATTATTATTATTATTAATAATAATTAATAACGCCGGCATTTTCTAGTTATTCTTTAGTTATATTTTTTTAGTACTTTTAAATTAAATTAAACTATTATTATTATTTTTATTATCATTCATTATTATTTTCATTATTTCATCTCAATTATTATGGGTGTCTATTATTATTACTATTATTATTACTACTACTACTACTACTAATCCTGTTATACTTAACGAATATATTTATTCGATTTATTAATTTATTAATGGTAAGCTAATAAACTCTATACAAAATATAATGATAATATAAATTCAGAATTGGCGACACATTTGATCACCACCCCACCACCACACCAATTACACGCGTCTGATCGGTTTGTCCGCACGCACGCATACACACATATACACAATATTATAGTACACTTGAAAAATACATTTATCCGCTCGGCTTGAAAATAACTGTCGTTTTTTTACACTTGAATCGTGCATGTCCACCTCCCCCCTCCTATTTTCCATTTCCTATCTCTTTTCTCTCGGTCTGAATCAACAGACGTTTTATTTTCCTTTTCCTTCTCCTTCTTTTCCTTTATGTGTCTACCTTCCTATCACTTTTCCCTTCATTATATGCCTCTCTTTCCACCTTTTTATTTATTTATTTATTTATTTATTTATTTATTTGTCGTGTTTGTTTCAGATTTTAGATTTTAGATTATTTAGATTGTTTAGATTTTTTAGATTTTTTAGATTTTTTTGTTTTTTGCTTTTTGTTTTTTTGTTTTTAGATTTTTTAGATTTTTTAGATTTTTAATTTTTAATTTTTAACGGCCCCAATTTTTGAAATGTTAAATTTCTTTTCTTTTTCTTCTCTTTCTTTATCTCTCCATTTCATTCTCTCCAAATATGATCTGAGGTTAAGATCGGATTCTAACTCTGCCTGATGAGATCTCAGTTTATAGTAACTGTTGATCGATGACATCGACATGTCAGTGTCGCAGATTTTGTACATGTCTGTGTAAATAAAATTATCATATATACATATATATATATATATACATATATATACACATATATATAGACACATATATAGACACATATAGAGACACATATATATACATATATACATATATAAATATATACATATATATATTCATATATATACATATATATATTCATATATATATATATAATAAGTATTGTCAGAAGACGGAGACAATACGTTGGTTAGATGACACGGTCGCTACATGAAATGGTAAACAATCAAATAATGACAATATTGAGGAATCAATAATTTTCAAATAATTTCATATTAAATATAACCAGTGTTAAGTTCGGACCGTGATGGTAGGGTGGTGTGTCTTCCTCTTTTTTGTTTTTTAATTTAAATTTTCGGGAGAATCCCCTATCTTCAGAAAATATATTCACTCGTCGGTATGATGCTCGACCGGAAATAATGGTTTGTTTAGGTTCGCAGAAACTTTTTCTTTCTTTTGAAGGTTGAAGTGTAAATATAGTTAAATATTGTTAAATTATTTTGTCAGTGATTATTATTATTATATGTGTAGTGTTTGTGATTGTTCATGTGCATTGCATTTGACGTATTCTGCGTCCGATTGGGGAGGGGAGGTAACTGTGTTTGTTAGAGTTATGTCCTTTAGAAATGTTAACTAGTTTGACTCATCCCATTAATTAATTTATTTATTTATCTTCGTTCTTGTTTTATTTGTTTATTTAATATTATTACAGTAGGTCATCGTTTGTTATAATATGTAGGGTGATATTTTTCGTGTGTGGTTATACTAAGAAGTTGAAGTTTAGCACACATCTGCTGTTTAATTTCGGGTTAAATCTTCTGATTTGTATTAATTCTTTAAGTCTGAGATTACCCTGGTCTCTTTCGGTAACTAATATCTTGACTTGTATGTGCTTTTGGAAGGATAATGCCGTGGTGGCTACGTGTTCTTTGATACCTATGTGCAATGGTCTCACTTTACTGCCGATGTAGAATTCGTTGCATACCTCCAACAACCTCTATTGCTTTGGTCTCACTGCCACCGACATACACCAGCTACTATACATAATAGTCGACAACACATACTTCACATACAAAGAACAGATCTACAAACAAATGACTGGCCTACCTATGGGATCTCTGTATTTTTCTTACGGGTTTGCGAAGAAAGGGAATTCCTACAACCACAGCGTTATGGCACGTTATACGAGTAAATATTCTATTTAAAAAGATGGACTACAATTTCATTGTTAGCAAATATGATTTTTAATGTATTTTTTGTTTTATTTTCAGATCCATATCAGCTCTTTGGGCCACTTTCCACACGTCTGTCAAGTTCAGGTACGAGGTATTTCTGATTGCAAACATTTACACAGACACACACATACACCCCACACACACACATATATATATATATATATAT
>OY744517.1:152076881-152081881 GCA_963556195.1 Sepiola atlantica | reverse complement strand
GTATATATATATATATATATATATATATATATATATATATATATATATATATATATATATATATATATATATATATATATATATATATATATATATATATATATATATATATATATATATATATATCTCGATCTGTGTGTGTGTTTGTTTATGTATGTTTTAAAACAGGGAATCAAAATGATAATGGCTTAATAATGACTCACATGAAAGGAAAATTACAAACACACATACACACATACATACATACATACATACATACATACATACATACATACATACATACATACATACATACATACTTCACAGCTATTGTGTAGAGACGGACTATGATGACAAAGTAATTGGCTCTTTATTTCTTCCACAATTAATACTACTGACTAAAAACAAAAACATGAGAAATCAGAAAATCTAATTTTAAGCATTTATTAATTAATAAACCGACTATTAATGTAAATTATTTATTTGATTAAATATAGATTTTTAGATCAGTTACACTTAATTACGCACACTTAATTTCACGAATGAAATAAGTCTTTTTATACCCATAGTCGAAACTCACTGACAACCTTTAAATAGAGATAACACCTTGAAGCTATGAATGAACATTTTTTAATGCAGTTATCGGCATAAAATTATAGCACAAATCGAAAATGTAAATGTAAAAAAATAAATGTCCCCCAAATCTTGTAATATCATGATTTTATAGAATGCATTATGTTCTTTTATTTTTTTATCGAAAGAAAATTTCTTTGGATATTTTTTCTGCATAAAAATGATGTATTAAATGTAATTTTACATTTCTCATCTGGCAATGTTTTCAAAATCGGAATATTACGTCAGTTAAATATAATTGTAGTAACCGAAAAATATGGTTCATTCAAAATGACAGCTTCTATTTTAAAAATAATTATTATTCATGTTAAATACGTGACACACAATTTGTAATATAAATCTATGGAAGCACAGCCCGAAACTGTCTAAATCAAGCAGTAATAGCAATGCCCACCTTTTCCGTTACATCGATTTTATTTACAGTTTCACTGTTAACTTTTACATGTATGTGCATACGTAGCGCGCCGAATAAAAATATGACTGGTAAAAAAATAGATTAACAAGTGGTTGACTCATAGTTTAGCATATATAAAAATTGTTACGTATACTAGTTCGTTCTTTTCGAGTTTTACTATTTCACAATAAAAAAATGGCGGCTTTTATAGTTTTATGTAGAAAAAGTGTTTAATGTTTTTGTTTTACAGTAATAACATTTAAAGAAATGGATTTCTATTAATTTATAATTTTTCAATTGAATTAAAAAGTAATTAGAATATTAGCTTGTAATGCTACTTCATTGAGCTTGAAATTTGAAACATTTTCGGATATTATGAAAAATACATTTTTTGTATGACCTCCCCCCACATTATATATATATATATATATATATATATATATATATATATATTTATTAGTAAGTATGGGTTTAGTCATCGAAATATTACCTTCACTAGAAATATTGTATATAGAGAAGTTTTGTAAATTATTTCATGTATTGTTCATTTTTTTAAGTAAATATACAAGTCAAATCTTATCATATTTTATTCCAACATGTATAGATTAGGAACAAGATAATTAGTACTGAAAACATCATTTCGTGTAATTTACACGGGTCCCGCTAGTTATTATTATTGTTAGTATTTTTATTATTATTATCATATTTCTTTATAATTCTTTATATATAATTAAAGAGATCTGTTTGTGGTGTTTACAGACATATGGATGTTAATTAGATAAAAACGTTCGATGAAAAAAGAAAGTTAGTCTTTTTTTGAAATTATCCTAAAGACATTAATAAATGCTAGAGTGATTGAATCAACATAGAGGGAGATGAATCAATGAAAATAGATAGATCGCTCAGAGATATATATATATATATATATATATATATATATATATATATATATATATATGATAGAGAGAAAGAGAGAGAGATACTGAAAGAGAGAAAGAGATTGTGTCCAGCATCTTATAAATTACTGCTAATTAGGACAATTGAAACATAAGTTTTTTTCAAACACAGCTTAATCCCAGAAGTAAAGTATACTCACAATAAATAAATAATATATATCTATATAAATAATATATACATTTATATTCACATATAGAGGCTATAGATTCGTATATATATATATATATATATATATATATATATATATATATATATATATATATATTTATATATATAAAATATTTGTATATCAACTATTTACATATAAATCTACATAAAAACATGTACACACACGCGAACAAACACTCACACACACAGACACACACATATACACACAGACACACATCCACACACACACCCACACACATACACACATATATATATATATATATATATATATATATATATATATATATATATACAATATTTTTAGGGGTCATCCTAGGTGGAGGGTTGTGCAGCAAAATCCTTTTTTTTTTACATTGCATTTCAATATATGTACAGTGTGGGAAACAGAAAGCAGGGAGGGAATATATATATATATATATATATATATATATGTATATATATATATATATATATATATATATATATATATATATATATATACCGATTCATCCACTGGCGGAAAACACCCCTAAAAGTCTTCTTTTGGAATGGTGTTCATCTCCGCCGTCGCGTTCCACATTATCTAGTTTTTCGCACCCTCTTTGGCGACAGCTGCACTCCGAGCAGTTTGGGGCCTGCCAGAACGCTGGTCACTCTCCACTGATGTGCGGCCATTTTTGAATCGGTTGAACCACTCCTTAATTTGTGTTACACATCGCATCTTCTCCAAACACCTTTCTGAATCTAACACGACGGCGGAGATGAGCACTATTAAAAAAAAAAGACTTTTAGAGATGTTTCCGGTAGTGGATGGATCGTGGGCTAAGTGTGTGCAAGCACAAGGGGCATAATTTGAAAGGAATTAGTGTCCCAACCTTGTCAGGTATTGGAAATATTGTTTCTAGCCTAAGGTCGGATACTTTTTAGACATGCCTTTTATATATATATATATATATATATATATATATGTATATATTATATATATATGTGTGTATATAGTATATATATATAGATATATATGTGTGTGTAAATTATATATATATATATATATATATATATGTGTGTGTATATATTATATATATATGTATATATATTATAATATATATTATATAATATATATATATATATATATATATATATATTATAATATATATATATATTATATATATATATTATAATATATATATATATTATAATATATATATATATATTATATAATATATATTATATAATATATATTATATAAAATATATTACATATATTATATAATATATATATATTATATAATATATATATATATATATATATATATATATATATATATATATATATATATATTATATACCATCCGTTGTATATTTTAAATATTGAGCACATTTTTAGACTTTGTATTTCTTCAGTTTTTATTGAGTTATTTTCTAGAAGGTTTCCTATATGCTGTTTATTATTATTTCTTCTTATCTGATAAGTCCAATAATTTATTTATTACGACTGTGTCTGTCAAAAACGACGACGTATTTTATATTTTATACTTACCCATTGTAAATCAGTTTAATCAATTGATAACATTTTCAAATCGGTCGTCATCCATATTTCGGAACATTACAACGATGCTTTTTTTTTTCGTTTGGTAATTGAAGTATTAAAATATTTTTTTTTTTACAATTTCTGGTTGAGGTTTATTGTGTACAATATCCCCCCCCCCCCAATAATCCTTTCTGCAATCCAACCATAGTTAATAAAAATAAACTTTAGTATATGCCTGATGTGTCCACCAAGTTTCAGTCACGCAGACCTAACAGACTTTGGTTCATCGCCGTTCAATTATATCCGGGGACATTTTGATGATTGTCTTATAAGTAAGGTATAGGGTCATGAGTGGTCTTGAACCAACCCCCCCCTCCGATTTTTATATGTGTAATTATCTCAAAGAGATAGTCTATCAAAACAATCACAGATTATTGTTTAACTGAGGGGGGTCCATCACAGCCCAAAGCAGTCGCATACAAGAGTGCTTGCGACACAAAGGTGCACATTTAAGTCATATCATTAAACGGACATAAAACATCGACTGACATTTGTTGGAGAAATTAGTAATAGACTGAAATTTATTGTAGCAAATATGGTTGATTGCAGAAAGGATTGTGAATTTCATTCAAGATTCCATGGGTGGCATTTTTTCGTCATATTTTTTGAGAGATCACCCTATAATCTAACTAGAATGAACTGGGGCAGGGGTGCATATTTGAAGTCTATAATTGAACGACAATGAAATAAAGACTGTTGGACATTCATGACTGAAACTTGGTGGACAAGTCAGGCATAGACTGAAATTTATTTGTACCAAATATGGTTAGATTGCAGAACGGATTGCGAATTTTTGTTACGAGTTCATAACTGGAATTTTTGGGAGCCTCACCCTGTATTATGACATTTTGTTTACTGTTGCAGTATATGTATGTAATTAAACTATTTTTTTGTTGATAAAACTGATTTAATAACCATTGTTTTCACCTGTCTTCGTTGGACCTATTTTTGACGGCATTTTTGTACTCTATTATTCTAGAAAAACTACGTTCGCCCCTTTATGACCAGTTTCTTCACAATGGTAAGTCTTGTCCAGGCATTTTTCGCACACCTTTATTTGTCATTCATTGTGTTTATATCCGCACTCACAAGATAAATTCAAAAGAAAACCGCGTTGATAAATAGGAATTTAAAAAAAATTATTTAAGAAAAGTGCATGAATTTTTGCTGACATTTTTAAATATTAAAATCTTCTGAAACTATTTGAAATATATGTAAATTTTGAATTGTGCACGCGCAACAACGATTTCCCGGCCACTAATAATCCGGTCCTTTTTTAATCCGGAAAAAATCACAAGAAGGA
>OY744517.1:152051881-152066881 GCA_963556195.1 Sepiola atlantica | reverse complement strand
GAAGTTCCTCCTGTGATGCAGAGCAAAAATTCTGCTTCTGTGATGGTTTTGCGGCCGTGGCAAGTGATGGAAAGGTGATGCCTCCTGATTCCATCGAAGCGGGTCTTAAAATCAACACAGCGGAGTATTTAAACATTCTTAATAATGTTTTATTGCCTTGGATCCGTAGAAACTACAACCTTACTAAAGTCATGCTCATCCAAGACTCGGCACCAGTGCATGGATACAGGAAAGTCCAAGATTTCATGAAGGAGAATCTTCCCTTGTTTGTTCCGAAGGATATTTGGCCCAGCAGCTCTCCAGATCTAAATGTTTGCGACTATTATCTATTCGGCGTCGTCAAGGGACAGACTAATGTCAATCCACACCCAAATATAAACTCATTGAAGACAGCCATTCAACGAGCATTTCGCAATCTCGATCCCAATAAAATAAAGAGGAGCTGTTCACGCGTTCGTCAAAGAATCTCCAAAATAATTGATGCAAAGGGTGCTCATATTGAATAATTTTGTTCAATAGACTGTAATAATTAAATAAATAAATGTTAAAATGATATCTTTCCATATTTAATCTTTTAAATTATGAATTTTGTAAAAATAAAAAAAAGTACCAATTTAGCTGCCCGACCCTGTATATTTATATATTATCTCTTCTGCGATCCATACTTTTATTATTTTTTCTTTTTCTCTTTCTTTTTTCCTGTCCTCCCTCATTTATTTTTCTAATTTTCTATAGAACGTTATATAAACCGTAGACTTCTGAACGTTAATATTTCAAACTTTTATCGGCTGTTCTAATGTGGCACATTTCTCAGCGTTCTAACTGCTAAACGCTTCCACAAATTTATTTTTCAGATTTTGGCACTTCCGATAGAACCTTCTAATAAAGGTGAAACGTAGAGATATTTAATTACTATTTTGGTTTTCCTTATTTAATTTTCCATATATATATATATATATATATATATATATATATATATATATATATATATATATATATATATATATATATATATATAAAGAAGGAAAGATGAAGATAAAAAATTGCATAAAATTACATAAAATTTACACACATTTTATTACATCGAAAGTTCAGATGCATTATAAATATCACATTACCGAATGTTGTCCTCTGACGAGAAGAGTTTTATCTTTGAAAAACCATGGTTTAAGGATTAGTGTAACTCCTTGCATCTGAACTTTCGATGTAATAAAATTTGTATCAATTTCATGTAATGTTATGTAATTTTTTATGTTCATCTTTCCTTCTTTAAATTGATTGCTCTACTCAACGTATTGAGCTTTACTTTATCACGATAGATCACTTTAACGATACTTCACTAATCGTTAATTCTATTATTAATATATATATACATATATATATATATATATATATATATCATAAATATATATATATATATATATATATATATATATATATATATATATATATATATAATATTTGTTTTGTTTATTATCTATGTATGCATACGTTTTGTCCTTTATAATCGGGACTCATCAGCATAGAGATATGACTACTCAGAACTGGTCATGTGATTCGAAACCCCGGATTCCGAGTATGTTCACACCTCAAATCCCGACGTCTAGAACCACTAGCGAATAAACAGTGATAATTTTAACACTTTATCCGGCGGCTTGATATATATATATATATATATATATATATATATATATATATATATATATGTATATATATATATGATTCTGTATGGATGGCGTAATTTGGAGGAAATAATGTTTTCGATTAACGTGACCCAATACTATTCCGTTAAAAAGATTTGAGTCTAATATCGTAAAAATTGCAAACAAATTAATAAATTTCTTCTCACTGCCAATAGCGGGTTTGTCAAATCAGATGGTAAAACCTCAGAACACAGTTGGTCACGATTGATGTCGAATCTTGGGGTTGGTGCGCTCGCTTTCTCAAGCAACACTGATGAGTTACAAAGCGAAAAAAACAACTGTCATCAGAGGACTGTATATATATATATATATATATATATATATATATATATATATATATATATATATATATAAACGAATAAAGGCAACATTTTTTCCATCTATACTAACTATATTAATATCAAAACAGGTTAGGCTTATTCATTCCAATTCCGTATATAGAGTCATCTCCAACTCACGTAAACAAATCCCAATATTGCTCATTTGCATATTTATTTATTTGTAAGTTTCTTATACATTAATATTCGATAACATACGTTTCTAATTTGTATTGGAACGTTTTCTTCGACATTCGGAATCGTTTTATCAACAGTGCTTTAATTATAATTATACAATTTAATGAAGAAATTTTATAAAAAAATGATAATGTTTTACAACATTTTTAGAATTTCATTTCAAGTGAAATAATTTACTTCCGGTTTTAGTAAAGCGTCAAATATCGTTGAGATGTTAAGAACAGGTCTTACACTTTGATCTTAGTCAAAGGGTCAAGGGACCATACCATTTCTTTTGTGACTAGGCTTTTTTAAATAATTTATTTTGAATCATTTAATTGGAACATTTTTAATGGGTAGTGTAGTGAAGTATCGGTTCTGTTGTCATAATACTGTCCTCCCAGGATTTAGCTCCTCTGTTTTTAAGAGTGAGGTGCCTCCCGTAATTTACAAAAAAAAACTTGATTTAATCCGAATATTATTTAAGGAGGGGGATAGTGTAGTATCGGTTCCGTTCTCGTAAGACCGTCCTCTCAGGTATTACCTCCTCCTTTTTGGATGGAGGGAAGTAGTGTTCGTTCGTCATGATATATTCTCTAAGTCAGGGGGTCAGCGTTGTATATGTTCGTTTACCATAATACTAGCAAAGGAAGACTATATTCTTCCGACCAATTTTCATTTAGGCGTTTCACGTGAACAATGAAACTTGCCATTGTTTTTAATATTATATAACTGAATAAATGCGAAAGTTTTTTCAACCTATCCTTACTATATTAACCTTAGAACGGTTTATGCTTTTTTGTTTATTTAATTCTCTGTAGCATATTTTCATTCTTCATAATGCATCTCTCCCAGGCATTACGTCCTCTTCGGGAGGGAAGTATAGTATATGTTTGTTCCCCACGATACCATTCTCTCAAGAGTATCTATTTTATGTGTAGGGTTATTAGTGTACTATTATGATATCATCCTCCCGGCCTAGCAAAATATGCGACCGGAGGGAACATATATTTGCTATTATATATATATATATATATATATATATATATAAAATATATATATATATATATATATATATATATATATATATATATATATATATATATATATATGTACAATCATGTTCTTTAGAACAATCAAATTTAATTCGATTTCATTCCTTTGAGAAAATACGTTATCTGACCCGGAAGATTGTTAAAATCGTGACGTTTAGCACTAATGACTTAGCAACAGCACTAGCTTACGTCATTCATATAAACAAATGTCTATATTGCTCTATCTATTTCAGCTTTATGATAGCAAATATATCTTGAAATAAAAATTTGAGGATTTAGTTCTTAACTTTACCTATGAAGTATTGTTTGTTTTAAAACTTAATTTTATATACTACATGGAACCACATTGACCAGAAATAGTGTTTTATTCTCAATTACAGCATCCTATTAAAAACAGTGTCTTTCCACTCCAACGGGCTCATTTCATAACAACCTGTCCGAAAATCAAAACATTATAAAGATTTTAGTTAAAAAGAAAAAAACACTTTTAGCTTTTTTTAAAATTAATTTTAGATATAACGTAATCTATTGCACATGATATTAAGAGTGTAGACATTTTTGAAGGGAGATGTTGCTGTTTTCACACATACAGCGCCTGGTATTCACAAATGGTCACCCATATAATACTGACCAAGTTCAACCTCTCTTAACTTTATATATATATATATATATATATATATAGGGTGATTCATAAGTCACTTAGTTATTTATTTTTGAAATTCGAAAGTTACAAAATACGGTAATACAAAACAGAAAGTTTATTCAACAAATTCATTTATGGGATTTCAAATTACAGCAAATTTTCAAAATTTCCACCTTCGTTCTGCATGCATAGCTCCATTCTTTTTTGCAAGGAATTTACGACTCTTTGTAGCATACTTGATTGATTAATTTTAACAAAGTCGGCAGTGATCTTTGATTTGAGGTCGTCATTGCCTTTCAACAAGTGTGGGAGATTCATCAAATTTGGCCATATGAATAACAATAAAAGTTCGCTCTTCAATTGTAAATGACATACTGCCTGAAAAAAAGCACATATGATGATTTACACTAATTTAAATAAATAAACATAAATATATATAGAGACAAATATATAAACGAACACATTTAAAATAACAAATAGCAGTAATTAGAGAGTAAGATAACAATTATCAAAAGTTTATAGTATGTTTGTGCTTCATATGGTAATCATTTTAAATAGCTAAGTGACTTATGAATCACCCTGTATATATATAATGTAACGAAAATCGATGGCTTAACCACCGAATCAAAAACGGAAATAATCGAGCGAAACAAAAAAAGAAGGTTTGTGAAAGTATGTTTTAATACATATGTTACCACTAAGATATACTGAGCTCATAGTTCCATTTGAAAAAAAGGATATGATGTTGATAATGAGTACTGCTGTCCTAGTGTTTTTATTGGTCTTGCTTTGTTTTATATTATTAGCACTGATGATATCCACACCAATAAATAAATGCACATGAGCATTTTTACAAATATCTTAGTTTAAGCGCAAGCAATTGTATGCTGCATAAAACACAAGTTTTGTTAAATGATGTGAATCTGTTTTTCAGAACATTGGATATGGTATAAAATTAAATAAAACTATTGAATATAGCATAGCTCTAGCCTTACACTATTGGGCTATTATAATTGTTTTATGTTATAAAATGTATATTCGAATATATATAAAATATTCTTAATATATGTATAAATACATATATATTCATATATATATACATATATATATATATATATATATATATATGTATGTATGTATATATATATATATATTCGATTCCATTTCATTATTATTGTAACAGAATTTGAGTTCTCGCACCAGCTGTTTCGTAATGATTTCTTAGGCTCCTCTTCATACGCCGAGTTCATATTCCATACTTGGTGACATTTAAGTTAAACTTACTCTAGGTTAGTCAATGTCACATCTTCATATGAGTTGGTTTCTTCAGTCGAGGATTTTTTTGAAATATGTGTATCTTTTCCATCAATGTAAGGTTTTGTACAGGATCAATCATAGTTTTGATTCCTAATTCTTCTCGTTTTTCTTCTAGGTGTCAAACATCTTTCATAAATGAGCTGCAAATTTAGACCCGATCACTGGACGCAATGCATTGGATTCTACTATCGCGTCAATAAACGTCATATTCAGAATTGATTTTTAATTGCTCTTTATAAAACCATATCGGGTGATGGAGAGAAAAGGGAGGTTTGTCAGAACCTGTGTGTCGATGTGATTATGCCGTATCCATTCAAATTGTCTGATATTCTTTCACTTCAGTTTTTGACCGCGTTGATCGGATTTAAGTGTTAAGAGAACGAATCGGAACGAACAAATTCATCCGAACAATCATTCAATGCATATTTTAGGCGATAATATATTTTTTTTACATAATGCGAGAGGCTAACCAAATTTTCTCAGTGTTTTAAAGCTGCATTTCGCATTCAATCAAATGGGAACATATTCCGCTGGAGCGATCACCAGAAGCTGAAATAGAGAATGATATTCAAGTCGAAATGTTCAAATTGAATCTCAATCAAAGAATTTAGCATATTTAAAAGTAACATTCGAGTAAGATGTGTATTACTTCAATTTAAATATTTTTGCGACGTTATTCTTGACTTTTTTTTATTTCGAATGTATTTTTAAAATAATGTATAATACGCATTACTGACAGGTTAAATTTAAATGACAATTGTGCATGTCTTTAAATGAATTACCAGTTGAAACCATAAAGACTTCTAATTTCAAGGCGTCTCAGGCAGGAAAATATAAAAGTAAAATAAAAAAGTAGATTAAAAAAAAAAATTGGAATGTCAATAAAATCGGTTGATGGTGATAACAAAATAGTGTTTTGTTTGGTGTGAGAAGACCTTAATACAATTTGCATCAATACGTTGATATGTTTGTAGGGCAGGGGAATTGTTTAAATATGGACGGGTTTATTTGTTGATAAAAATCCTGGATTAAAAAGCACAGGATCGCTTAAGTGTTTTCTTTTTCAGTTATGAGTGAAAATAAGGGAAAGGGATTGAAAACGGGAAAAAGCGGGAGGAAAAGAAGGAGGAAAAGGTAAAAAAACAAAAATAATATAATAAAACGCGTGAAGATAATAAAGAAATAAAATTCGAATTAAAAAATGAAAAGTAAAAAAAAGTAGAAAAATTTAGAATAGAATAAGTACAGAAAGAAATGGGAAAATCGAGAAAAAAAGAAAAATAATACACAGAAAAGAAAAAAGAAAACGGAATAATATGAAAGTAAAAAGATTGTCGAAAAGAAAATGGAAATGTGAAGTAAAAAAATTGAGAACAACAACGAAAAAAAAAAACGAAAAAAAAAAAATAACGTCGGATAGAAAAATAAACGAAGAATTATATTTTGAAAAATAGAATGAGAAACTAATGATAGAAAAAAATTCTTTACATGAAAAATGCATAGCGAAAAGCAGAAATGAAAAAAATAAAGAGAAAACGAAAGAAATGAACTAAAATGAAATTAAAATGTAGAAAGAAAAAGACGAAACCGAAAACAAATAAAACGAACGAAAAAAAAAGAAAATTAAAGAGAAAAGTATAAAAAATGATTTGAAAGGAAAAGGAAACAGGAAAATAAAAGATTTAATAAAAAGATAGATCAATTCTAACTTGAATGAAAAAAAAAGAAAATGAAAATGGAGATTTAAAAAAATTAGCAAATGATAAAAAAGACAGTAAAACGGGAGTAATGAAATAAAAAAAAATTAAATGAAAGAGAAGAATATATCAAAGAAATAAAAACAGAGGACGAAATAAATGAAACAAAAGGAAGAATAGGTGGAAAAAAATTCCAAATGGGAGAAATGATGAAAGAAAGGAAAACCAGATGAGAGAAACATAATAGATGATAGCTAGGAAAAATAGATAACAAAACTAAAGAATACATGAAAATAACAAATAATATATGAGAAAAAAGAAAGGAACAACAAATAGATTACGGAAAATACAAGAAAGGAACAAAGAATAGATAGATGAAAGAAAGAAATAAACAGAATGAAGAATCAATAATATAAACGAATACATCGTGAAATAATGGAAGAATTGGGTAAGAGAAACAGAAGATTAAACGAATTTAATAGGAATAGAGTAAAAGTAGATTACAAATAAAAACAATGCAAATGAAAAAGAAAAATAGACGAACAAAATAATTAAAAGCGAGACGGAAAAGAGAATGATAACGGACGGAAAATAAAATAAGTAATTAAAGAAAAGGAGAAGAAAAATTGCTAAACGAAACACAGAAGATGAAAATCTTAAGATAAAAATGAAGTAAAAGAAAAAATGAAAAGAAAATGAAATAAAAAACATGACAAAGAAAATTACAAAAGAAGCAGATGATAAAGAGAAATACGAAAACACAAAATTGATGAAAGTAAATACAAAAGAAAAATGTAATAATGATATAGAAGGAAAACAATTATAATTTCTAATTATGATAAAGAATGTCTTAAAAAGTATGTCAGAGTTCATGAATTTTCGAATGAAACTAAAGTAGAAAAATAGTGTGTAAATACTCAATGTGAGTTTATCAAAGTTTGATGCCATAACGGTTTTACATTATACTTTAAGAACATACAATACATGCTAACAAAGCCTTAGTTTTTGGATTGAGTTATGCTTGAAAAATAAGTTTTAATTGTTCTAATTAGGCGTAATTTATAATTAACTCATTTCTATCTATTAGATATCTATGCATTTCTCTATGTTACTTGCCGGTCTCTGATATTTTACTGGCTCTATGATCATTTAGAAAAAGAGTTACTCTGTTTTATCAACGTCGTCATCTAAATTACATACATCAGTTTGTATACACCACGAACACGTATGCTAATATTATTGTAAAATAATATCTCTTTCTGTCTATATAAGTGTTGTGAAGTAGTTCAACAGTAAAAAAGAAGTCAAGTCGAGGTTGGGTTAAGATAACAAGTGTATTAACATAAAATGTACAAAGGTAAGGAATCTGACTGGCACTCGGCTAGACAGTTACAATACTGTCCTTTTTTCCCTGTTGACTGTCTACTCGCACTATTTATAGTGAGAACCGGTGTAGTTTCTCTTCTGTTAGAACAGCCGGTGTAATAATAATAATAAGAAGAAATACTAATAGTAATAATATTACTTCTATATAATATTATTATTATTATATTATTATTATTAATATTATTATCATTATTATTATTATTATTATTAATAATAATAATAATAATAATAATAATAATAATAATAATAATAATAATAATAATAATAATAATAATAATAATAATAATATAGAAGTAAAGAGACTTATTATGATGCAAGAATAATATCTTAAAAGATGTGTCACATCAATGAATTTTCGAATTAAATCAAAGTAGAATAAACAGTAGTTGTAGTTATGACCCAACGGGTCACTCGTACGTCTAGTAACAGATACATGAGAATTAGGATTTAAAAAGAGAAAACATGAAGATAAAAATAAAGAAGATGAAGGAGGGAAACGAAGGAAAACGAAAGTAAAAAAGAAAACTCAATTAAAGAAAACGAGAAAAGAAATTTGAAATAAAGATAAAAATAAAAACAAATAATAGATGAATAAAAAAGACGCCCAAAACATGAAAAAAATAAATATAAAAAACTGAAAGTAAACATTAAATAGATTATAAAAAAATGAAAGAAAAAGAAAGAAAAAAAAATCGAAATGGAATATGTGAAGAAAAACGAGGACGAATGAAAATTGAACTTAGTGAAGAAAAAACTAAAAAAAGACAATGAAGCAGAAATACATCCTTCTTTTCTGTTAATGGCGTTGGTCTTGAAGAGAGGGAGACACGAGGGTGAATTTGGGGTTCTTTCGTCTGTAGCGATAAGTGGTTTAAGGGGAATTTTATCTAAATAAACCCCCTTCGCTTGTGTGCCTGTCAAATTTACCTTGCTATAACGAAGTGAAGGAGGACGGCTTCATTAAGTTGCGAAGAAATTGCCTCTCGCTTCGAACTTCCAACCTTACTTTGTCCGGCCTCGGCTTGAAGGAAAATTGTCAGGCTTCTTTGCTCTCTCTCCCTCTTTTTATCTCTCTCTCTCTCTCTCTCTCTCTCTCTCTCTCTCTATCTATCTCTCGATTTTCTTGCTCACTTTCGCATTCACAGTATTTCTATTTTTATTCGTTCTCTTCTATGCCCCCCCGCCTTCCAGAAAAAAGATGCCGGTTGCGCATAGGATAAAATGTTGAACTGTTTGCGCAAGTGAACACATTTACAAACAGAGACACACGCAAATGAACCGAAAAAGTCCATTAACTCCCTCTTTCTCTATCACCTTTTTCTCTCTCTATCTCTTTCTCACATTCTTACACACATATGCATATACATCTTCTTTGTGACATATCCGCACAAACGTCTCTGAAATCATGCATATATAAAAGCATACATGTCAAATAAAAAATCAATAAAACCCACAAAAAGAATACATGTGAAAAAAATTATATTAGATATATTTTCTGAATTTATACCGTTAGTATATTAGGTTGCTTGGTTGAGTATTTTGTTCTACGGCATATCAACATTTTCTTGTTATTTAATATATATTCCTCATTTCGAATTCTCTATGTTTTCCCATATTGATTCATGCTGCAAGGAGAGGTGGGTAGATGCCAATAGAAGAGGGTAATTTTCAACCTTCTTTGCTCATAGCTGTAGTCTGGTTTCTTCCTTCCTGTAATTGTGTTAGCTAAATCTATGTAATAATACGCTAAACACATTTAATGTTCGTACGTATATTATCACCGTTCACACACGTTGTAAAAAAAGCGAGATCATCCGGTCAGTAAATGATAGTGGATGATGATTATGTCGCTAAGGTAAACAATTCGGACTTTACCCATTTCAAAATCAATTATTCCAAAATAAAATTATGTCGTCACGTCGACTTAAACAGTACAATTTTTAATAAATACATTTCTAAAAGTGACATTTAAAAAAAATATGGAAGCATATCTTGCTGACAATTATGTTTAACATAAGAAGACAGAGAATATATATTCGTTTAAAAATGAAGTAAATTGTTATAATAAAAACATTTAGCTTATAATGACAATCATTTTTTACGAAAAAAGAGTCATTTTTAATAATATTGTCTCTGAGAGGCATTTATTATTTGAAAAAAAAACTATTGTTATTAACAGTAAATTATACAGATTGATGTCGAAATCACCGTGGAATTTCAACGGGATCAGCTATTTTAATAAATAAAACGAATATTACGTTTAATACAACGGAATCGACATAATTCTATTGTTTACTCTATTCTTAATTTTTTTTAATCTATTCGCCATTTTTTTCTTTTTGCTTTTTTTGTGTCTTCTGTATTTTAAAAATCTATTTTTATTACTGTTATGGTGGTCTACCATATCCCGTCATTGAATCGACTCTTCCCGCCATTATGGATGAAGTCGTTATGACCAATCAGTAGAAGTTCAGAAGCAGCCTCCCCCTGACCGAATGTTTCATGAAACTAATATAAAAAGGACAAGTTTCATAAAATAAGGAAGAAAAAAAGGAAATATATCCTCCACTCTATAATAACGACCAATGTGGATTTATTTGTATATATGTTAATAAATGTATATCCAATCACACACATTTAGCGAGTAAAAATCTGTAAAACGAAACCATTTCCAGTGTATAGGAGAAGAGAATGCAAGTCAAATAACCGAAGCCGTCTAAAATAAATTCGGAAAGAATGTCGTCACACTATCTTAGAATGAGATGTTTTCCTTCCTTTTTTTACTTTCTTCTTTCTATACCGATTGATACATTTTTCTTTTCTTTCTTTAAACTTCCCGGTTTGAGACGTGTTCTTTATTATTTCTTTATTTTTACTTCCCCGATTGAGATGTTATTTTATATGAAAGTGAATATAAGTGCGAACACTAGCGAAGCAGAGTTTTTCCCTCATTTTGGGCGGAGGGTGTAACGTCACAGTGAAATAAAAGCAAACAGGAACGACCTGGAAATGGAGAAAATACAAAAAAGAGAAAAATGAGAAAAAAATAGATGAAAGACAGGAACAATAGTATTCCGTTGTTATCGTTGGCTTATAAGTGATATTCGCCTGTTTTATTTAAATAATATTTAGCTAACAATCCGTCAGAAAAAATGACTACAGCTATTGAGCAGAATGCTAAATGATGACCTTCTCCTATTGTTGTGGGAACACATTCTCCCGAAGCTCCCCCACTTCATTCCTTGCTCAGAGGCACATTGTATCCAGTGAAAGACATTTAACCGCTCGAGAATAAGAACGGGACGATTAAAAGCTGCTATAGTCAGATGGACTACATAATTAACACAAAAAGAGTTCGAATGCAAAACGCGATAAACGCCATTTAAAAAATTACGAAGCTAGTACTATAAACCGTGTTATATTTCAACACTCGACCACCCACTCAAATTATGTTTAACATAATATGATACCGAAATAATTAATTTTTGCTTTCAATTAAAATAAGCTTATATTCGAAATCAATATCTAATGTATTCGTTCTATTATTGATTAAGGTTTCAATTGAAACAAATTGGATTTATCGCGTTTTGCAGCCGAACTCTTCACAACTATTTACGGATGTAGAAAATACGATAATACAATGCGCCACTGCCGTGTCGGCCCTCTACTGCGCAACGACTTAGTTCGATGATGGTGCAGAAAAGTGTGGAAAAGTGGAAAACTGTCGTATAACCACACGTTTCGAAGGAACAAACAGAACAACTTCAAGTGGTTAATTCCAAAGTATCAATCAAAACACCGGATCAACAAACTAAAAAACCCTTAGCCCAAGAAGATCAGAGCTAAAAAATAATCCTTGTGGCAAGGGAATCTAAAAATGATTCACTCTCTACTATTTGATTGTTACTCGTTTCTTTCGCCTATTCGATCGGTAATTTGATGTATTTTTCCGTAATTCCTTGACCCCCTAGGTATTGTCTACTTTAAAGACATGATCCACAAATATTGATTCAATTATTTTGATTTATAATTTTATTTCCATTTTTTTACATGCTATAATGTAAGTATTTGTATCCTTTCTGCTCTCGGCCGATGAGATTGCTTGAAAACGTCTGAAGAGCAAAATAGACTTGTTAACCTCTTGTCATAAAGTGTTTATACAATGGCGATCGAGTGGAAACATTCCTCCCGGTCCTCTCCGTCTTTCAGAATCAGGCGAAAACATTTCTTTTATTTTGCTTGTTTTTCATAGTTGTTCGTAGCTTTTTTCTCTCTTCGATCGTCAACGATAAGGAATCTATAACCGGCAACCTTATTATAATTTGCCTATTTTGTCGCCATTTTGTTTTTGTATTTTTCATAATTTCTTTTATAATCCAGTTATGAAAGCTGAATCAGCATTTCTTTACGTCTTTCTATGGCCGATTAGCCGTCTAGCGGCGGAAACGAAAACCTTGCACAGTTATCGTTCTTGCGGAAAAGCTCCTTATTATATAAATGAATCACAATTTCCACCTTGTAATTCTGCCGCTAGAAATGCCTAAGACTCTTTCAACGATGTTCTCTAAATGAGGACTTTTATTTTTGGAGTGCACTATTTAGCCATACTGGGTATCGTGTTGTGTTTTCTCTCTGTTCTTGTTCATTTTATATCGTAAAGGAAACGAACGAATACAAATGATGAGCAAGAAAGAGCGAGACAAATTGAGAAAGAAAAAATTAGAATGAGATAGAAAAAATTATATAAAGAAAATCTATTTGATAGAAAAGAAAAACAAGGAAGTCAACAGAATTAAGTCGAAGAATATAATTGCCAAAATAATATATAGGTAAAGAAAAATGCTATAAAATACATGAATAAATATAAAGTAAAATGCATCCAGAGGGAAAACAAATAGATGCACACGGGGGATACAAATAAAAGGAAACAAAACTGTCAAGTTAAAAATACACCATGATGGCGCCTGGGAGTATTTTTACAGACCTTTTTGTAACAATAGGTAAGCATCATTAGAACGAAGTGGTGAATTCCTTGACAACCGAAAGCATCGGTAATAGAAACGTTGTAACAAAAAGTACAATAAAAAAACAACAACATTAATTCCGTTCTTGAATGTTCAATGTATTGAGGGAAATATGAAGAAATTGCATTAAAAAGACAATATAGGATTTACGATACTGGGTTTGTGATGACAGGCACGCATGCGCTAAAGAGTAACATATAATAACAGAAAATAACATATAGTATTGATTTACTCCTCTCCAGGAGTTAGGCACAAGGCCAGTTTTTATCTTACTCCCACAAGTAAGATGTGACCCAAGGTCGGGTCGGGAAAGTGGAATTTAAAAATTGCCTGGGCAGCACCGTCGGCATTCCCCGGTCGGGGTGCCTCAGGCAGTAAGCAATAAACTTATTCCTCCCCAAAGAGAGGAGGCAAAGCCTGGGAAGGTGGACCTCCCAGAACTGCACAGGACAGACCCATTGACCGGCTAAAATCAAGACCAGAAGGCCAAGACAACACCAGTATGGGGTGCAGTATCCGTCGGAACAGATACTACACTTTGATCGTAGCCAAAAGGAGAGCAACATAAACTACAGTAACGTAGAGTAACAGAGAGTAGGATAAAGTAACATAAGATTACACATAATAACATATTGTAAAACAGAACAACATAAAGTTACATAGAACGACATAAAGTAAAACAACGAAACATAAAATTAGATAGCGTAACACAGAGTAATATCAAATACAATAACATAGAATAACATAGTGTAACATTAATTAACATAAAATAACATAGGTAACATATAGTAATATAGATCAAGTAACATGAAATAACCGAATAACATAAAACAATATTTTTATAGAAGTCGCTCCAGACAATGCATGAAGCCACTTGATGTTAGGAGCTAAACAAATACTACTTCAAGGTCCAAAACTAACCAACGATAAGTGCTAGATATATGGATTCTTACCCAGAAAACAGCAATTATTGCCCCTTTGTCAGAAACATCGCTCATGGAATGTGTGGACTAAAGGAACAAAACAAAACCTAGTAAGATAAAGTTACATAAAATTACATAAAGTACACAAAGTCGGATAAAATAATATAAACTAACATAGAGTAAAAGAAATTAACATAAAGTAACACACAGTAAGATAAAGTAACATAGATTAACAAAAAATGACATAAAAAGTTACAGTAACATAGTAATAATATAAATTACCAAACTAATATAGAGGAATATAGATAAAGTAACATAAAATAACAGAGTAATATAGAGTAACACATAGTAACATAAAATGACATAGAGTAACAGAATAAAATAACATAGAGTAATATAGAACAACATGAAGTAACACAGAGTAACACACAGTAAGATGAAGTAACATAAAATAATATAGATGGAATGCAGAGTAGGTTAACGTAACATGAAATAACACACAGTAACAGAGTACACCGTAAAACATAAATGTCCGGCACCTTGCGTATTGTAATGGTCAATTATATTGTCTAATAAATAATTAGTAGTGAGTTCGATTCTCACTGTGCACCTTTTAATATTGGCTTTTTTCTAAATATCAGAAAGTAAATCTGGCTAAATCTTAGGAAGATGTCAGAGGCTATTTCATTCAAAAATCAGATTGGCGGTCTGTGGTTTATAGGTTGTACAGTTCTAGGAGCTCCACTTTCCCAGCATTT
>OY744517.1:152021881-152049381 GCA_963556195.1 Sepiola atlantica | reverse complement strand
GGAAGTGGGGTCTGATCAACTCTGCTGGGAAGCCATGAAATTAAATACTGTCTTATTTTTAAATTCCCGAAACAGTTTTTCATGGTAAACAATTGATTATCCCTTAAATAATGTTAGAAGCAAACTAATATAATAACTGTAAAAACTAAATTGACTTACATGAATGATTTTCTACTGAACGACTTGGTATATCTTGGTAAGATTGGTAGAAAAAATCCAACAGAGGGCTAAATTATTAAAATAAAATTAAACACAAAAAAGAAATTTAAAATAAGAGCCAAAAATGTATTTATTCATGGCGTTACAGAAGATCTAGTCAAAACAGCATGATACCGTCGGTTTCAAATGAGTGTGTGAATGTGTGATGCAAGCGCACGCACGTATAAGTATATATTTTCTGAACAAAGAAAATAATTGGCAGAAAAGAAGGTTGACTAAACAAAACAGAAAGAAGTCATAGTGAACTGAGTAATTTAGCAATCGTTTAATTTAAAATAGCTCTGTCTGAAAAACATTGAGCACTTTATGTAAAATCATTTTCGAAATATCTTAACGACTAAGATTTTGAGAAGCTAATTTACATGTTGATATATATATATGTTGATATATATATATATATATATATATATATATATATATATATATATATATAATGGATTGAATGACAGAATAAAATAAGAAATGAATCAGACGTTATTACATATCAAAGTTCAAGATGATTTTCTTTGAAAATCCATGATAAAACAGGAGATTGAAATAGTCGATTATAAAAACTAATTGCAAAATATCTTTTTCACTGATACAAAGAAACCCGTGCTCAATGGGTGACCTAACGGTTAACATGTTATCTATAAACATACAACTTATATATATGTACCTATATGTTTCGGAATTTTTACTATGTAAAATGCTCCTATATTTACATATATATTTACGCATATATATATATATATATATATATATATATATATATATATATATATATATATATATATATATATATGTAAAGGAGTAAAGCTACCGACATTTGTAGAATGTTTTTTTTCAACATTTATTTATTATTTTGTTGTTTTACCATTTTATAATTTTTATTTTTGTTGTTTTACTATTATAAAATTTATCAATTTTATAATATATATATATATATATATATATATATATATATATATTTACATATGTATACATATGCACTTGCATATGTACAAATATGTATACATATATTTACATCATATATATATATATATACAATATATATATATATATATATATATATACACGCACAACGCACATACACACACACACACACACACACACACACACACACATATATATATATATATATATATATATATATATATATATATATATATATATATAAACAATTGTTTTGTTCCTAAAAGCAAAGTGATAGGAAATCCTTAAGAAGGAAGAAGCTGATAGGTTCGACTGTTATGTTTTTAAGCTGGGGAAATCTTTTTCAAAGTAAGAATAATCCAAGAAAGTGTGTGTGTCATATTGGAGAAATGGCATTGGAAAGTTTCGCATTGAGAAAGTAAGTGCGAAGAGTTCCTGTCGAACAAAGAATAGAATACGAAGAACAGAAAAACTAATTATGGAAAGTTAGATGCCACTTCTTAATTTGGTTCCGTTTCTCTTAGCCATTCTTCATTTGCGAATCACGCGCTCTTCCCCACCTCTCGTTGCGCGTCGGTTCCTTCTCTCTTTCTCTCTATTTCGATAGCTATTCATTCTACAACTTAAATTGATGTGAAAATGTGGTAGATTCAATTGTGACTATTCTGTCAATTACTCGCGCAATGGGTAATGGCGGTGGATTGATGGGGAGATGCAGGAATGATGA
Organism: Sepiola atlantica; assembly: GCA_963556195.1. Taxonomy (NCBI): domain Eukaryota; kingdom Metazoa; phylum Mollusca; class Cephalopoda; order Sepiida; family Sepiolidae; genus Sepiola; species Sepiola atlantica. The sequence continues at coordinate 152,047,520 of OY744517.1, read as the reverse complement.
AGAAGGCGAACCAATCAACAGGTGTCAGATTGGAAAAGAAGAAAAAAGTCGTTCAAATTCCTGTCTGTGAGTGTCGCGATAGAAGGCAGCAACTTAAGAATGGGAAAAGATGGCGGAAAGAAAGGATGACAATTATATATATATATATATATATATATATATATGTCAAGTTTTTTACGTGTGTATATATATATATATATATATATATATATATATATATATATATATATATATATATATATATATATATATATATATATATATATATATATATATGTCAAGTTTTTTACGTGTGTGTATGTGTGCCTGAAGAAGAAACAAGTGCACAGTGAGACAGTAATGTTACAAGGAGAGTTTAATTCCGTCTGTCAAATTTGCCTACTTTAAGTTTTCTGCTTGAGGTGCGTTTAACAAACAAACGTGGAGCCCGACCGTTCGTTGGCACCACTCCGATAGGAAAGAAAAAGGTACGGAATTCAAAATTTAAAAAAAAAACAAACTAAAACTGACGAAGTGTTTGTAGAGAGGAGAGGGGTGATGAGGGACACATCGAAGGAAAGGAAACATTATTTGGATATAAGGTTGAATGTAAGGAGCTGGGCGGCGTTTATTGGTTGTCATCTGTTCTAAAATTACAGAGCATGAAGTAAGACGCGGGAAAAAAAACAATTGCGCGGGAAAAACATAGATTTTTTTTATTGCAAACCAACGAATGGCTAAAAAAAAGAAAGAAAAACGATGAAGTCTTAGACAATTGCTTGTTTGCGGGATATGTCAGATTCTTTGAATCAGTTTGCTGCCAAATCTGCCGTTTGTTATCCATTGTTAAACATTAAAAGATATGTATCCACATACGCGAACACACAAATAAAGGCACACTTGCGCATGTATGTAATCAGTAATCAACATTCTTTGGCAGCTCTTAAGTAAGGGAGGTAACCCTTACTACATTGCTCTTCGTAAAAATAATTGAATTCTCTAGGTAGGCAGTAATATAAAAAAACAATAGCGTACGGATAAGATATTAGGTTGTAACGCACACCATGGTGAGCCAAATGTCAATATGTACCTGAGCTGCCTATATATATATATATATATATATATATATATATATATATATATATATATATATATATATATATATATATATATATATATATGGTAAGTTATTAAAATATATTTATGACAATTAAACAACACAGTGGTATCCGCGTCTAATCCCCGTAAGAGAATCGTCAGGTTATATATATATATATATATATATATATATATATATATATATATATATATATATATATATATTATAGTAGCATTCTAATGACAATAGGAAAAATCAATGCAAAACCATAATTTGTATTTATTGTTTCAATTCATATATTTTCATATTTCAGTGAATACCGTTATTTCTTTTTCGTGACACAAAACAATGTTTGCCAAATTAAATACTTTTTCTTACGCGCGTTTCACAGCGAAGTCAAGAGAAATATATAGTCTATAGTTTAACTTTTTAACTTTAAAAAATTTAAGTTTAGAGAAATAATTTTTTTAATGGTAATAAGAAAACATATAATCCTCAAAACAGGGGAAACGATGAAGGAAAATGTTTAAGAAGATGTCTGCTAAAAAGTAACGGCAAGCAAAGTAAAAACAAAATATCACTGGAAAAATGGTGAGAAAAATCCAGGACCACAAACACCAAAATTACTTTGTCCTGAAACTTGAAACCATATATATATATATATATATATATATATATATATATATATATATATATATATATATATATATATGTATATATATGTATATATGTATATATATATGTATATATATATGTATATATATGTATATGTATATATGTATATATGTATATATATATGTATATATTAATGTATATATATATGTATATATGTATGTATATGTATATGTATATATGTATATATATATGTATATATTAATGTATATATATATGTATATATGTATGTATATATATATGTATATATGTATATATATATGTATATATATATGTATATATATATATGTATATATATATGTATATATGTATATATATTTATATATATGTATATATATATGTATATATGTATATATATGTATATATGTATATATATATTATATATATATATTATATATATAGTATATATATATTATATATATATCTATATATGTATATATATATATGTATATATATATGTATTCTTCTAATATATATATATATATGTATATATTCTTCTAATATATATATATATGTATATATATATATTCTTCTAATATATATATATATGTATATATATATATATATATATTCTTCTAATATATATATATATATATATATATATATATATATATGAAGCAATTCAACAAAAGATATAAGCGTCAACTAATATCTTATAATACGTGAAACATCCGGATAAAAACTGAAGCTCAATATACTGGATCGAGCATTAATATTATTATATAAAATGAAGTAATAAAATAAGGTGTCAATCAAATTTTATTAGAATTCAAAGTTCAAGTAAAAAGTATCCTTAAGTCCTTAGCTCATGAGTTTTCAAAGATAATTCTTCTCTTCAGAGGACCATTACCGCAGTTATACTACTACAGGTAATAAAATTAAGCTTTGAAAATATATAAAATTATATACACAAATACATAAAAATACATAACATCAAATATATCAACCCAAAAACATACTTTTTGTTGAATCTATACACCCCATCCAGGTCATACAAATTAAAAAACATAATCAGGAAAGACATTCAGAGGGTTAACCGAGGATTACTCCAAGTTATAAACAGCAGTCCATATACGTGAAATTGAAGGAGCTGACAAAGTTATCCAGTCATATATATATATATATATATATATATATATATATATATATATATATATATATATATATATATATATATATATATATAATGAAGAAGAATGGAAAGGAATTAGAGAAGCAAAAGTCATATCATAATTCAATTCAATTGCTCAGAGCAAGGTATATTCCGCAAAAAAGGCAATTTATTCAAGTTAAATTTTCCTTAAGCCAGTACACCACTTTATATATTTATATATATATATATATATATATATATATATATATATATATATATATATATATATATATTTATATATATATATATATATATATTTATATATATATATATTTACGTAATTCTATACTGACGAGCGTAAAATAAAAACGCCCAGCATATCTATGCTTATGTATATACAAATATTTAATAAGCTCTAATAAAGTTGATTATTATTAGGATATAAAAAATTGATGATTCATAAATATGCTACGTTACATGGTTCCCTCCCTTGGGATAGTTAATATCAAAAGAATATAACGCTATTTCTCTCACTTCAAAAGTGTCGTTATAGAAGTGGCCGAATGGTTTCGAAACCAAGCTTCAAAATACGTTGATCCGGAGTTCGAATTGTTCGATCGGCGACACGGTTACGTAATTCCATACTGTCGAGCGTAAAATAAAAACGCGAAACATGTATATCTATGTATATTTACATATTTACTAATAATACTTATATATTCGTCTAAGTATAGATAAGTTGAATTCCTCGGACAGAACAGTTTGCACCACTTTTACGTCGCCTTATGAAGATTAAAATGAAGATATAGTGATATTAACCAATTTTGATCAAAATTATTTACATAATTTTGATTCTCGAAAATGTCGAAAATGTAAAACTGGAAATTAAGTGGCATTAAGAAGAAATTTAAATGTAGGAAATTATGCTTCATTGGTCTCTAATGACTAGTGACAATATTCAATGCAAATCTGAAGTATTTGAATTTCCAAATGGGAGCCTTTGCCCATATTATGCCCATTAAAACTTTTTATTTGCTTAACTATTTTTAAACAGTTAATAATAAATGAATATTTTATGTTATTCCCGTGAAATTTTATTGCCCTGTTTTTCCCATGTATATGCAATAGTTGTCAATATTAACAGTGATTAATTAAGTAAGGGGAAAAGTAGGAAAACCTTTTTTAAATATTATGCTCATTAATTTCCAAGGGAAATGATATAAGTTCAACTAATATAACTTAGGTGGCTAGAAAGAAAGATATATAGACGTTCATAGAGAGATGGGGAAGGTGACTGCTGCCGGCTTTCGTGTTTGATCTCTCTCTGTATGCTTAATGCATTTCTTCTTTCTTTTGATTTATTTACGGTCTTTTTTAAAAGATAAATACATTTGTATAAATATCATGAAACGGTTGATGTCTATCTATTTTTACGAATACATCCGTGTATTGTGTTTGTAACAAACTTATGAATGAAATGTGAATTATTTTATTTTTTGTTTCATGCATTTCAAGCAGCGAACTTTGCGAAGTGATAGCGAGCCGGTAAAGCAAGATAGTATAAACTAACATCTGAATCGTTGAAGTTAAACAAAAGAAAAAAAAGAGAACGTTCCTAACTAGAAAGTTAAAAAAATAAACATATTTATCGGTATAGAAAGAGAGAAAAATTAAAGAAAATGTCTGATGAAAACAGATTAAAAGCGGGGTTGGCTGACTTGTTATTTTATTCTGAATTCATCTAAACGTTTTTGTCCCGCAGTTTTTTACTCACTAACATTTGCGTGACGTGATGAATATATATATATATATATATATATATATATATATATATATAGTACATGTATTGTATTAGTTTCTGTAGATGTAAATCTGTTGAAACTCAAGTGTTTATAAAAAGTGCTCTGAATCCTTGGTCTGATGAGGTTGACTCTCTGCGAAGAGTGCAACCGAAACATGTATGCACATATGTAACCAATAATGTTTGTATAAATAAAAATGTATACTTATATATATATATATATATATATATATATATATATATATATATATATATATATATATATATATTATAGAGTTGAGGATATCCATGCACACATATAAGAAACACGCCTAATGTTGTAGCAGTCATAGATTTACTTTGTAATGCGTATCAGTGTCCCTGTAGCTGGTTTGGCGAATTGATATCATTAGTTCCCTAACGGACTACTTGAGTTCCCTTAGGATATGCAGACGATCACCAGACGGTACCCTGGCACCCGCCAGGACGGATCGCCTCAGCCTCTCTCCTGCCTCCTCGTCCGCTGGACTCTTACGGCGGCTGCTATCTTCGCCTGAAGATATTTGAACTTCTTTGTCTTCTTTCGGACACTGCCCTTACTACCTATACCAAACGATATAGGTAACCTCAGATATACGAATAAACTCCTTTCGTTTCTTGTTGTAAAAAAAGGTTTCGTCTGTTTCTTTAATTCAGTTTCGTTTCGTTAAATTAAGAATAGGGGATAACCGATCCGCTATTCTTGCAGCGTGTGCGCCAGAATTACTGATAATGTCAATAGGAACTTTCTCTACATGCCAATGGAAGCTTTTTCTTTCTTTTCTTATCATAATACTTCTTAATAAAGGTTTTAAATGAAATGGGCAATGTTTGCTAAAAAATTATGCCTTTTCTTTGTCTTTGCAGGAAGCGGCCAGATCCAGCTATGGCAGTTCCTATTGGAACTTCTCACAGACAATGGTAACGCGAGTTGCATCACGTGGGAAGGCACTAATGGCGAGTTCAAACTGGTGGACCCGGACGAAGTGGCCCGACGGTGGGGAGAACGCAAAAGTAAACCGAACATGAATTACGATAAACTGAGTCGGGCTCTGCGCTACTATTACGACAAGAACATCATGACCAAAGTGCATGGCAAACGATACGCCTACAAGTTCGACTTTGCCGGCCTCGCCCAGGCCATGCAGCCGTCAGGGTCGGACCCAGGCTACAAGTTCCCACAACAAGACATGCTGTTCTCAACGTACCCTTCACCTAAGCTCAATCTGATGACAGCGCATGCGCCGATCTCCTCTTCCGCTTCCGGTCTGTTCGCCACGACCACCCAGTATTGGTCGTCGACGAACAGCGGACTCTTTCCGAATCTCTCGGGACACGTTATGTCTCATCACGCTGGACATATCTCTCCGCATGTTGGCTCTTACTACGCTTGATTCAACCTTTTTTTTGTTCCTTTCACTCTTCCTCTCTCACGCCCCCCTTATCTCTGTCCCAAATCGAAACCTTTAAGAGACGCACACATATACACGCAAACATAAGCGCATACAACCCGCTCTATACACATTCACATGTCTTCTTTTGACTTCAGTTTTGATCGAAATAATTTATCGAGAGAAGAAAAAAATAGTTGAGAAACAAGAGTTCTTGGAAAGTAAACTTTTTTTAAAATTTTTGATGAAGTCAGTCATTTTATTTTAATTAAAAGATTTCATGTCTTCAAAAATATCATATTTAGTTTTGGAAAAAAATACTATTGATATTTATTTGGAAAAGATTTAATCAAATTTGATTTTCTTTATCAATAATTAGACGCTGTGGTATGACGTCATAATGGGCATGACGTTGCCTCGGATTATGTCTAAGGAGATGCACTTTTTGCTATTGGGGTCAGCATTTATCAAGGACAAACTCCACTTTAAGATAAGAGTTAAAGGAAAAACCAAGCGGTCTCTCGGGGCCCCATTTAGTTGTGATCGAAACGATGCATCTATTCTTTCGGGGGTATGTAATTGACTTAATGGATATCATCGACGATTATGGAATCGGCCATACCGGTTTACAATCCTCGCGAATCTATTTCAGTTATTTACGTACTAATATTGTTGGAAAAGGTATGAACCCGAAATTCCCCTAAACTATGAGCTAAATGGCAACGTGTGTTCAATTAAGAAGACACAACCTGAATCATTTACAATATATATATTGTACGTGAAACTTACATTAAAATGGCTGATATGCCGTAAAACAAATTAAATATATTTTGTTTATAATTTAATCTGGTTTATTCGAAATAATTCGAGGAACCCTGGCTACAATCGGATAACACCGGATAATGTTCTTAGAAATATGATAAATAATTCGCTGACTTTTACTTAAAATAAAATTTAATTCTTTCTAAGAACTCACCACACTGAAGAAAACTTCAACAGTTCATTGCACGTTTCTCGAAGTCTTGCTGACGATTTAAGCCTCCCCCCTCTCAGGTGTTCTAACCACCACCTCTCCAATGCTCTCATAATTAATACTACGAATAGAGAAAGTATAGTATGCCAGAGCCCATCCATCTCCATATTTGAGTCGAATTCCAGCATTTTTACAAATATAAAACACACCGTCACGATTAGGTGTTCTCCTAGACTAATTGCCCTGCCCAGGTTTGAGAGGCTAGTCTACCCTCCTATTTCATTTATAGCTGGGGGAGGTGAGATAGGTTCATAATTTTCTCAAGGGTATTAGGGTAATGTCAACTCAATTGCCTCGGCAATGCCACGGTCTGCACCCGTTCAAATATTAAGTAGAATAGTACTTTTTGCTGTCTATCTGTTCTCGTGTATATGTGAACAAATTGACAGCTTACACCACACACACACACACACACACACACACACACACACACACACACACACACATATATATATATATATATATATATATATATATATATATATATGTATTACAGAAGATCAGAACAACATCGATACCGTAATCAGTAATACTAATTAATTAATGTTGACTAATTAATAAATATTACTGTCGTATCTTTTATTTTTCTTAATAATCGAGCACCTAGCCCCGGTTAACTTCCACTAAACTTACACACACACACACACACACACACACACATATATATATATATATATATATATATATATATATATATATATATATATCTGTGAAGAGAGAAATAAAGATAAAAATGATATCTTAAAATTATATCCTATTTTGAATAGTTAATGCTCGATATACGAGTTAGAAAAATACTATAAGTAGATAAGTGATTAGAATAAAAATTGGATGAAATGCAATAAGGAGAACAACGACTTTTTTATATGACCTTTGTTTGTACAATTGATAATTTAATAAATATTGTATTTTATCCAATTTTTACTTCATAAATATATATATATATATATATATATATATATATATATATATATATATATATATATATATATATCTACAACAGAAGACAGAGCACAAACTTCCACCAAGACCTAACAAAGTGTCATTAAAAGCTAACTTTTAAGTTGTTATATAATTTAGTAGATACAAAAAGCATTTGTAAACACACATCGATTAAAATAAGTATAGAACATCATTGTATTTGTTATAAAGACTATAACATCAATAATAATAATAAATAATAAAAATAATAATAACACAAATTATACATATACATTCTGAATATCAGTAACTTATTACTTTGAAAATAGAAACAAAATAGTTATATTATAAAGTAATCAAATAATTCAATATATGTAATATATGCAGAACACGTTTCTACCACGAGCAACTGAGTTACGCATCTTGTTTAAAAACGAAAAGAAAACGACATTTTGCAGCATGATAATAGCCAACAATATCACAAACATCTTGTATGTGTTCCAAGATGTAATAATGATTTCTTACACACAATGTATATGTGATTGCAATCTTTCACGTATTTCTGATGCGAATTTGCTAAAAACTAGCAAGTAAATACCGGAGAGCATAGAACTTTAACTGTAAAAATATTATTGAAAGAGTATATGTTGCTGGAATGCACGAAGGTTTTATAATATCCCACCACAAAAACACACACGCCGCATCGCTAAGTGATAGTCAGACACTTTAATCTTCGCTTAATAATAAAAAAAAAACAACTCAAGAAGTGTATTACTACGTGATTTTTCAATAATTTTAAAGGTGTTTGGAACCATTTTAAGTGTCGAAATAAAGTCATTTGAAGTCGCTTCAGATTTCTCAGCAAATCCTCAATTAAATGTTTATAGTTTTAAAATATGCTGAGCCTTTCCCTATCTAACCTTGAGCTCGCCCTCCAAATAAATTTGAATAAAAAAATTCATTACGAAATAAAATCTAGCATATCTGAAGGATTCAAACTTATACTACACTTGGACCATATTTTAAAGAATTGTGGGAGTCAATAAAAAAAACTCCGGTGTAACGCAAAGTAAAAACAGTTACACAAGCCAACACGTACTAAGTGCAAGAGAGAGAGAGAGAGAGAGAGAGAGAGAGAGAGAGAGAGAGAGAGAGAGAGAGAGAGAAATGCATCATACTTGAATGAAATAAAAAATATATATTGTTACGATAAAAAGTGCGTGGTTATACAGGTTACACTACTGAAGTTATGGATTAGAAAAGATGTGTGTCTGTTCATTAAAATCAGAGGTAAAACAGATTGGTGGGGGTATTTCGTGCTTCCTCAAAGACAAATGCGAAAAGCGCAAGAGTTAATACGATAAAGGACACACTGCTATAGCGACAAGTATGTTAAATACAGTTTACACTATTCAACATATGGACTAAGAAAGGTTTCAATTTTGTGGCGTCACACCGCCATTCGTTCAAAATTTGCTCATTTTCTTTTTTGAATCGGCATAATTCTGTATGTTGTAAATATGGTTTAAATCTCATTAAAATCAGCGGTCAAAAAGGTTAAAGTGTATAGGGGTCATGCTTGTTCTGGGACCTTTTTAATAACAAAATACAAATATGAACCCTTCATGTGGGTTATTATTCCCATTAACTATAAAATGTGTACATTTATTAAAATGAAAAGTAACGGACATACATTTTCCGTCTTATATACAACCCCCCCATATATATATATATATATATATATATATATATATATATATATATATATATATATATATATATATATACATACATACATACATACATACATGACAGAAGTTAACATAACCCTCCAAAAAACAAAATTAATACATGTAAAAAGTGTTTGCTTCTATCGTCGACGGCCAGCACTCTGACCCGTACAAAGCAACAGTAAAAGTTTAAAACATCGATATTTTATAGTATTTGACATTGGTTGCGTTTCAGATATCAATACATGTATTATATATTACGATTAAGTATGACACGGGCCAAAGAATTATTAGAATTCTCAGTTTCAGCCATATTATGGATCAATATTAACGTGGAATATATCAGCCTCAAATGGCCGCAAACCTCGGGATTCTATTTTCCACTACAAACGTAATAATTATCCAATTGATGAGAGAGGAAAAAGCAATATCACCTGACCTAGGCTTACCAAGACTCTTAAAAGAAGTATTCGTTATTCAAGGCAATAAGGGTGTCCATTTACTTCTTGTAATGATTGTGTAAATACGATATTGGGAGTCATAATTATCGATTTGAATGTAATATAAAGAAAAGCGAAGAAAACAATCAATGTTTGGTGTTATTGTATGATTCGTTTAACTAGAAACTGAATAAATAAATATAATCCATGGGAAGAGAACATCGATACTAATCATTCTGAATCCGACCAACGGATTTACCAGGTGATCATTTTACAACCCTGATTTCATGACCAACGAAATCTCGAACATGTTTTTTCGTCAATATGCAACTTTACTAAACACTAGTAATATGTAATTAATAAAAAAAATATGAGACCATAGTTAACCATCCATTCACATCTGAGCATTAACCCTCTTTATTTTTTTCACCTTAAATTTAAGCTAATTTTATAATTAATATAGAAACTATTTCAAACGTGAAATAAAAAAATACAAACCTGTCACTTATATCGACTAGTAATATATCATATATATATATATATATATATATATATATGGTGCCCCCTCCCCAAATGCATGCACCATTTAGATCGTTATAACTCGTCGAATTTACTGAATTAAACTTGAGAGAAGGGTAAAAAATACTGACACCAAAAAAAACAAAAGCATTTAAATAAATTATTATTATTAATGTATTAATTTAATAATGTAAAGGCTAATTAGGGTAATTCCAGAATGTTTATAAATCAACCCGAACCTTAACCCGAACCCAGGTATAGGTTTTGGTTGATTCATGAACCTGGTAGGAGAAATGTTGCAAGACGTTTGTAGATCCAATTCATAATGATATGAAATGTGTATTGAGCAGAACAGGTTCGAGTTAGGATTTATTTTATGAATATTCTTAAATTACTTTAAGTAGCCATTACATTTGTTAAAAGTTTTCTTTTTTACATTTTTGTTGATTTTATCGTCAGCACTTTTACATGTGTATTCTTACTTCTCTATCAATCTTAAAGTTATAACGATTCAAAGGGTGCATACATTTTTTGGGCATCCTATATATATATATATATATATATATATATATATATATATATATATATATATATATATATATATATATATATATGGGAATATTTAATTGATTCAAAACATCTTAAATTGTATTTGAAAAGTTCAAGACAAAGTCCGTAAATATATATTCTAATCATGGAAAAAACCGGTTAGAATATTTATTTTCAGAAATTGTTTTCAAAATTTAAAATTCTATTAAATATGTTTTGAATATAGTAAATATTACCATATTATAAAATGAAAGTTCTAATTGATATAACCTATTAATAATAGAGATTATCTAAACTGCAGTGTCGACACAACCTATATATATATATATATATATATATATATATATATACACACCGATCGACACATATACACCCCACACATATATCTATCTATCTATCTATCTATCTATCTATCTATCTATCTATCTATCTATCTTTCTCTCTCTCTCTCTCTCTCTCTCTATATATATATATATATATATATATATATATATATATGTATATATATATATATATATATGTGTGTGTGTGTGTATGTATATCTAGGCAGCATCTTCTCTTGCAGGCAAGTATTGTTGAATATAATAATAATATATATATATATGCATATATATATATATATATATATATATATATATATATATACGTGCACACACCACCTGCATACATGAATACGTGAACACACACATATATTCTTTCATTTTAGACACTGAAGTACAATTCTATGGTAATTCGAAGATTTTACGTGAAAGTCAATCATCACATGTTCAGATGATCGCTTGCGCATGTAAATACTAGTTGCGAAAAGAAAATTCTCCTACTCCTATCTATATTAATATGTACTCTATCTTTGGTAATGAGCACTTTCTACCAATGAATAAGGCGAATTCTTAACAACATAACACGCACACACACACGGATAAAGTATGAATTCGTGTGTTATGCGTGCATTACAAAAACATAATTAGCTAATGATTATTATGATCATATGAAATGTAAATAAATATTAATAAACAATATTACAATTATATTTGTATATAGAATTGTTTCCATTCTTTGCGTTCTTTTTGTTTTTCTTTTTTTTCTTTTGTTTTTCTCTCTCAATATTCTACTACTTCCTCATATTATTCTTCTTTTCTTTCTTTTCTTTTTTTTTCTTTCCTCACCTTCTTCGTCTACGTCTTCTTTTTCTTTTCACCCTTTCTTCTTATTTGTTTTCTTCTAACTTTATTGTTTTCCACTTTTCTCCCTGTTCTGTTTTTCTTCTTCGTCTTCCCGCACTTATTTGTCTTTCTCATTTCACCCTCTTCTTTTTATCCTTCTTCTTCCAGTTTTTCGTCCTCTTTTCCCTCTTCTTTCTGCTCTTAACTCTTGTCTTCTTCCTCGTGTTTTCTTCTTCTTATCCTTCCTCTTCCCCTCCTTCCTGTTCATTTCCTTCTTTTTCTTCACTGATTTCAGCCGATTCGTCATGTCGGCCATTTTTAATGAAATAACATTCACCATTATTGTTTCCATTCTTCATTTTCACCAGCTGAAAATTCCCATTTTATTTCTTCTTTACTTTCAACTTTTTAAAAGATTCCAAAAACTGAAAAAGGTAAAACGCATACAAAAGACAACTCTTCATTCCTTTACTTAATTGTGTATTAAATGTTATTGTCTTTATTTTTTTAGAATCAGATTTTTATTTTTTATTTGTTGCATTACTTTTGGTCTCAAATTGCGACGAACTTTCAATCGAGGTGATATTTTTTTTAAATAAAACCACAAAACTAAGACAACAACCGATATTGGTCATATAAATAGTATTAAGCAATGAATAAACTAATAAAAAAAACATAAACACAAATGCAAATTTTGACTTGTTTAATTTCAATCTTAACTTATTTAGCAATATTTAAAAAGAATTATTGAACACTATTAGTTTTAATTTTTTACTTGAATGTAAATAAAAAAAGTGTTTTATAGTAATTTGTGTACATCATTAAAATCAAAATAATGAATGTCTGTTAAAAAAAACAATCTCGACTGACAATGTATTTTGATCAGTTTCGTAATTGTTCTGAATTTAATCGTCTTATTATATAAACACGCTTTTGGTTCGACAAATACGGAAGTCATCCTCACCTGAATCTCAAAGCAAATCCGAGGAAATAGAAAATGTTAAATATCTGGATTTTCGCCACTGTATTTTTTTATCCGATGAGGAAAAGGATGATGTATTATTGCCTCATCTTGGCTGGTGCACCAACCACTAGTTTCCTTTTCTCTCTCACTCTCTCTTGTACAGTTTACACAACAGAGTCTCTAACCTAATAGGTTATCTGAGCTCTCGCGCTTGCCCTATCGGCGCAATGTTACACCCCTGTGCTTCTTTTACAGGTACTTTTACAGATTGTGCTCCGATCGACTTACTGCACTTTTTACCTATCAGCGTAAAGACCCCCGACACACCCAACTAGAAGCAAACTCCCACCCCTTCACTGAAGAATTTCACAGATCCCGGAAAACTTTCTACTCTGATAGTTTTTTTTCCACTGGCCACTTGCCTTTGAAGTTCTCCCCCTGCTCCTTGTTTCCACGATTGTAGGATCATGCAGAAAAAATTAAATGTAATGTGAACAAACATATTGCTGCCCAACTCTCCACTTAGGATGCTTCGTATAAATCTGGCCCCTAATCACAATAGCCCCTTACTTCGCAGTGGTAATGTGTCTTTTGCGCGGTTAATTAAAAGTAAATTTAAAAAAAAACAATACTTTAATTTTCCTTATTTCCTTTTATTTTTCCCTGGACTTGAAACGTTATTTTGGCAATACTATACAGGTTCAACAATCGAATAATTAGAGAAATAAACACGAGAGACTTTGACGAATTGAAAGAAACATTTTCTATTTCAGTAAACTGTTGTACAGAAAAAGAAATCTGAGTAAACTGTTGTATAGAAAAAGAAATGTCAGTAAAGTGTTGCATAGAAAAATAAATTAGCATAACTGGTGTAAAGTTAAGAAATATAAACATTATAAAAACAAATTCGTCTTAGAAAATCAAGTTAAAAAATGTAAAATATTTGAAGAATCTTTGTGAGTTAAAAATATCATTAGATTACACAGCACGTAAAGGTTATCAGTATATATTGTGCTGAGCCACGACCTTCCTTAAGAAGGCCTGTTCGATCGAAAATCGCATCATACCCTTTGGCGCAGGCAATACAGGAATAAAGTTACAGGAAAATGACATTATTCTGGCTAGGAAATGTCACAAGAAAAATATAATTTAATTAGAATATAGACATTTGATATCAATTATAATACACTTGAGTATAATACAGATATTCAGAATCTGTTATGATTTAATTAAGTATAATAGATAAATTGTATATCAGTTTAAAGTTAATAAAGTAGCATGAAAACGTTCGTTATTAGTTATACACTAAGTAAGTATCATGAAGACATTTAATATAAATTATAATTCAATTACCTATCGAAAATACATTTTATATAATTAATTATTCAAATAGGTAGCATAAATAACTCGTATATCACTTTTACTTTAATTAAGTATCATTAAAACATTTGATATCAGTTATAATTCAAATAAATTTCACATCGGTTATAATTTATATATACATTTCATATCCATTCAATTAACTAATTAATTATAGAGTTAATTAATAAAAGTTGTGGTCCAATTAAGTACCATAAAGACATAAGAGATTTGCCACCAGTAATAATTCAATTATTTATCATAAGAACATGAAATCAGGTTTAATCCAATGGACTTTCACAAAGCTACCTAATACCAGTTATTATTTAATTAAATATCATAAAAACATTAAACATTAATTATAATGCAATTACTCATCATGAAATCATGTTATATCAGTTATAATAATATAAAGTATCTAAAATATATGTTATATCAGTAATTATATGTTATGTGAGAGATATAAAATAAATTATGTATTATGCGTGTAATAAGATAAATAATGTATTATGTAAGAGATAAAATAAATTATGTATCATGTGAGAGATGAAATAAATTATGAATTATGTGAGAGAGAAAATAAATTATGTATTATGTGAGAGATGAAATAAATTATGAATTATGCGAGAGATAAAATAAATTATGTATCATGCAAGAGAAGAAAATAACTCATGTATCATGCGAGAGATAAAATAAATTATGTGTTATGCGAGAAATAAAGTAAATTATGTATTATGCGAGGGATAAAATAAATAATGTATTATGCGAGGGATAAAATAAATTATGTATTATGTGAGAGATGAAATAAATTATGAATTATGTGAGAGAAAAAATAAATTATGTATTATGCGAGGGATAAAATAAATAATGTATTATGCGAGGGATAAAATAAGTTATGTATGATGTGAGAAATAAAATAAATTATGTATTATGCGAGAGAAAAAATAAATTATGTATTATGCGAGAGATAAAATAAATTATGTATTATGCGAGGGATAAAATAAATTTACAAACAGAAAACAGTATCTTTATATTTCAAACATATCAGATTAATATTGAAAATATTAAAAATATTTAAAACACGCATCATATTTAATAGAAACTTGTTAAACTATGAATATCTATATATGATAAAAATAATCTAAAGCCAAAAATTACTTTTTATTCGTTAATTTCAATAATTCCAAAGTTAGGTTACATGACTTGGGGTATAAATATTAATGAATTTCTAACTGTTATTAGATTCTATTGAAAAGGTATGTTTAGAACTCATTCTGTTGTTCTCCAATTTAAGTTCATCTCAATTTTAAGTCGTTGACAATAACAATAAATGAATAAATACACCAATATATGCATATTATATAGTCAAAGTTTTGTCAAGAAAAACATATTTAACCCAGATATATAAATATTCTTTATTCCTTGTACGAAAATCCCGAAATAAAGTTCGTTCTCGGTTCGTGATCTTTGTGGTAAGTTGTTTCGAAAGGATGCACTCGACACAATATCAAACAGGGTAGTAAGCGATATTTTTCTACACGAAAACTATCAATGTGATATATAAACTGGCTGACTGGCAATTTAGTTATCTTCACGGGAGAACCTTTGTGATAAGTCTGTCTCTATCGGCATTCGGGTTCTCTGTGAAACTAGTCGCAAATTCCAATTTCTCACAGTAAATTTTATCAAACCTACAAAATACCTTAGTCATTGATCTTCTGTTGGACAGCGTGCATCGACCATCCATAACCTCCAACCTAACATTGCCATGCATTCTTTTGTCTTGTCCTGTAATTCCTTCAGATTACACAGACTATATCACAAAATCGTAATATAAATGTTGATAAACCAGTCAACAGATATACACGCTTATATATATATATATATATATATATATATATATATATATATATATATATATATATATATATATATATAAATATATTTAAGCGGCAATCCTCTCTTTAGACATGTTTATGCTTCGCTGTAGCAACTAATTTTATAAGTAATGATTGGAATGCCTATTATATGTGAGGTTATTAACAATTATTATGAACATGTCTTTCGGTGAGAATGACAATTGAAATAGCCGAAAGCGCAAGGCAAAATGTAAATAAGATATTGAAAAATCAATTTCTCCAATCGGTAAGGATCACTCAATTTCAATGCGTGAGAGTGCATGATGGGCTACTGAAAGTCTTATATGACGAAACTTTATCTATCTATCTATCTATCTATCTATCTATCTATCTATCTATCTATCTATCTATCTATCTATCTCTCTCTCTCTCTCTCTCTCTCTCTCTCTCTCTCTCTATATATATATATATATATATATATATATATATATATATATATATATATATATGTACAGACGACTATGAGTTAAAAAAACTAACAAACAGAACACGTATATAAATGTGTGACTTCCAGACTTGCCGGACTATCCGCATGGAATTGGACTGTATTAGAAGCCAATAAACCTGACAAACGGTGTTTTAGTGTTTTTCTTCTTCGAAATATTACATTTGTTCTAAAACAACGCTAGTCTTGTAATAATTTTTTAGAGGTCCTTCTACCTTTTTCAGCCGTTACAAATTTTTGACGCTTTCAGAAGGAAGAAGGACTCTCGAAGATTTTCGCACGAATAGTTACGTATTTGCATCGGTGATACTGGTCGATGCTTACGCACGTTTTTAATACAATATTACGTTTGGAGACATAAATAAAGATTGACACCTTTTGCTCTACTGAGAAACTATTTTATTAAAAAGCAATGATTTAAAGTTTATTTGAACTTTTATTATACTAGCTGTTGGTTGAGTTTATAATCAACTATATATATATATATATATATATATATATATGTATATTGATTTTAATAATAATGGCGAGGTAGCCATAATTACCAAGGACGGATAGGCCTTTACTACTAAAGCGAGAAATAGATTATTCTTCCTTGCGTTAGTAAAGCGGTTAAAATATACAAAAATTTGATGGGAGGAGAAAAAAAATGGCGGTGAAATCGAGACGTCTTTCGAGTCAATACATTTTCAAGATCTTACGTCGACTAAAATAGAATGTTTGAAAAGCGAATTAAAACCATGGATCACCGAATGAGTGGAAGAGAAAAAAAGTATATACCCATCAGTTCCAAACTGTGGGTATACTCCTTCTGCTTGCACAGAGACGGTTTACGTAGGTTGATGGTGACCGCTTCGAGAATCTTAAGGTGATTATTCGAGCGAGCCCTGTGGAAGACAGTAAATGCCTCATCCGAATATCCCTCAGTGCATAAATGGCACTCCAATAAATGGTCCCGATGGCCGACCGATGGCCGACCGATGGCCGACCCATGAGCTTGTAAACACCCGGATATATATATATATATATATATATATATATATATATATATATATATATATATATATATATATATATATATATATATATATATATATATAATATTGTTTGCAGCTGTAGTGGGATTTCATGTTTTCGTAACTAGTTTTCACTTCTTTTACATCAAGACTTTTTCGGCCCATAAGTATTGGAACTGTTACTCTTTCACATTCCATGGTTTGATATAGACTCAGAAGTTTTTGTTAGCTTGGCGTTCTGGGTTTTAAGCCAGCTTATATGAGTGAGCAAGTGCACATGAGAACGGGATCTGTGAACTTGATCAGTTTCATAAGCCACTTGAATCCCGTAACTGGTTATCATCCATACTCTTATTTCTTTGTTCTCGGAACCTGGTGTTTAAAAACCATCTGTTAAGGGAAAACATATTTCAGATACCTTTAAATAATGATAATAACAACAAATTAATATATTGCAATGACAATAGCATCAAGCTTATACTTAGGTATTATTTGAACCGTTTACTCTCACTAAAAATAGAGGAGTAGACAGTGCACATGTGGAATCGGCAAGCTAAGCTCAAATCTTGTGAGATATGTTGCGTTCACAGATGCACTTTAATACCTTTGCTGTAAAACGTATAACCTATGGCTACAACATGTGACTACTATACGTATTGTTATCAGAAAGTAAATATTTTTTAATATATTTATAATGGAATCGTTGCTATTAAGCAATAAACAAAAGGATTATATGCGGTAAACCAATCAGACAAAACGTAAAGGTTTGATTAATAACACTATCGGTCCCCATGGCCTTTAAGATCGGGGACCGGTACACATGTGCAAACACAACGAATATAACAGCTTGTACCCTACATTGTGATCTCTGGCGGACGATGACAAATCGAATATAGAATTCAACATGAGCATGTACATAAAATGCAAAACAGCAATTAGATTTTTCGAGTCCAAAAGTGAGAGAAAAGAAAATGACAAAAATAGGGATTATATTTTATTTCAAAATGTATTTCGTTCTTAATAATTATTTGTATGCATATAAATATATGTGAAATCGTGTTTAACGGAACACCTATCTGACATATTGTATAAGTATAAATAAGAATCATGTAGTAAGCAAAGAATAAACAAAATAGAATAAGCGGAATTAACACAGTCACGGTTTTTTGGATTCGATATGTCGTTTTACTTATGAAAATTTGTCGACAAAGTTTCATAACTAAAACGAAATATCGAATAAATAGAAGCATTTTTCTGTGTTAATTATTCCTGTTTTATTCAGATTAATCTTTGCTTACTTTATTTTATTCTCATTTATACCTACGTACACACAACCATACACACATATACACACACATACACACACACCCATATATATATATATATATATATATATATATATATATATATATATATATATATATATATATATATATGTGTGTGTGTGTGTGATAATATAAAAAAACAACAATTTTTTTATCTAGTTCAGTTTGACAACAATTCCTTAATGACGGAATCTTGTTTACCACTTGAACTTTCTGAAAAATGTTTTTGATCATTCTAGAACCACGTGCTTAGATTCCTTTGCGACAATAAATCACAGTATGACATTAGTTTGTTCTGCCAATTAATATATATATATATATATATATATATATATATATATGTGTGTGTGTGTGTGTGTGTGTGGCTGCATTCGGCGTATACAAAAGAGGTAGTCATCTTTATTCTAACATAAATACGCTCATCACCTTAAGTGAGCCAATCAGTCAATAATGTCTCACCCAAAAGGGCACATTAAAATAATTAAAACTATGTAATGAATATAATTTTGAAGGGAAATAATTTCAATTACAAACGGAAATGTGTGGTCAGTCATTAGCATTAAAAGCTCGATATGACAAATGGAAGATTATTTGAGACGTAGAAAACTTACAGAGAAAGGTCACAAGAATTAGCGAGGGTTTGATTGGTAATTTTTGTTATGATGTGAGATTGGAAAATTGAGTATAACGACATTTTTAGAGCGCAGATTGCGGGATGATATAATTGAATCCATTGCAAATCAAAATATACGTAATAATATATACATCCATCCATACATATATATATATATATATATATATATATATATATATATATATATATATATATATATATATATAGAGAGAGAGAGAGAGAGAGAGAGAGAGAGAGCGAGCGAGCGAGAGAGACAAGCACAACATCGTGTAAAGAGAACTACACACACACATATATATATATATATATATATATATATATATATATATATATATATATATAGTTCTCTTTACGCGATTGTGTGCCTGGTCAATACCAGATTGGAACTATTTCGGAATACTGACCGCTATGTGTGGGAGGACAGCGATATATCTCTGCAAAAACTTACGTCATCAAAAGGGGGTTGCGTTTGACAGTCGCAAAACAGAGGTTATTTTCGGTATAATGGCGATAATTTTTTATGTGAGAATAAACAGAAGGTTTATTTTTAAACGAACAAAAAACACGTAATTGTTGGAATAAATTGCCGCGCCGGCTAATTATGTAATTAGTGCAAATGTTTTAAAACGAATATTGACCAGTATCGTTATTATGGCACAAAGGATGCATTCCATGCGTATTATTATGAACTTTCGGATGAGATGTTTAGAAAGCATCTGAACTTATTAGCAGATGTATCGATGTGTATAGTTGAAATACAAAATGCTGGAACAAGATTTTTAATGTTAAAGTTGGATTGTGTAAAAAGTTTTACTAATGAGTCATCATTTACTAAGGACAAAAGGCCACTCGAGGATAAGAGTTAATACCACATGGATTACCAGCTGGTTGATGAACAATATTATGAGAGTATAGAATACGTTGAATGGAATCGACAAAAACGATTTTCGCAGAGTTTTTACCAAGATTCTCAAGAAAGCATGAGTACAGAACACTTTTATCTTTGTAAATTTGTTTTTTAAATGTTGCTGTGAATTCAGGAGCATAAAACATATACTTTCTCTTTCATTCTATATTCATGTGGTCGATCCGTTATCGTGGACCGTTATCAGGGGTATTTCATGCTGCTCAATCCAGCACATCAGAGAGATTCTAGCCTCTCAGAGTTATGATGGAGTTAGAAATTATATTATAAAATCGACTCCAACTTAATAAAAAATAATTCTGTTATTAAGACCTGTCATGTGGGTTTGAAATGTCGGAATGAACGAACATTTTAAGCATGTTTTTTCTTAATATGTTTACATAGTTCGTTTACTTGATTATTATTTCATTCTATACACACAACAATTCATATAAATATATATAATATGATAATTTCATAATTTGTTGCATATGATTTAAAGAACATTTGTAGTAATACAATTGTTTCTGTCAATTTTTTAAAACATACATTCTCTCATTGATAGTAAATTCAAGGTGTTTAAAAGGCTTCCCAGCGATTTCCTTTCGAACAAATTAAACAAAAACCACACACACACACACACACACACACACACACACACACACACACACACACACACACACATATATATATATATATATATATATATATATATATATATATATATATATATACAAATAAAGGTATATATATAAGCAAACTACATCTCCTTATATATATATATATATATAATATATATATATATATATATATATATATATATATATATAAATTGATAATACAAAGATCAAGAATTATATTAGATCCTATCGAGATACGGTGCAGCACAATATGTTGAATAGAGCATTTATATATGGATAATGAGGTGATGCAATTGATACAACTTGTATAGTTTATAAGTTTATCAACTCATACAGTGTTCGAACACGGAATACAAATACGAAATGACTTTTTAGCCAAGCATTTTAAAAAATAACGCTCTTATCGTCAGAAGATCTGACCAATGATAATTGAATATTAATTACATAAAACCTTCTGACGATAAAAGTGTTATCTTTGAAAAGCTATGGCTTAAATGTCCTTTTGTAGTTGTATTCCTTATTTGAACACTTGATGAGTTAATAAACCTGTACACTATAACAAAATTATCCATTTAATCACTTTATTACACACACACATATATAAATATATTGATAGAATAAAGTAAATTCACTTTAAAAAAAGAGTGAGTTAAAATCTGAATAAACGAGATACAGCAAGAAAGCTAAATGAGGACGTATTTGTAGGAGGTTGGATGCAAAGTTGTCCTTCTCCTAGATTGGTTACCAAACGCGGTAAACAGTCTAGAGAGCTAGGAGGAGGAGAGATGGATTCATACCTTTTACGAAATGCGAAAAGAAGACGCTAGATGATTAGGGTTAAGGTTAGGATATAAACTCAGGCAATTCAATAATCAATATTGATAGCAAACATCGCTCTTCAAGCTTCATATATACATATATACATATATATATATATATATATTAAGTTATGAAACTATATTTATGGTAATGAAGCTACACAGAGGCAACCGCGTGTCATCCTCTTATGAGTTGTCAGGCTAAAACACACACATATATATATATATATATATATATATATATATATATATATATATATATATATATATATATATATATATAAGCGTTCGTGTGTACATACATATAATCATCCAGAAACCCGTGTTTCATCTATTCAAGAGTCACCAGTGTTGCTAGACGCACAGAACGCATCAAACACGAGGTTCAAATCCCTGTTAACTACTGACCGTGACATTTCAACGGTCTTCCCTTCTGAGCATATTTGCAAGCATTTGCGATGTAAGGAATACATTTAAACGGATTTTTGTAATTAATTTAATCGATATCGCTAACCGTCAAGGTTTCAATTGTTTTTACGAAAAAAATCTTACTTTTTAGCTTATGTGAAAACCATCATTTTCTCCATCAGATTGTTTAACCAGGGGGCGACGGCGAATATATATATATATATATAAATATATATATATATATATATATATATATATATATATATATATATATATATATATTTATTATATATATATAAATTTATTATCCGATAGAAAATGTCCGTATCTACGACCGAAATATCTCGGTGGAACTTTACAACATGAGTTTTTGAGTTTATTTTTGTTAGTTGTTGAATTGCTTATTCTTTATTCCATTTTTATTTCTACATATTGTCTGAAACATTGTTTCTTTTTTCCCCATATATATATATATATATATATATATATATATATATATATATATATATATATATATATATATTATATATATATATATATATATATATATATATATATATATATATATATGATTATGCATATTAAGTTCGGAAATACATAACATAAGCAATATTTAATCAAAATACGATTCCCCTAAAGGAATACTCGCTTTGCAACAATGAAATAATAGCATGATCGCGTATCTATACAAATCAGGTTAACAATTCGATAACTACATTGATTGCTTCTTCTCGATTTCTAAACATTTCGTTGTGGAGGCGTAATCGTTCGTGAAATATCGGTACAATATGTGGTATGCTGTAAATCTTCGTATCCCACTTCTGAAAGCTTAACAACAGTAATCCGATCGTTACATGATGAAAAAACTTAAAGACAGCTACGTGTCCTCGCTTTGTTAAATTCATGAGTGACTGTTTTATTTCCAGATTATTTTCCTCGCTTAAAGATGACGAGATATAGACGCTGCTGTTAAATAACTGTTCCTCAATTAATTGTCTCGTGGAAAGGCAAGTAAATATCAATACATACTAATGCCGTTTGGTGTAGACCCAATTACTCCCAGGCATTACATCCACAATTGCACCAGGTCTATTGTCTATCGCATGATGCGTGCTCACTCGTAAAGGAATTCTGAAAGGGTTGTTGCCATTTTCTATTCTTGACCTTGAGTGCGAGTAAAGCACTGGACTCTCTATAATAAACTTCACAATGTGTCCTATTTTGCTCTCGTTGGGATGTAAGTAACTAGCAAGAACTACAGTGTTTATTTTTAATTACATCTCAGTGTGTACGCATATAACAAGAGAAATCTTAATATCGAAAAAAAACAGGTAATAATTTTCAATGTTTTAAATTCAAAACACAAGAATATTTGGCAATACGACGTAATATCTTTGAGATTTATCTTCACTATCTAAAGAACACAATAGCACCATTATGTTAGGATGTTCTCGAATGTGATCAACGTTTTGAGGTTTAGTTAAAATTTTCGTAAAAGTCACCGACTGCAAGATAAATCCATTGCAGAAGAGCAGAGAGAGAATAATGAACGAGATGATTTGAATATATCAAATCATTTCGTTCATTGTTCTCAAACAGGTCATCAGTGATTGCTCACCGACAACCGGTGGTATTCCCTGGAGTCTGAATGAAAACAAGTCTCCCCAGATTTCCAGTATTCTCTACTTCTTTTCGATAGCCACCGCAAATAAATTTGCAGTATAACAACAGCCGTTTACCATTGATTTCTCGCTGGTAAGGACCATTGGTCTTCTCTTGGATTTGGGTGGCAATAAGCCTCCCCAAGGTCCCAGCAGTCTCTGCACTTCCAGTGGAGGTCTGGTTTGTGCTGTCCCTCCTCGGTCTTCTCATCCTCCTTGACCCTATGCAAATATTTTGTGTGGTGTCAGTCTAGGTATTATTATTATTATTATTATTATTATTATTATTATTATTATTATTATTATTATTATTATTATTTCTGCTTACTAGGAGTTATCACACAAGTCATCGTCAGTGATTGCTCATCGACCCCAACCAGTGGTGTTCCCTGGAGTATGAGTGACAACAAGCCTCTCCAGACTCCAGATGTCCAGTAATCTCCACCTCTTTTCGATCACCACCGCAAATGACCTTGCGGTACTGCAACAGTCGCCTAGCATTGATATCTCGCTGGCAACGACCATTGGTCTCTCCTGGGATTTGGGTGGTAATAAGACCCTGCAAGGTCTCATCACTCTCCACACTCTTCCAGTTGAGGTCTGATTAGTGCTTCCCTGCTCAGTCTTCTAATCCTCCTTGACCCTCTACGACTATTTTGTCTGGTGTCATCCGAGGCCGGTGCCATCATTTTTTGTTGGGGTGGGGGGAGTTTATGACGTGTCTTGCCGTTTAATTATTATCATTATTATTATTATTATTATTATTATTATTATTATTATTATTATTATTATTATTATTATTATTATTATTATGATGATTATTATTATTTTCTTAATAAATATAAAACCGAAATATGACAGATGTCAAGACTTAAAAATAAAATACTTCTTTGTGTGTGTACTGAAAGTTAATACATGGTCATGCGTTTTCTTGCGGCGCTCTATTAGTGATAAAGCTTAAGGCATCATAGCGCGGCCATTTTTACGTGTCTAAAAGTTCATCTGGCATTTATACAAACTTTTGTTTAACGATAATTGTGTTGCACATTTTATTTACTAGAAATGAGAGAGAGACAGCCTTTCCCATTGCGTTAGTTCAGCAATTAGTGTTACATATTGACGTCCAAAATATTTAGC
>OY744517.1:151954381-152019381 GCA_963556195.1 Sepiola atlantica | reverse complement strand
TCGAATACATTGGCAAGTCAAGAAGAATCCAGGCAGGGACCCCAAGACGACGTTTCTACCCAAGTTTGTAGTCTATAGGTTGATGATCAAGTGAGGTTTCTAAAAGTTTATTCTTTTAGTTATATATATATATATATATATATATATATATATATATATATAAATGTATATATTTTATTGTCCCATAACAGAATATCAGTTCGAAATTCAATAATAATGGAAGTGAGTGTTTCCAAATATATAAGGCCTTTCCTCTGTCGCCCGAGTGAATAGGTTCTTCTTTTTATGAGTGCTTGCGAGATATTTATGCTGAATACAGTGTTGCGCAATCCTTAACAGAACCTGTATTGGATCGACATTGCGTATATTTGAGTCATGGCGGTGCAACTATTCGAGGAGAAACAGAACTCAGAGTTACACTAGTCATTCTCTGCATATCCCGTCATTGATTTTGGTCGTATATCACATAATAGGCCAGAGTACTGAAAAAGTGATATACTCGACTGATTGTCTAACATTTAGACATCCTAACTAGATAATCAGCATATTTACCAAATGTCATGTTTCTACGTGTAATAGTAGCTACTAGAAACACGGACATACACATAAAAACCGACGCGTTCCATCATATTCAGACGATCATTTTCAAGTGTGTTATTTTTAATGCTGAATAATTAATTATGTTGTAGTTGCGTTCTTAAGTTAGTACATGACGTCAGACCGATCTAAAGACAGCACGGGATTGAACTAATGGATATTCTGGCAGACTATGTAATCAACAATACTAAGTTTAAGAGGAATCGCTATAAATGAATAGTAACTTATGCTCGACTGATCGCGTACTGTTTTTCTTTGACAGTAGATATTGCTCTACTATTATGATTTGCGAACTGATCCTTCTTTTTGAGGTTGAAGAATAATACATACACATGGCTATAGTTGGTTGTGATCATAATTGTCTTCCTTCTATTTAACATGGGAGTAAACTGCAACTATTCTTCTTTCGGCGACAATCTGTTCCGGGGATAATTGCTTGTATTTCTCGTCATTGTGCGCCAGCTAATGCGTAAACCCATCTCATCGTCGGGGACTCTTTCCCCGGAGTACCTGTCATTTTCCCGCCGTCTCGTACACCATGTCTTTATTTTATCGTGTTTATATAACAATCTCTTACATCAGCCTGTGTCTTCAATTTCCGAAACGAGATTTTTAATTTAACTAATTTGACCAACTTCGTTCATTCATTGTCCATTGCTCGAGAATTAACGTCATATAAAGGGAATTATCAACACAAAATTGCGTTTAGCAAATTCTCGAACCGAGGTTTTATTATTGTTATTACTTTTTTATTTCCCATTACATTGTTTCGACTCGAGACGCCTTCGCCTCTATTTTTAACTGTCGTCTGCATCATCTCATTGCATTGCGTTCCGACATCAAATGACCCAACCGGTTCTATAAAACAAAAATAAAGCCTGAAGTTAAATACGAAATGTATACAAGAACTTCGTTCAACTAAACGTTACGATAAATATTCAAATGAACACCAAATATTTTACTGGAACAAAACTGATATTAAACAGTTTCAATATTTAGAAAAAGATTATACAATGAAAAATGATAAAAGTGGTAAACGAAAGAAAAATGTTTGGTGGCAATAGATGTTTTCTTTTTATTTTAGTGATATTTGTATATTTTGTACTTTGTTTATACACATACTAATCAAATTGAAATGTGACCCCAAATGTTTCTTAGCATCATGTATATTATAAACATGTGTTAAAGCAAATTACACAAACACACACATACATGTATTACAACGCTGTATTTTTGTTGACCCCCGTAATATCCTTTAAATAAACAGATACTTTCTCCCACTGGGCTGGAATAACCATAGCAATTTCACAAAGAGAAAAGCCAGACTTGTACAAATTTCTTAATTGTCTATGTTTATTCGTGCTCAGTGGTAGACAGTCACTGTTTATTTCAATTTTATTACCCATGCAAACACCTGTGTGAACCAAAAAGCAACGCCGTACAACATATATTGTCGGAAATGAAATTCTATGTTTATTCCAATGTATATATATATATATATATATATATATATATATATATATATATATATATATAAATATTTATACATATATATACACACACATATATATATATTTGGAAAATGATTTTGAGAAATATGTAAAAAGTAAAATGCGAAAACCTCAAGGTTGTTTCAACATTTCACATTTATATGTCGACACTGAACAAACATATTAAGAGAAGAACTTCAAAGTACCAAAAAGAAAATCACATATTTGGAGTTTTTGCTACTTTCCAACCTTTCCTCATTGCTTATATTCTATACTTTATACAGACTTCAATATATTAACGTGAACATACCTTGAGCCCTTTGCCTTTTCCATATTTCTTAATTATATATATATATATATATATATATATATATATATATATATATATATATATATATATATATATGAGTAGGACTTGAATTCATTCTGTCACGATATCAATTGTCAAAAACAAATAAAAACATCAAACAAATCTAATATCGATTATAAAAGTAGCGTAGAAAAATCAATACATATTACATATATATTTATTCGATGACTGGAATAAGTATGTAAAATACAATGATAATTTATATAAATCAGAGTGAATGATTTTTATTGGAAGAAAAAAATGTTTAAAACCTATTTTCATAGCTTCCAAGGAAACTATTTTCTTTTTTGTGCAAATAATATGTAAGTAAAGAAACTGATTTTATTGAGGAGTTTCGACCCTACCCCCTTCTCCCTAGACCCCATTTTTCTCCCACTTTTGTCACCCCTGTTTTATGTTTTGATGCGTGTGCGTTTCTGTGTATGTATGTGCGTGTGTCAGATATCTATAACCCTCCTCCTCCTCCTCCTCCTCAACATCGTTGCACACTATGATTCCCCTCCAACCACACTCCTACTCTCCCCATCCCAGTCTCATCACTGTATCCTTTCATTGAAGATGAATCAATGACACTACATGATCAAAAAAACCCTCACCGATGTATATACATTGTCACGTGAGTTTGTATGAAAGATTCGAACGAATAAAAATCAATAATTAAAATCGAAATCGAGTTGTTTTTATTATTCTCTAGTTTCACGATAGTTTATTTTCTTTTATTTCTTTTTTAAACAATGACTGTGTTTTTTTTTCCGAAATTTTATGTTTTTATTCCATCAAAAAGAAAACAACTCTGCATGGACGAATACAGAGTTACACCTCTTCCGTTTTAACGCTTAAATCATTATTTTCTATATTGGTTTGAAAAAAACTATCATCGAATATACTGATTACCTATTTAGCGAGTGTGCTGATGCAACATCATACTAATACCTACTCAGACTGGACAACAGGCTCGTTGCAGATGTTAAACAAGTTGAAGTTTGTCACATTATTGTTGAATATTATATTAAATAGACATTTTGTTGGAATGTGTCATATTTGATGCAACAAGCATTTAAGGGTTAAAGATGGTGGCTATTTAAAAAAAAATCCGAACTGTACAAATTATTTTCTTGAAGGGATTAACTCGAATTACATTTTATTCTTCTTAATAACATCCTGAAACGATTCACACGAACAACTGATGAACCAGAATCAACTATTGATTTCGTAGGAAGAAAGCTATCGATGACGAAAGAAAGGATAAAGAAACTGATTTTACTTCATATATTAGTTGTATTTATCTATTTACTGTATATATTCGCCATATTTGGTATAATGGCACGATTTCCGTATATATGTATATGATATTCACATGTTTATCTAGTTCAGTTCAATCGCATTCCAAATACTCTATCAGTTTTGCCTATCTGTCTGGATTTATATTGTTCGATTATTATTATTATTATTATTATTATTATTATTATTATTATTATTATTATTATTATTATTATTATTATTATTATTATTATTATATTATAATCATTATTAGTATGTATCTACATGTATGTAACCAAAAGTACGTCATAGATCTAAAACATTTTAGTTTATATTCTCACATTTTTATATTCTGAATTATGAGAAACATTTAGTTCTAGCAAATATATGCGCGCCCCAAGCGCATATTTGTGTTAGTATATCTATCTATCCATCGTTCTAGCTCAGTTTCTCTCTCTCTGCTTCTCTGTCTATTTCAATGTATTAATATTTATCAATCTATTTACATATTTTTGTCTATTTTTCTACGAATATCTATTATATTGAGGTATGATGATTTTTCATTTTTAAAACCAACTGGGATAAGTGAACTCCCAAATCGATTCATACAATAATTTAATATAAGATCTTATGCTTTTGTTTTATTTCTATTCACTCCAAACAAGGCAGTATATTGACACCGGGGCTTGATGGATTAATGTGAATTAAGGACCAGATTAATAGGACCTCCTAATTAAAGAGTTGGGCAGCGAGATGTTTGTTCACATTATATTTTAATTTATAGATATAAGTACAGTCAGGAAAACAGGGGGCATGGGGGGAATTCCAAAGGTAAACAGTCCGTGGAAAGAAAGTATTAGAGTAGAAATTTTCCCGTTATCTGGTGAACTCTATAGTCAAGGGGAGGGATTTTGCTGATTGTCGGGTTGGTTGGCGGTATTACGTTGAGTTGACACACGTGCAGTAACTTCTATTGAAGTCCTTGCCGAACACGCACGGGGACGCAACCTTGTGGCGATGGGGTAGAGGATCGAACTTGGTAGACAGTGAAGAACCTATTAGATTAGATGCTCTAGTTTGGACCCTGGCTAAGAAGGAGAGACTAGTGGTTGGTGCACCAGCCCAGATGTGGCAACATATACTCCATGAATGGGCGAATCCTGGCTTTGTAAAGATATGGTATACTAGCAGGTGAGCGAAGTTTTATATCCCAGTAGAAGGAGCCCACTTTTTTGCTGCACACCTGGCAGTATCTTCTATATATTTATTCGAATTCATGTTACCTGTGAATGTTAAG
Organism: Sepiola atlantica; assembly: GCA_963556195.1. NCBI lineage: Eukaryota > Metazoa > Mollusca > Cephalopoda > Sepiida > Sepiolidae > Sepiola > Sepiola atlantica. Next base: position 152,014,367 of record OY744517.1, on the reverse strand, counting down.
TCGAAGAGTTTAAATGTTTGACTCTCAAGAAGGATCCATTAGTCATGACAATCGGTGACTGAAAAGGCTTCTTGTAATTGTCCAAGGAAACGAGCTTTGTCTTTGCTGGATGAAATGTAAGCATCCATTGGTTTTTCCAAAAAGCTATTTCCCTAACGTCAACTCGATGTATGTCAAGAGAGAGAAATGGGTTTGACGGTGAAGAAAGAGAGGGTGAGGAGATAGACATTTTAATAGAAATATGTTCCACTTTTTCCCCGAGCAACATCGGATACCACTGCTATTCTATTATATTGGCATGTTCTTGTTTTACCGGATATCCGACTGTCGGAACTGCATTCGAAATGTTAAAAGTATGACTACATTGCGCATGCGTAAACAAGAACCTACGCAACAATTAGCCAATCACTGTACTGAGCGCAAAAGTAAAATTCGCCTGAAATGTTAGATGGAAGCCATTATATGAAGAGACATTTTCTGTGTGTGTGTAATTCTGTGTATCCAGCTGCAAGGTAAAAAAACTACACAAGACACTAACAAAGCTGATATATTCTTTTTCGGCATTGCCTAGGATAATAAATAGGCACCATTTTTAAATCTTCATATGGGGTTACCGAGTAACATAATCAGTCAGAAGGGGTGTCGAGGGTTAGAGGAATGTTTAATGTTATTATGTATTAATTTGTCAAGGTTATTTTTCACAGTTGCTAGAAAAAGTTTGAGAGAAGGGTTATAGAGAGACAGAGAGAGACTGATGTATATATATATATATTGAGAGAGGGACTAGGTATAGAGAGACAGGGATGGAAGGGAAAGAAAAGGGGAGAAACAGGGAGGAGGAGAGATTAGATGAGTTGATAAGAGAGGGTTTTTTAGAGAGAAATAGAGATGAGAGATGAGAGATAGAGAGTGAGAGAGATACATAGAGTAAGATGTTTTAGAAGAAAGATATTACACGCTTTTTAACTCTTCTATTTTGTTGTCTATGCCGGGTGACACTTCTTGTAATATATACAAGTTAAGACGGTCAAACAAGTAACTAAATTTAAACCAGACATCACCGATGCGTCAGAATCTTACTCCAAAAAAATTAATGCATTTCCTGGCAACAAATCTGTGCAGCCTTGATCTAAGCTAACATCTCTGTTAATAGGGGTGGGACGTAATGGGTGACAATTCATGCGAGTAGTATTTTTTTGTGTTCATTGATACATAAATAACACTAAACAATCAAACATTTTGACAATTTTGCATATTTCAGAAGGTGCAGATCAAAAATAGCCGTTAGGGCTCCACGGGACTCAAAATCCATCATTTTTCGGTGAAAAAGTGGTTTCATGCGACATCATCAAAAGCTATGAATGGATATAGATGGTTAAATCTGATATAGTACTTTAATTCAGGACCATTTTAAGGCTGTGAAAGGGTTTTCATGAATGTAAAGTAGCCAAAAACTAGTGGCCCGCACCTTTTGAATTTTGCAAAATTTTCAAAATGTTCGATTGTTTAGTGTTATTTATGTATAAATGAACATAAAAAAATACTACTCGCATGAATCTGAAATTTTCACCCATTACATCCCACCCCTACTGTTAAAGAAATACTACTTGCTATATAAACCAGGTTTCTTCAAATGTACGTACGCAGTTTTTAGTCGAAACGGCATCACTTGAGAAATGTGCACAGAGATTTCGATTCACAACAGGAAACATGAGCCATTGAACGACACTGTTATTGAGTTGTTCATGTTATTTTGTTACATTATTGCAGCTAAAAGAAGAGAGGTAAGCATATACTTTTGCTGATATATGACCATTACGACCATCTTTTCAACTAGATGTCACTATTAAACGAGCCATCTACTACCTGTTAACGAGTGAAACGAACAGCTATTTGAGTCAACAATGAAGACAACGGACACTTTGTTTGCTGTAGAACAAATAATTTAATGTGCGGCTTTATTTGAACATTATTCAAGTTTTATTTCGTGACGAGAACTATTTGTAACTTTTATTTATTTCCCTATTATTGGTAATGTTGTTATTATTATTATTATTATTATTATTATTATTATTATTATTATTATTATTATTATTATTATTATTATTATTATACTTAATTTATGATAGAATATAAATATTTGCAGCAACTAATTAAAAATAATTGGTATTTCAGCTAATTACTATATTTTTGTTCGATCAAAAAAAAAAACGCTTTTTTCAATCCAAGTCTAATTAATCATGCAAGGTTTAGTCGAGACGTGTTTATATCTTTTTAACTAAAAATGTGCAATTAAAAACTGTTTTTTTACAAAACGCACAGAAAATGACCGCGAAATTAAGATACTATCAACTTTTGTTTCACATGTTAACTTTCCTATGTAGAGTCATGTAAGATACACATATACGCCTATAGTCACGTTGAAACAATCATCATCATCATCATCATCATCATCATCATCATCATCATCATCATCATCATCATCATCATCATCATCATCATCATCATCATCATCATCATCATCATCATCATCATCATCATCATCATCATCATCATCATCATCATCATCATCATCATCATCATCATCATCATCATCATCATCATCATCATCATCATCATCATCATCATCATCATCATCATCATCATCATCATCATCATCATCATCATCATCATCATCATCATCATCATCATCATCATCATCATCATCATCATCATCATCATCATCATCATCATCATCATCATCATCATCATCATCATCATCATCATCATCATCATCATCATCATCATCATCATCATCATCATCATCATCATCATCATCATCATCATCATCATCATCATCATCATCATCATCATCATCATCATCATCATCATCATCATCATCATCATCATCATCATCATCATCATCATCATCATCATCATCATCATCATCATCATCATCATCATCATCATCATCATCATCATCATCATCATCATCATCATCATCATCATCATCATCATCATCATCATCATCATCATCATCATCATCATCATCATCATCATCATCATCATCATCATCATCATCATCATCATCATCATCATCATCATCATCATCATCATCATCATCATCATCATCATCATCATCATCATCATCATCATCATCATCATCATCATCATCATCATCATCATCATCATCATCATCATCATCATCATCATCATCATCATCATCATCATCATCATCATCATCATCATCATCATCATCATCATCATCATCATCATCATCATCATCATCATCATCATCATCATCATCATCATCATCATCATCATCATCATCATCATCATCATCATCATCATCATCATCATCATCATCATCATCATCATCATCATCATCATCATCATCATCATCATCATCATCATCATCATCATCATCATCATCATCATCATCATCATCATCATCATCATCATCATCATCATCATCATCATCATCATCATCATCATCATCATCATCATCATCATCATCATCATCATCATCATCATCATCATCATCATCATCATCATCATCATCATCATCATCATCGAATTAAGCAACGGCCAGCCTGGCATAAACTAAATGGATGATCATTTAGGAGGATCAGCATCTAACACAAATATATTAAAGAATTGATAATACAAATCAATCTAATACAAACATATTTATGATTTCGAAGATCAAAGTGTAGTATCTGTTCTGATACTACACTTCATATTTTATGGCCTCGGTCAATAAAAAAGAGGGCATTCTAGACTAAGGCATTTTTTATTTGCCCAAATTCAGCGGGTTTTTTTTTGGGGGGGGCTAGATTTTCTTCACATAAAAACTGACCTTGTGCCTAACTCTGCTCATATAACAAGGCAAGTAAATAGGGATCAAACGTGTATTGACATGCCATAAAACCCAACAACAACAACAGCATATAAACTACACGATACACTTTTTGTAGAGAATAGTGGTGGAATTCTTCATACCTTAATAAGTAAGTATTTATTTTTCAGGAACTTAAATTTAAAAAAAAATCTTTTTGAACATTAAATTCACAGGACACATCAACATCTGGAGCATTTAAGAAATTATTCATGTTACGCCAGAATAAACTATTCATTTTAGTTTGAAACTTGTTAAACAATATTAACCTTTAGTGGATTTTCGGAGCATGTTTTAATAAGATCTGATTCGATTTAATTCCTTCAGAAAATATTTTGACAGGATCGGAATTATTATTATACGGACGTTGTGTTCAAAAAGTATGTAACTCTGTATTGGTCCATAGCAGTTTGGGTTAAAAGAGACTTTCCAGTCTGTTCTGATCAATTTCTGTTTTGGGTTACTTGAGTTTCCCCGGGCAAGGTACAACTTTAATGATTGGTATAAAATAAATGTTTTATTATTAAATAAAAAAACAACTATGCTTTCAAATTGAATTCAAATTTAAAAAAAAACAGCTAAAATGTTAATTTATTTTAACTACGATATGAATTTAAAACAGCGTAAACAATGATTAATTTACAATAGATTTTTTACTAAAGTCTTTAAAAATGCAAATACGAACAAAAACATAAGATGGATTTACAAGTACTATTACTTTTGTGAGAATGCTATTTATTTGCATAAGGATATTTGTTGGTCCCCCGATTTATAAAATCGGGGGACTTATGTTTTGAGGCATGTCCGTCCGTCCGTCCGTCCGTCCGGATTTTTCTCCGCAACCATCCATTGAATTTCTCTGAAATTTTGCATGAAGTTGTAACTTTGGTCAGGTTAGAAAGTGACATTCTCCGATTTTTGAAAAAAAATCTGGTTAGCCCCCCCCCCACAGGGTCAAAAGGCCCCGAAACTTTTCATCCATCCATTCAATTTCTCTGAAACTTGGCCAAAATGTGGAGGCAATTGTTCTTAATAGAAAATAAGTATCGCTGACCTTGACAAAAACCTGGTTCGCGCCCCCAGGGGGTCAAAAGCCCCCAAATAGCAAAAAATGACCCTTTTCTCCCATAAAGTTTGATCCATTGATTCAATTTTTCTGAAACTTGGCCCAAATGTAGAGGCAATTATTCTGGATATAAAATGAGCATCCTTGACCTCAGAATAATTCTGGTTCGCGCCCCCAGGAGGTCAAAGGGGGTCAAAAATGCCCACAATTGCCCAAATTTATTGCATTTTACACTCGCCACATCGAGTCACATACAGAGAGGGACCACGCACGCGCGACTTGTTTTACGTGGTATCTTATTAATCCGACAAGAATGTCACCATTCTATCCATGTAAAAACTATTCTTTAAATTATAGTGTTTGTCCATAAACTTTTATGTTAGTCATAACACGTATTATTATTTTACTAACAGGCTTCGCAATTTAATTAATATTTATTTCTTGAAATCATTGAAACAAATCTAATCGATTAGAAAAGAAGACCATTTTTCTCTCTCTTTATCGATAAGAAAAAAAGATACTACTATTAGATAAGAAGACAAAACAAATCGGAAATATAAGACAAAACTAATCGATGAGAATACAAAACTAATCGATAATAAAGACAAAAGTCTCTTTCCATTCGTTCTGTTTTAATAATAATAAGGGAATATTTGTTTGCCTATATTAAAATTGAGTTAAAATATTTCTTTAATTTTTATTATCATCAGATATTATTGCGATTAAGTTTCTCTTTATTTGCTCAAAATTTTTTACTTTTCATACACGGATATTATTTTTTTTCTTTTTAGTATCATCAGTTATTATTAAGAAACAGCCTTCATTCTTTACTCATAAAATTTATTTTTAATACGGGATTCTTGAAGTGAACCAGATATACTAGGTTAATCTTTTTTTATAGATAATTTATAACATCTTGAAACAAAATATACACCTTGACATTTAGAAATAAGAAACACGGGCAACGAAGTGAATACCAGATAGTAATGCCTAATTCCCTTTAAAGCAATGATTCCATTCGTACAAAATAAGTTACTTCACTAACTAGTACCAAGGTTGCAGGGAAAGTGGTGAAATCATTCTACCGCTGTAGAAATCACCTCACTCTTGACCCAACAATCTACCCGTATAAGAGCGAGATTCGTCCTACGATAGAGTACTGCTGCCATATGTGTGCATAGAATTATTCGGAGCATTCTTTTTTGCTTTGACAATGTACAAAATCGACTTCGCAATCTGGTTTGAAGTGATCTCTTCTCGTCCCTACAGCCTCTTTCACACAGAAGGGATGCTGGTAGCCTCTATCAACTGTATCGGTATGTTCGTACTAGATGTTCGACTAAGCCGCAATCCCTGTCCCCCTTGTAAAACATTCACAGCAAGAACACGTCTGGCTACAACCGCAGAAAATAACTTCTTTCTCTTTCTCTGTACTAGAAAAACCCAAAAGAAACTTCTATGAATAAAGTTTCTTTCTTAGGAGATGCAATCTGTAAAAAGTCTGCTTCCCAACCGACTACAGCATAGTTGTATTCAAGGTGAATGTAAAATAATACTTGTTGAGCCGTCCTCTTCGAAATTTACACCCTCTTAAGTAATCTTATGCCCATTTAACTCACTGTTATTAATCTACCTGTGATGGTGATCATCGCCCAGTCATGTTAATCCTTATCCTCGAGTAGACCTTAGGCCTTTATTATCGGTGACCCACTAGTACAAACAAAATAGTAGAGCTACCAGGTTGCACGGAGTCTGAATTTATATAAATTACGTAATCAACAGAAAAAAAACAAGTAACACTAAAAACACTTGCTTTGATAAACTTCTAGGACTGATCTTCAATTAAAACATAAAATGGAAAACATTTCATACTAGTAGTTCACTACTTACCAAGGGCAAAAATCACTCAAAGATAAGGGTTAGTGAGATTTTAAATTGAATGATTAAACAGTATTTTATTTACATCCTTTCCAAGAAGTTATACACAAGGTCAGGTGTGGGTTTTGATTGAAGTGTTTCTGTGGAACGAACTGGATTCGAACCCGGCACCCCCTGGTCCTCAATCATCGTCGTTAACCACTTAGCCACCGTGCCATCGATTGGGAATTAGGATTAATTAACAGGACGACGTGACAGATATTTACCATTGGACTTGAACACAGCCATGTTGTATTTTGTAGGGAAACATTTCCGCATTAATGTGTTCCACAGGTATGAAGTTAATGGAAAGAAATATTGTTCATGGAAGTTTTGTTTTATTTTAGCTACACAGAGGAAGGAACTATAGATCTTTGCAGTGTTTATAGGAAGACGAGTTCTTGTTGAGAAGGTTTTTTGGGGTGGGAGGACGAGAGATTGAAGCTAGTCTAGAGCTACGATGGAAATGTCGATAGAATAGGGAAAGACTAACAAAATATATTCTGTAAAAAAGAGGCTGAAGGGAAAAGAGAGATCACTGGGAAGTTGAATTTGTACTCAGTCAAGAAAGTTAAGTGCTCTGTGCGGCACCTTCATGGATGTGGCATCAGTACTTAATTAGAGGCCGAATGTGAATGTAAAATATGTTAATGTCGCTGGAAAAATGGTTGGATCATTCTACTGCTCCAGAAAGTACCTGACTCCTGAGGCAATCCTCTATATGTTTAAGAGCCAGATACGTCCGAAGATGGAGAACTACTTCCACATCTGGGGAGGTACCGCCCAGAGTACTCTTTCCTGCCTTGACAGAGTACATAACCGACTTTGCCATCTAGTAAGATATGGTATCTTCTATTCTTAACAGCCACTTTTTCACAGAAGTGACGTTGCTAGTCTTTCTCTACTCTATCGTTACTTCAATAGAAAGTTCTCGACTAAGCTGTACTCACTGATTCTTCTTCATAAAAAATCCACAACAAGAACTCGTCTTGCTAAACCACTGCGATGATCTTTATTTTCTATTTCTGTGTACCTAAAACGAAACGGAATTTCCATGAACAGACATTATTTCCAAGAACTTCCAACATGTGAAACAAATCACCGCGGGACTGCTTCCCTGCAGAGTACAACATAATTATCTTAAACTCAAATGTAAACAAATACTTGTCGACTCCTCCTATTAAGTAATAAACTGTTACCCTACTTAGTATTCAAATTTTGATCATTCCATTCATCGTTTTCAATCCTCTCATAGTATTATTAATCATCAAAATGACTATCTTATAAATCTTTATCCTTGGATTGCTTTTGGCCTCGGTAAGTCATGACTAATGAGCATATTGAAAGATTTCTTAATATTGCAATTTTAAATGGTTACGTTCATTTCTGAACAGAATAAGAGTAAAACTAGTTATGCGCTCGGGTAAAGTTCGAACTTACAAACTCTGTTTATAAGCACAGAGAGCTAACCTATTGATCCACGGCGGAACTGACGACTGATGCTATTAAATACATACACCAGACTGCTACTTCTTCTTTTCTATCCCTTTCCTCTGGGTGGTATCTGTTTGTGTATCTCAACATGTGTTAACGTTTTTGATCGCGTTGTAGAGATCAGTGGAATCAATTGAAATTACGCAGTGTCCATCCAAGCCATAGACATCTGGAAATTATTCCCTTACATGTCGATTAGCGGATTTCAGTATTAGCATTTTTAGCCAGAGCTAAAACTTTAAGCCGATTTGATAGATCATCCGCCTCTCTTAATATTGACCCTTCATATAAAAGCTTCGGGTTAAATGTTCGGAAATAACCGCTATTAGCGGGCACAGCGGCTGTTTTAGAACATATCCAGAAGAATGACGTCAATTTCTATCGGACTGAGTAACAAGTGAGAAGTTATTTGCTCCCCACGGCATCAAAATGTGGTATAAGGCTGGAAGGTGGAGAAAAACAGCTCTTACAGTATTTCCTGTTAGTCGCGCCTCAGGCGAGTCGCGAAAACTTACCCCCTCCCCGCGAACGAAAAAATACTGCCTTGGAGCAAGCCGTACCATACATCTTTCGAACACAATGCTCGCAACCTTCACCGAGTGTAAGAATGGGGATATACTTACTCTCCACTGCACAAAATGTGACACAAACCAGCTCCCAAGAAGGGGTATATTGGTCACAAAGAAAAAGTACCTAAGAACCATCCAGCCGGCATTCCCGTTTTAAACGACCGGCGATAAACCAACCCCTTCCCAAAAAGTGAGTGGTTAGTGCCTAGGAAGGTGCAAAGCCGGACTATTTTGATACAATGCTCCAACCCCTGAACACATGTTCACCGGGTGTTAGAACATGCTATTGCTTTACCCCTGTGGTAGGTTAACAAGTGGTCGGTAACTAACAACTAACAGAGACAGCTCTACTCTGTTCATATTCAACAGGTAACAACGTCTCGTCGGTTTTTGTCTTACTAGAAGAGAAAAAAGAAAAAAAGGCGGGAATTCAATAAAGTGTCTAAAGAGAGTTTTATTAAGGAAATTCAGTGAGAATCTCTTTACGGAATTCATTTTAGAAGAACGTCTATTCCGAGTTTGCTACTAAATTGCCTATTTCAGGCTTCAATTTGTATACATTTTCTCTCGAAAGAAGAAAAAAAAGAAAAACAAAATATTCTTTTTTAGTATCAACTTAAATTAAACACCCAAATATCTTAATGCAGAAATTTTACAGTATGGTTGACTGCAAATCTAAAGAAAATAAACATGAATTGTATAATTTAAGGTTAGGCAGGTTGAATAAAATAGTAATTTAAGTAACGAAGTTATTTTATTTACGCATGAGTCAATATAAACCATTTCAACGGGCTTCAAAAGTCAGTTTAGAGTCTAATAAAAAAAAACAGATTCTTCTTTTAAAGTATTATATATATATATATATATATATATATATATATATATATATATATATATATATATATATAGCACTAGATGAAGTGAAAGAATAAAATAAGGTGCGAATCAAATTTTATTAGAATTCAAAGTTCAAGCAAAGTACTTTAAAGTCCTTAACACATGAGTTTTCAAAGAAAATCTTCTCTTCAGAGGACCATTACCGCAGTGGCATTACTGCAGGTAATAAAATTAAACTTTGAAAATATATAAAAAAATATAAAACTTTGAATTCTAATAAAATTTGATTCGCACCTTATTTTATTCTTTCACTTGATCTAGTGCTATTAATGCTCTATCCAGTATATTGAGCTTCATTTTTATCCGGATATTCACTAATGAAAGATATTAGTTGCCTCTTATATCTTTTGTAGTATTAACCTCATATATATATATATATATATATATATATATATATATATATATATATATAGATAGATAGATAGATAGATAGATAGATAGATAGATAGATAGAAGGAGAGATATAGAGAGTGGAGAGAGATGAAAAAAGTAAATATACACTGCTGTAAGAGGATCATAATGATGCTATGCAAAATAATATCGATTATTTCCCCTTCTTGATACATTTGACAATCACTCAGTTAAGAGGTGAAAGGGAACTCCCGAGGTTTTCAGCGATTAACGCTGATTAATTTAACCTTCATATATAAAATATAGCTCCTCTGAAACTCTGAGAAACTCTATGTTATTTGGGTTTGTGTCATATTTAAATGGTGATACACTATGGATTCATTTATATCTGAAACACAAAACAAATGTTATTTAGTACAAAATGTCGATATTTAAAAGCGTTACTGTTGCTTTGTACGGTTCCGGGCGTTATTTGTCGGCGGAACAAGAAGAAACTTTAAACATGTATGCACGATTTTGTGGGAGTCTATTTGTCTATAAACTACTGTCATGTCAGTATACTCCCCCCAACATATATATATATATATATATATATATATATATATATATTATATATATATATATTCACATATACACATATTATATTTTTACACATTCACACATTATAAATATACATATATACATATATTACATATATATAAACATATTATATATATATAGAGAGAGAGAGAGACATATATATATATATATATATATATATATATATATATATATATATATATATATATATAGTGTGTCTGTGTGTGTGTGCGCAGGTTCGAAGGATTTCGATGGGAATCCAAGTAAGAGAGCTCAATGTAGAGAGAGCACAGAGCATGAATAAATTCATGTTTTAAATGCGATTTGTTATACATCTGATGAGACCGATCTAAGTCGAAATAAGTTATAATGTGTTCAACCCGAATGTGTGTCTAGTCTTTCTCCCCATATATATATATATATATATATATATATATATATATATATATATATATATATTATATTGATTAATTCCAATGCCTATGGAAAACTTAATTAAATAACTCACGTGATGGAAAAGGCAGCAACACAACTAGAGACCCCCGAAACAAGCTACATGATTCGAAGACTGTTTCATGTACGAGCATTTTAAAAACTTTTATTGAAAATTATGACTTTGGATTGATTTTTGCATAGTCATTGGAATGTATCAATATAATATATATATGCTCTCAATCTTATAATACAACTTCATTGAGCTTGCAATTGGAAACATTTAAGATACTGAAAGGAGTACAAAATTTAAAATATACATTCCTCATAAAAATCTCTCTCTCCCTCTCTCTCTCCCTCTATATATATATATGTGTATATATATATATATATATATATATATATATATATATATATATATTCATACATACACACCCACACATATATATATATATATATATATATATATATATATATATATATATAGAGAGAGAGAGAGAGAGAGAGATAGAGGGAGAGATAGAGAGAGAGAGAGAGAGAGGAAATATTAATGTTTTTTTTAACCATTCCTTTGTTGGAAAACTCCGGTGATGTTAGTCAATGAATCTCTTGCAATTACTACATTGGTTTGCTTTCAAGAATTTTCGCTAGGCTTAATATTATTATAGGGGTAATCACTTGTTTACCATGAACCTGTTTCTGGAATTTAAAAACTAAACAGTATTTAATCTCATGGCTTCCCAGCAGTGTTAATCCGATACTACCTCTCTTAGAAACAAGAACAAAAACGTTCCGGATAATAGATCTAGTTTTTTGCTCCATATTAATTTTTTGCTAACTTATTTTGTTATTAAAAATCTTTTCCTTAGCTGTATTGTTCGTCTTTACCCAATAAAAATATATTGGTTATTTATTAAAAAAATGCAAATTTTATAGAATTCGGACTTATCCATTATACTAGTTATTTGTTTATGTGTATGTTCATGCATTTATATTATTATTTATATTCAGTTTCATTAAAAATATTTGAAATATAATCTGTATATATATATATATATATATATATATATATATATATATATATATATGCATTTTGTATATTAGACTATATGTGTTATTTTAATCTCCCTCCCACATCGGTAAGATGTGACACAAGGTCGAAAAGTGGGATTGAAAAGCCAGCGCCCTAGAAGTTGAGCACTCTGGCTTACAAAAAATGCCTGGGTAGACTCGTCGCATTCTCCCGTAGGGGCGCCTCAGGCGATTAGCAACAAACTAACCCTTTCTTGAAGGGTGGGAAAGCAAAGCCTGGGACGGTGGACTTCCTAGGACTGCACAGAACAATCCCTAAGACAGCGAAATCAAGGCCCGAAGGTCAAGACGGTACCGGTCTCAGGAGTGTAGAATCCATTGGAACAATACTACACTTTGATCTCAACCAAAAGGCCGTGTCTATATGTGCTATTTATGTGCTATTTATGTGCATGGTATTTATCTACCTCCCACAGCGGTAAGATAGGACACAAGGTCGGGAAAGTGGGATTTGAAAAGCCAGCGCCCTAGAGAAAGGAAAGCGCTCTGACCGTCAAAAAATGCCAGGACAGCCCAGTCGGCATTCCTCGGTTGGAGCGTTTCAGGCGATTAGCAATCAACCAACCCCTTCTCAAAGGGTTAGAAGGCAAAGCTTGGGAGGGTGGAACTCATAGAACTGCACAGGACAGTACCTCAGACCGGTGAAATCAAAGCCCGAAGGCCAAGACGGTACCGGTCTATTGAGTGAGCATCTATCGGAACAGATACTACACTCTGATCTTAGCCAAAAGGCCGAGTCTATATGTGTTATTTATGTACATTATAGATTTTATACGCAATTTCTTATCTAGTTTTAGATTTGCTCAATCAATCTACTTTCATTAATTTTATATGACTTGAAAGAGTTAGGATGGCGGGGAAACTATTCTTAGCCAGTGTTCGCACTCGCTATTTTTCATGGTATAGATTATATAATTATAAAAAATAATGCACATGGTCTTAATTATAGAGTGAAGCATTATTATACTAAAGCTGAGTGAGTCAACAATTTTTCCCAAGGATTTTTTTCCTATATATTTTACTCACACAACGTCTATAATACTTTTCCTTATTGTATCTTGAGTCAACAACTCTCTAATAGTTTTTAATGTTGCTCTGATCTTTTAGAGAAAATAAATATAATCCTTTGTTTCTAGTTTATTTACATAGTGCGAACGTACACACCGTAGAGACGTATGTAAATTAGATAGTACAAGAAAACAACCTCTTTTATTTTCTATTACTTATAAGCGTAATATAGAAGTAAAGACACTTATATATTTGTATTCATGCTAGAAATATATATCTAGGAATCGGAAAGAAACATGTTTGACTTTTTGCTTCGCTAAACTTATTCCCCCCCCCCCTTTCATTTCAAAGACGAAATATGTTCGATTTATGGTGGATTTTTTTCAGTCAGATACACTCAGATTTTGGATGAATACAAATTACTTTCACTTTGATTTTATTATGTATATGTTCTTAATTTTGAATTTTTAACGCGCTTCGCACGTGACCACGCCCTGCATTAAAAAAGCCATAGATTACAGCACCGTACAACGAACTCAGCAGTTGTGAACACACCAAGATTAATTCCCGTCTGAAGATGATTGAATAAATCAATCTAACGTACTCGATAAAAATGGAACATAAACCTATGGATCCTACATACATTTTGACAAAAATACTCGATGGACCCCCCCCCCCCCCCCCAAAAAAAAAAATCGAATAAATGAAAAGGTCTTAGGCAGAAGCAGTTCAGGTTTTTCAATAACGTTTGCCTTATATATATATATATATATATATATATATATATATATATATATATATGAAAGGAAATTGTAGTTTGTTTGATGCATTACTGGTAAATAGAAATGTAAGTTTGTAATCCGAGGAAGGAGCAATGCGATATATGTACCGATGAACAAAAATTAATGAGAAGAGTCTATTTATTAATATTTCACGGTTTAAATACCAGAACAGTAAATAGAAAAAAGTTTACTGTCAAGCAATTTAAATATGACCGAGTGGTCGAAAAGGTGAGATGAACACAACTGTTGACGAAATGCCGCAGAAAATTGGTGGCAGATTCGCAGAAAATGAGTTTAGATAAGCTAATTGGATATCAATATTAATTGTTCCTATCATAATTTATTTTTTTATTATTTATTTATTGTATAATTATTCAGCTTTAAGCTTGTCATCTTATTAATATTTATTCATTTATATACTTTATTATTTATTATTAATTTTTTTTTTTTATTTTAATTCAATTTTAATTTTAAATTTGATACATTTTTGTTAGCGAAAGTCGTTAAGATCTTACTTGAAAATGAAGTGTCTAGGGGAGGTAACTGTTAAAGTAAAAATCTGGTTAGAATTACGTTAAATTCAAAAGTAAAATCAATTGTGAAATAAAAGGTAAATTTATAGTAACATTAATTATGAAATCTAAAGAAGATCAAGACTCAGTTGAATGATGGGGATGAGTGGGGGGAAATTTAGAGATTATATATAGTTTGGCCAGGTGTATTTATATACACGGCTAGAAAATTATGCATATGGAAATGAAAAGCTAGGCCTAAAAGTAGAAGTACTGGCTAACATAAAACAACTCACTTTCTAAATTTCACGTTAAACTTAAATAAAAATACTTACGAACCATATTTAAAAAATAGCGCCAATCCAATATGCGTAAACCCAAAGTGCAATCACCCCCTATCAATCATAAAACAGATTCCGAATTCTATCGTAGTGATGTTACCTCAAGTAACAGTACTTAGCTGTATACTCCACCAGACACGATGAATTATTGCCCTGGGGTCTGGTAAAATCAAGAGATAAAAAGAAATATATACTATAACATAATCAACTGGTCAATTATGGCGAGGAAATTTAATGTTCTTTACTTTTTTACAAACTCAACGCTAGAGTGGTAAACGTACAACTTAAATGGAACACTTGAATATCTATTTATCTTATATAGAGATTAAGTGCTAGCCCCAGGACAGAACATTTGATTACTGAGAACTTCGACTGAAATAAAATAAAACAAAAAAGAATATATATTTTAAATAGCAAAATAGGTTAGGAAAATAATTAATCTGGAGCAAAAAACTAGATCTGATATCCGGAACGTTTTTGTTCTTTTATTTTTTAAGGAGTGTGATGTTTGATAAACACTGCTGGGGGGCAATGAGATCAAATTACGTTTTTGTTTTTACATCCTGAAAATAGCTTTTCATCGTAAATAACTGATAATCTCTACAATACTATTAAGACTAGCGTAACTTCTTGAAAGCAAACTAATTTACTTACAACAAAGGAGTTTTCTAAAGAAGGACTTGCGACTAAAACTGTTTGTTGGTTTTTATTACATCTAGTTTTAAAGCTTGGAAAACCTCCAAGACTATATATATATATATATATATATATATATATATAAATAGTAACTCTGTGTGTATGTGTGTGTCCGCCTGATCTTTGTGTCTTATGTTCACCCAAGCCGCTGGACAGAATTGCTTGAAAATTGGCATGTGGACTACTGACTTCTAAGTGAAGGTCATAGGCTATAAAAGAAATATATCACTTCAACGCTGGTGACCCCCGACCCTACTGAAAACTGTTCTCCATTTGATTCAAATGAAATTTAAACCATAGGTAAATGACCCCAAATAATGTCTATTCCCAAAATTTCAGCAACTTTTGATAATATTAAGATGGTACCCAGAGACACAACCCCTCCACTGAAAATTGTTTTCCCTTTGATTCAAATTAAATATATATATATATATGTATAGATATAGATATATATATATATATGTATATATATATATATATATATATATATATATATATATATATATATATATATATACTTCTCTGCCAGTGCATGTATGCCCCTAAAAATGAATACACACTAGGAAGTGAACTTTCAATATAATTGTATTCACATGCACAATTTGCATGTGAACATAATGGAAGTATTTTAAATATCTAGTTGACAGCATCAAGGTTGCTGTTTGTTTGTTTTTATAGTTTTTTTAAAGGTATTAACCCCAAACAAATCAGGACGCCACTGTAGACGTAATGGGCTACTGAGAATCAGGGAGTAGGTTTCGGGTGTCATCCTAAGTTGAGAGCTGTGCAGCGAAATGTCTGTTTACATTAGTTTTAAACCTATGCATGTCAGTACAGTCGGGGAAACAAGGAGCAGGGAGGGAGTTCCAAAGGCTGGCAACAGTAGATAAGAAGCTGCTTGAGTAGAAGGCCTTTCAGCATGTACGGACCTCCACAATGAATGGATCGAACCTAGCTGGTTGTCTAGTTGTTCTAGTGTATTTGCGTCGAGGGGGTACTAGAGCAGTTACTTTATCGGCGCACAATCCTTCGAAATATTTGTAAAACAAGCACAAGGATGCTACATTGCGGCAGGAGCAGGAGCTTGGTGGATAGTGAGGGACCTATTAAGTTGGCGACTCTTTTTTTGGACCTTGTCTAAGAAAGAGAGACTAGTAGATAATCCAGTAGTCCAGATGTGACAACAATACTCCATGCATGGGCGGATGGTGGCTTTGTAAAGATACAGGATATTGTCAGGGGTTAGGAGTTTACTAGCACGGTAGAGGGAGCCCACCTTCTTTGCAGCAGGGTTAACAATGTTTTCAATGTATTTGTTCCAATACATGTTACCTATGACGGTTAGGCCGAGTAGTTTGAATGTTGAACTCTCAGGTAGGATGTTATTTGCCATGACAATCGGTGGTTGAAGAGATTTTTTGTAGTTATTGAAGGAAAGGAGCTTGGTCTTTGCGACAATAAAAGTTACCAACCATTTATGAACCCAATCCACTACAGCCTTGAGAGCGCTCTATCCCGTAATAGACTCACGAATGGCCTATGCTGGAAATCTCATTTCGTTGATCAATTATAACTCAAAAACCAATAAACCAAATTAGTTAAAACATTGCACAACATTTTTATTTGATAGGTTCTATAAGTGTGTAGAATTTCAGCATCATTAGTCAAGGCAACCCAGAGATTCAGAAAGTTCAATCATGAAATCATGTTATCTGTGTGTACATACGTACGTACGTGCCACCCTGTATCTAATCAACTATTTGATTGATTCAGCTGATTTTTGGCAGATATAGAGGTTCTAGGGTATAGTTGATGGCATTTTAATTTCAGTTTAGCATATACTTTAGTTTCCCAGAAAATTCCAAAAAACCTTAAAATGACCATTGTATTGAGACATAGCCTTTACAAAAGTAGTGACATTCAATGAAAAATGGCAGTATACTGAAATCATATGCCCGTAATAGGGTTACGATGAAAATTCATATACACTAAATGTGCAAAAGCAAGGAAATTCCCAAATCTTTACACTTTTATTGTCATTAAGGGTATGCGAGCACAACAGGGTTATGTATTTTACTGGTAGGAATTTTTCTTCAGCGCACCTCACACACTTCATCCACTCATGCATAGAGATTTATACTGTAGCGATGTGATAATGAAATGGTTTGGTTGATATGTAGTCATACCCTAAATTAATGACAATAAAAGTGTAAACATTTGGGAATTTCCTTGCTTTTCTACATTTAGTATATATGAATTTTCATCTTAACCCTATTAAGGGCGTATGATTTCCGTATACTGGCATTTATCATGAATTTAATAGAATCTGTCAGTCAATATTTATTTTATTATAAAGTATATCACGTATGTTTCGTTTGTTGACAAACATTTGCCTTTTAGAAAAATATAAACAAACACACAATTATTACGAAAACTGCAACTCACTACTTTAAAAAAAATTTAATCCCCATCAGGAATTTTTGGGAACAATGAAAGTGTGTTCTGCATTCTGAAATTTACAAGTACAAAAAAAACACCACAAAAAAACCAGTTCAGATCCGTTTATTTTGTCAAAAATATGTAATTGTTCATTACGAACTGACGGTGGCTAAGTCGTTATCAACGCGGAATCCGAGTGTGCCGAGTGCGAATCCAGTTAGTTTCACAGAAACACTTTCATAAAAACCTCCTGAAAAAGAAGTGAATAATAAAACACAGAAAACAAATGTATATGTTTTAAATTAACGGTAAGATCTTTAGATATTTGCATATTTTTAGTGACCGAAGAAGGGCGAAGGTCGTCTGGAAATCTCCCCTGCCAAAAAGAAAAAACAAAACAAAACAAAATATTAATATGTGCTTCCAACTGTCAACAACTCTGAGCGAGATGAAGATTAAGAACAAAAGAAAACAGTGAGTTGTAGTTTTATGTGATTAAATTGTTTTTGTTTGTTATCTTTCTAAAAAGTGAATGCTTGTCTACAACTAAGCACACGTCAAATATTACACCCCCTTCCCAGGTTAAGCACCGTTGTTAATGATATCATCTGCTACTATTTAGCGTAATGCAAATCTCTTTGTAAATAAACCAATGGAACATTGTCTAGTAGTGGTCAATGTTTATAAAAAAAAAACATTGAGATATCATTTACGAACGGCGACCGTTCTGTAGTCAGGTGGTTGTAAATGCCGACTATCAAGTAGATTGTTGTGGGCTCGATCCCTTGATCGGGATGGGTTCTAGTCTAGGAGCACTGAAGATATCTGTATCTGGATGACTATATAACTCTCTCTTCTCGGATTGAGAACTGTCATTAATTACATGGCCTGGTATTATTTAGCGTAATGCAAATTTCCATTGTAAATAAAAAAAAATGGAACATTGAGATATGATTTACCGACGCTGCCAGTCTCGTGGTCTATCAACTAGATGGGGTTCCATCTCTAGCCTAGGATTGGTGCCAGTCTCGTCGTATTGAGGGGATGTTATACAGCGAAACGTTCTGTCTGTGGATGATTATATATATATATATATATATATATATATATATATATATATATGTGTGTGTGTGTGTGTGTGTGTGAAAAATGACAAACGGAAAACAGGTTGAAGTGCAGGAGAAAAATCAAGGGAGGCGCGAGAGCGCTCTATCCCTTCATAGACTACACGAATGGCCTATGCTGGAAATCTCATAGCTTTGATCAATCATAACTCAAAAATCAATAAACCAAATTAGTTAAAACTTTGCACAAAATGTACAAAAGCAAGGAAATTCCCAAATTTTTTCACTTTTTATTGTCATTAAGGGTATGCGAGCACAGCAGGGCTATGTATTTTACTGGTAGGAATTTTTCTTCAACGCACCTCACACACTTCATCCACTCATGCATAGAGATTTATACTGTAGTGATGTTATAATGAAATGGTTTGATTGATGTGTACTCATACCCTTAATGACAATAAAAGTGTAAAAATTTGTGAATTTCCTTGTTTTTGTACATTTAGTGTATATGAATTTTCATCTTAACCCTATCAATGGCATATGATTTCAGTATACTGCCATTTTTTATGGAATATATATATATATATATATATATATATATATATATATATATATATATATATATGAACGTAAAATATCTTATACATAACATTTTATATATCTCTAATATATAATGTTTAACGGGCGAATTCATTGAAAATGTAAAATATTTGATATTTCAAATGGGAGCTTATGTCCATACTAACTCCCTAAACACCTTTAAAATACTCTACTTCACAAACTAAAAACTCCTGAAATTTAAGGCATATTTATTTATTTATTCGTAGAACATGTTGTTTACAATTTTACAAAATTTCGAAGATATCTAAATGTTGATGAAGGACTTCCATCCAGTCTTTGTTCTTTTGCATAAAACTTACCGAAAATAAATATAAACCAGGTTACACACCTTTACGTTTAGTAGCTGTGTTCCAACCTTCATAATGATCGATTTAATACTTTAGGAGTAAATACGATACATATCAATATACACATACCAATTATATATATATATATATATATATATATATATATATATATATATATATATATGTATACATATGCTGTTTTTCTGTCTTTCTGTTGTTATCTGATGTTATATATTGTTAGTCTGATTTAAATTTGTATAATTACGTATATTAACTTATAATTAAAATAGTTTTGCTATGATTCGTACCCGACGTAGAGCGGTACATCACCCAGTAAGGTTATTAGTGAGTATTCAATTACTTGTTAGTCATTTATGCCCGTATTCCTGTGTAACGTAAATGTATACATCAGAATATATATGTCTTATTGTTATATTGGTAAGTGACAGTGATTTCTCTCTCCCCCTCTCTATGTATCTGTCTGTCTCGCTATCTCCCTGGCTGTCTATATTCTGTCTCTTCCTCTGTTTTAAAGAATAACCGAAGAAAAAAACTGAAACGTTGGTCGTGGAGTTTGTAAAATAGGGTAGGAAATGAATTGGCATGATTAGCGAACTGGATGAAAAATGACATTTCAAACTGAAAAATTCAAAGAATTAGTCGCGGACAATAGACTGTCGGTTGATTGGGATGGAGATAAGCAAAAAAAGACAAAACGAAAGAGAAAGATGTCTGCAATAAATCAGGAACTCCAGCTGAGACGCTCAAAGATGTTGATTCTTATTGAAAATGGCAAATAAAATGTTAAGTTTTCTATCACGTGGCGTTATTTTCGAAGTTAAGAACTGAACAGAAAGTTTAGACAGAATAAGATACAAACAAAGAAAGTTCATCGAGAACGCGTTGTATTGATTTCGATTTCGTCAGAGGTCAAAAAATGAAGAACTTTCGAAAATGTTTGAAATTTTAAAATTTGACATGTTTCAACGAGAAATGGAAATATCTCCCTTCATTACGTTTTAAGTTAGTTTGTCTATGTTACGATATATCAACCCTTTTAGATTATTTAGTCGAAGCAGTACATATTGTACCTGTGGATAAGCAAACTAGTTTTTATTAACCGGTGATTATTAGTTCAGCTGGATTGAGTACGTTCCAGGACGAGATTGTCTAGCAGGGTTAAAACGTCATATTAGTTATTAGTGTGTCAACTAAAGTTAGAAAAGAAAACCGTGTGGAGAATTTCGTCTTTAAAAAAGGGATAAGGATATTTAAAAAAATAGAAGTTGGTTATTGGAGAAAGACGACTCTGAACGGACGAGTTTTATATAGGCTAGTGGTTCAAAGATAGATAAGTCTTTCTTAAGCTCATTCTTAAGGGTAACTGTGTTTTGAGACCCTAATATACTAATTATCTGTTCAATACAAAAATTATGATGCTCACGTTGTTCTTTTATATCTATATTACGGTATATGAACCCTTTTAAAGATTATTCAATACCGAACCACAATACTTATTTTAACTAAGTTATAGTGTACGTATAATATATCAAAGTGGGTTAGGTAGCTAATGGGTGATTTTAATGGAGTTATACTTGGAATATTGAAAGAAGGACATCTCTGGCGCGATTAACATTTATATTGTATTAGTATTATTTAGTAGAATGAAAAAAGGTATGAATGCTTATGTTTGAATGTAATCGAATATTCGTTAGATATTGTGATATTTACTTTAAAGGCCGCACACTGTTAACAAATCTGATTCTGATATTGTGAGAATAATAAATCTATGATATTGGAATTAAATAAAATGATACATTTAGCTTATGTATTTGTACATGAGAATCCATTAACGTTAAGGGAGATATTTCTTTTTTGGTTTATACGTAAATCCTATGATTCATAAAGCTGCAATACTAAGTAAACTTAAAATAAATAAAGATTAATATGAGTGAATAATCTAAGCGGCTGTTAACGAACAATGCAGAAAAAACTGCTAATCTCTTATTCTATTAATCGAGAATATAAATACGGTATTTGGAATAGCTAATCAAAAGGCCTAAAAGTTAAGATGAATCGAACGTTCCGTATGTAGATATAAATGTACAGTAGTTAACAGACAAGGGGACACCGAAACACATAAATAATAACATTGTAACCAAGATATACGTGTCATATAGATGGCAGTGGTAGCAGATCTGAGAATTTGGATACAAATTCTTCTGACTTCTTGCATAGAAGAAGGTGTTGTTCCGGATATAATGTAACATGATTGAAAACGAAGGGAACGACCGGCCATTTTTTGAAAACACGAATTTGGTGTAATCACTAGCGAAGCAGATTCGTATATATAGTATTTGAATAGAAAGCTATACGCGTCAATGAAATATGTAAAACCACTTGAGTATATATATATATATATATATATATATATATATATATATATATATTTCAGAAATCGACAAATTTATGAGACACATTAATTTACATTCCCAATTTTTTACACTTTTATTGTAATTAAGGGTATGACTACACATCAACCAAACCATTTCATTATCACATCACTACAGTATACATCTCTATGCATGAGTGGATGAAGTGTGGTAGGTGCGCTGAAAAACATTCCTACCACTAAAATACATAGCCTTATTAAAAAGTAGTTGTTTCGCTGATTATGTCTTTTGCTATCGTTATTTTATTAATAAAAAAATATTATCGAAAAATAATTTAACTTAACTTTCCAGTGGAAAAAAAAATCATTGATTTTCTCAGTCTAAAGCAAATAAATTTTAATCAACTTAACATACGGTGTGTGCTTTTCTTTCATTATTTTTTTCTTTTGAAATACGGCATCGTTTTGATTTTAACGCCGGTTCGTTTTAATTCGTCTTTCCCTGGCTGTTTACATATTTCTGCATCAGAAAAAGTTGGTTTGTCTGGTTAAAAAGCTGTATCAGTACCAACAATTTAGTGTTCAAGCTCCCAGCGTTGATACTGGAATTTTGTCAACGTAGCACAACGATTAAGGGCGTTGATTAAGAATCAACGCTAAACAACAGTCTTGTGGAGATTGAAGGTTCAATTTTTATGTTAAACGATGTGTTGCCCCCTCGACGACCGTCAACCCCAACGTTGTCTGCCCGTGGAATTTTTGTCCCCATCGTCTAACCGAGTCGTCATTCGACTGACGAATCGTCGAGGGCACAGCACTGTTCCACAAGTTAAATAAAAGAAACACAACTCTCGAGAAAGAAAACAAACACATATACGTTGTGTATAATTTAGTTGGAACTATGAGTGTGTGTGACACCGTCGCAGACTGTCGAGACCCCTATTGCCGTTACTCAAGTCGTCAGCTCATCTCATCGTTTTCCCGGTCCGATCCGCTCTCTCGGGAGGTTCGACCCCAACTGCTCGACTTCTTTCTGAAACCCAAACTCGTTAACTTTTTGCCATACACCTTACTGTCGTCAAACTGCCGTAAAACTAACTTACCTTACAGTCGTCAAACTGTCGTAAAACGTTGTCACTCCTAAATGTCGTGTCCGGTATTCTTTTCTGAGTCACCTGTCACCTGCCCTAAACAATAGAAACTGACCACTCCCGCATTTTTTTGTCTCTGTCGATTAGTCACTTCCTATCGTCGCGGCCTTCATTGTATCACACTTACTACAGATGATGATAACTAAGAATAACATAATGATTAATTAACACTTTTCCCAATCATGGCTGACGGAAGGAGAACAATCTACTCCCGATTCAGTTCGAAAATGCTTATAGTTTCCCAAGTTCGACAAAAATATTTTCAAGTTGGAAAAGATTCATCTGACGAACGTAGGAGGTTACATCGGCTTAAACATTGGAAAAATAACAACCCAGATTAAAATGGTAGTTCAAAATGTTCAAATAATGCAATATGAGATTGACACTTAAACAGAATACTAACATTAAAAGTCCCTCGGTTAGTTAAGTCGGCAACATTGACTCCGTTTCCTTTGATATTCCCCTATCGTGTGGTCATATATTAGATGGATAAGGTATTCTATATGGTTTCCACTGTAATACAACAGAGATAAGTTGGCTGAGAGGAACAGTTTATTGCGGAGAACTAACTTGAATCAATTATTCGGACCCTTGCAGATAATCCGGACAGCGGTTTATCACGTAGCTATCTAGAGCTTTGTTGGTTTGATATCACGTAGCGAATTGTTACCTACTGGGTAATGACGCGCCTCTGTTTATTTCTTTTTGAACTCATAGTAGTTTAATACAATTTTCGAAGCTTTTCTTTTTCTTTTCGAATATACGGTATACATACATAATATCTCCAACCTATCATATAACACGACCGTGGTTTTCCACCGTCCACAAAACAGGGAGAGATTTCTTAGCTTACCAGCTATCTCATTAGCGACTTATTGTCTATTAGAACACGTAGCTTTAATTCTAAAGTCATAACTTCTAATGGAAATTTCGACTTTCTACTTCACCTAATTTAATGGAAATTTCCGTGTTTAATCTTTTTTTACAAATCTTTAGAGATAAATTATTAGAGATAATCATGCTACCAATATAGCTGAACTTAAGATTAATTTCGTATACTCTTTTTGCTGTATAATGCTCATTGGAAAATGGAATTACGAGAAACTAGTTGAAAATGCTTTCTCTTCCATCCCAAATAAGCGTTGTACTCCACTAAAGGGATTCTATTCTGTATCACATCATACTAGGACAGGTGATTACATTTTCTTACAGTAAAGGTGCAACGTGATCGACCTATGTCTTTTATGGATAAACACCCGAAAGCCCGTAGTCTTCCTTATATGATTATGCTGGACGTTTCTTTGTATGGTTACATATCACGACGCCATTATCTTCGTTGGGGATAAATCGTTTCACAAAACTGAAAAGGATTACTTGTTTTGTACATTTGTTTTCGTCGAGCATTTTGAGAAATATTTTCAGTAATTCTGCAGTTTACGGACCGTCCTTTTTATTTCAGATAGGATTTCAAGTTAAAGTCAATTTTTACGGTGTCTTTTGTTTATTAAATTGTTAGGTGAAAGTAAAGAATAGTTAAAAATGGGTTTTTAAATAGTAATGTTATAATTTCAGCACGGTCCGTAAACTGCAGAAGTACCGTATTTACTATCACAGGTTTGATCAGAAATGAAGACTCGAAACACAAACACAAAGGATTTAAGGTTACTTGCTTTCCTTACTGATATATGTCGACATTATCTTTATATACAGTAGTCTCCCTGTCGCACTTCCGTTAATGAGCCAAGTCCAAGACGGTTTTTTTACTTGGTGACACTCTTCGTTCACTTGTTTTTCGACCGCTGATCGTATTTATCAAACATTGTTTTTGTTTGACATATTCTTTCTTAAAAAACAACCAAAGATGAATATTTTTTTTTAATTCAACTATCGAGTTTCGGAAATCATGAAATGTTAAAGTAACATCGGTATTCCATAAGTGCACTGTAATTACATTCCAGTCTAAACCTATATTTTATCAGCACATTTATGCAATGAAAATACGCACTTGTTGCCATCGTCATGGTATACTACTCGCTCTCACCTTAGTAACATTTTCATCATAATTTCTATTTTGAATTATCATTACGTTCTCTACCTTTCCACAAGTAATATCGTTAAAAATATATTCTCATTTATTGCTCGTAACAATCAGCATTTTACTAGTAAAAACACAGCTGAAAACAACACATTCACGTTTCATCTATTTACTTCTATTCCTATTATAAAACTTCGTCCCTAAATCAAAATTCCTTCCCGTTATAATTCAACTTAACCGGGGAACAATTTCTTGCTGACTTTCTCTCTTTAATCTGACAAAATTGGAAGAAGCCTTATCCATTAATGGACGGTACTCCTCTTCTTCTCTATCTTTGAGGACCTCTCAATGAAAATCTCATAAAAATGTGTCTGGTCTAGTGGCATTTCTTCTTTTTATTTCTATATTTTTATGTATATAATGGCTGGATGACTTTCTTCCCTCTTTTACTATTATTACGTTTTCCTTTTTTAACCAATCATTTTATTTACTGTCTGACAAAAAAAGATTGACACCTGCTTGTCACCTTGCCACTTATAATGGACGCTTTTAGTGACACACACAAAAATCATTACCGCGCCAAATGTGCGGCAAACCTTCCATAATTTATCAATTCTTGAAAATGTTAAACGCTTTTAAATGTATCAACGTTGTCGATTTAGTAAACTTATTAGTGAATGTCGATAAAACTTATTTAACAGCGTATTATGAACATGTAAAATCGAAATTCAGTTAACAAATTAACGGATAGTATTTTACTAAGTGATCACAATTTATGAAGTTCGTAAGCCACTCGAGGATACAGGTTAATGAGATGGGATGAGTGTCAATTGAGAGAAACACATCAGAAACGGATTTAGAATTATTGATAGCATGAGCCAAATTTGAGTATTTGTGGTGACGGTTCATGAGATGAATCTATTTACAAAAGAGTTAAATACGACCATATTGCAACCCGAAGGTAAGCAGTCTCGTAGTAATGTGTTCCACATAAAGAAATCCCTTGCGAAAAGGCTCTGTAAGTAGAAGTTCTGCTAAACGCTAGGTAGACGGGGAAAGAAAAGTGTTTGCCATTGTAAAAAAACGAGTTCGTGTTGCGAATGTCTTACAACGAGGTACTAGAGATTCTAGCTTTCAATTAGCTAGAATATCTGGTACCTCCTTGTAAGACATTCGCAACACGAACTCGTTTTTCACAATAACAAACACTTTTCTTTCTCCGTGTACGTAGCATCAATCGATCACTTTCAATATATATAAAAGAGAGAGACTAGCAACATTTATTATGTGAGAATAGCGTTTTTAGTAACAGAAGAGATAATTCCCCACTAGATTTCGAAGTTGATTTGATGTGTCTAAGCTAAGAAGAATGCTCTGAGCGGCAACTCTCCAAATGTTGCAACAGTACTCTATATATTTATGTATCTCATCTTTATATAGATAATGGATTGCATTAAGATGCAGGTACTTTCTAGAGCCGTAAATTAATCCAGCTATTTTTCCAACAGCTTAAATGTGAGTTTTCCATTTTAAATCTGGAGTAAAAGTCAGTCCTAGGAGCTTACTAAAACTATGGGTTTCCTCAAAGACAGGACGATTCATTTCGACTGGGGAAAAGCAAAGATTACATTGGCATAGTATGGTAACCGAGATGGCCATATCGAAAAAAAAAAATTATTTCAATCATTTAATCTGTAATATTATTATCACTTCAAATAATTCCGTCGTTTCTAATCGCCAGCGTCCGGCGTGCATATGCTATCGTGTACCTCCAAGGACCGAAGTCAATTCCCTTAGCTGCATCTAACATGCTTTCTGAATATAATAATTCAATTAATTAAATTAAAATCGGATTTAGAAGAATGAGAGGATTTATTCGCAAATGATTGGCTCGTAGCCGAAAGGTCAACGGGGAGAAAGAGAGGAGTGACAAATAATGTAAGGATATAACTTAAGACCATTTTAAATTGCATATTTTCCAATTCAAGCCACCACTAAAACTGGGCATTTACTTCTTCCCACCGCAGGAAGATGTGACACAAAGCCGATGGTGGGGAGTATTAAACCAGCACCCCTAAAGAAGGGACACTCTGGTCTATTATAAATTGCCTGGGCAACCCGTCGGCATGCATTGGTCGGTGCGCCTAAAGCAATTAGAAATAAACTAACTCCTCCACAAATATCGGGAGGCAAGACCTGGGAGGGTGGCACTCCTAACACTATTCAGTACTAATACCAGATAAAAAGACACCGAAATAGCCTAGTTTCTGCCGGGCTGATTGTCGAGAACAGATCCTGGACGTGTATCTTCCAGTCAAAAATATCTGAGCAACAGAAGCTGCCCAGAGCCTGTCACCCCCAATACTAGTTGGCTTTCGCACGTCACTCTCCCTGGCATCGATGTTTGAAACTCTGTCAGGTCGCTTCATCAGTTTCCGATTTCTAAGGCTCAGCAAGATTGATCCAATGACACATCGCCAACTCCTTGTCTGAAACATTCCGTTTTCCAACATTGGGGCTATAACAAGTTTAATTAAGTGGTGTGATATTTAATTGAAAGTTAGGTAGAGTTGACAAATCCTTACACAATTCTTAACCAAACAGCTATACATTCCATAATACCACCAAATGAACACTACCCTGTGGACGAAAACCATATATACATGTATATACCAAAAGTGCAAGGCAGCACATCGACAATTGCATCATAAATAAATTACATAAACACAAGCGAAATAACCTTCCAAAAGCCAATCAAACAATCAGCCAGTCAATAAAACCAATCCTGACATCGCTATAAAACCTGCGGACAAAAGTGGAGTCATCACGACCATAAACACGGCTCACTACACTTCCGAAGTAGAATCAGAACTCAACAGTACATTATTATGAGAAACTTCCTAATCATCCCACCGAACTACATCTATCGGAATTTAAGGTACTCACCAACCTTCTGCGCAACTAACAAAGCATGCTTTTTAGCTTTCACCACCAAAAATACAAAACTTGTTTTTTTTTTTACGTCATCCATTAGTAGGTTGGATCCCATGACACATTCATCTATCCTTGTCTGAAACATTCCATTTTCAAACAATAATACAACTATCAATTTTTAAGATTATTTCTCTCGGATAAAACATAAAATTTGTCGAACTGCATTTCCGTGAATGATTTTACACACACTAATGTACCATTACTGTTAAAATCGATGGAAGGGGGTTTTCATCGTTTCTGTTATAATTCTGTGCCACGTTACGCTTTGTTAAAGACAAACATTTTTTTTAATATTGTAGTAGTGAAAGTTGAAAAGTGCAGTATGAGTTTGTGTATGAATGTTATTATACAAATGCAGTATGCGTGTGTGCATAAATGCTATTATATATATATATATATATATATATATATATATATTTATAAAACAAAAGTTACGTTCGATATAGTTAAAGTAAAAATGATAGTAACATAATATTTATATGATTTCATTATTTTTATAAGCTTATTTTTTATTTTTCAAACGTCTAGAAATTGATAATTATTAACCGAAACACAATTTATATATATATATATATATATATATATATATATATATATATATATATATATATATCATAGCAGGACCCGTGCCCTGGATTTGCTTGCGAAAATATAAAATAGTTATTTAATTGAACAAAATTATTAGAATATATTTGCATTTAACACATTGGTTTTTTGAAGAGATTTTGCCTTTTTCTTTGAGTTTAACATTTTTGAAGATTCTTAAAAAAAATGAACTTTCCCAAATGTATACCTACTAGCGACCGTGCGCATTTTAAGTTAACATTTAAAAGAGACATTACACTGTAAGTGCACACAACATCAGACGCCACTTCAACAAGACAAGGAAAGAAAACTTACGAAAAAACTGTTTGTTTAAAGCTCTGACGAGCCTCGTTTTTCGGAGCGAAATTAGTAGAAAAAAGGAAAAAAAAAAATTGATTTTAATAAAAATATCTGAATTAAACACATACATTTTTGAAGGCATTTTGCCTTTTTCTATAAGTTTTAAATTTCAAGTGTTGCTTAAAAAATGAACTTTCTCAAATATATATAGAGAGAGAGAAAGAGAGAGGGAGAGAGAGAAATGTGATAGTTAGAACGCAATACAATGCAGAGGAGTGACGGATAGACACAAGTTGGAGCAAATAAGACATATAATGGTGGATCAAGTTAAATAGTTTCACTCTTAATACAATGTATACATACAATTATATATATATATATATATATATGTGTGTGTGTATGTATACATTGTATTAAGAGTGACACTATTTAACTTGATCCACCAGTATATGTCTTATTTGCTCCAACTTGTGTCTATCCGTCACTCCTCTGCATTGTACTGCCTTCTAACTATCACATTTCTATATACAAGTATACAGTGCTTCAATCAAAGTACATAAACTTCTTATATATATATATATATATATATATATATATATATATATATATATATATATATATATATATATATAACCTACACGTGAGTCCTGGGAAAATACCTATAAATATTAAAGTACCATGTTATTTAGTTGATAACCACGTCTGAAACAGGGGGAAATATTCGATATAAATAGTTACTGTGAAATATGCGTTACTCAGTTCATTTGACGTTTCAATATTATGTATACCTTTTCAGATACGTAAACACCGGACACAACATTAGAAGTGCAGAGAAGGTTACTAAGACAAATTGTCAACAAGAAAAAAATAATTTGAAAAAAAGAGGAATAGAGAAAGTAGGAGTTGGTTTCTCGTGACCTTCACGTTTTCAGCCGATGGATTAAATGGACGCTTCATCAACTGTTTTGAATTTGCCACTGTAAATAGTTTCATTGAAAAGAAGAGAATGTGGTTAGCGATCGGAACCCAGTAACATAAGTGCGTCTGTGCATCTTTATTAAAAAAATACTAGGGCAGGAGAGTGGATGAGGATAGGGAAGACCAGCTGATATCAGGGCGATATGAAATAAAATAAATACATACAAATAGGGACAATTAGATTGACATTTAAAATGAGGAGGTTGCGAAATTATTTGTAAGTCATTTCTTAGAAAATTACTAATTTGCGAGATAATAAAATCAGGTCGACATATTTTGTATTATTTGGATCAGGCATTACAAGTTCAGAACCCCTCGACGGCCATGAACGCCTATTTGTGTTGTGTGAGGACTGTATGATTGAGGTTGTTTAATAAAAGCCAATGCCTAATATTTTTGTTATTTAAATTTAGACATACAATATGCACATAATTAAGCGACATTCACGAATGCAAAGTACGAAAGTAGTTTTACAAAAGAGAAATGACGAAATTTAAAACGGCAACGATTTTCATGCAACTGAAACAAGCACATTTTGAAAGCACTAAAATATAATGTATCGTTTTTTAAGTGTAAAGAAACATTTTAAATAAACAATCCTGGTGATACCAGATCAGGCTGCCCTGTGGCTCCCTGAGACGAAATTCACCTACATTGACGTTTTTTTTTTTTTTTTTTTTTTTTTTGTAAAACTTAATTATGTTCTACAAAACCAAAAACAAAAACAACAGCCCCTCTCCCTTTCTCCCTCCCCTTTTTTATTTTATTTTTCCTACCCTACTCCCGGTCCTGGATATGACCTTAAACTACATCCGATGGTGAGATCCGGCTTACGGACTTTGGGGAATGTGGAGCCTCCTCTTAATTACCATTGCTCCCAGGTCCACCCTGACCCAGAGTGGTAGTACCTGTTAGGGTCCCAACTATGGGTTAAATAGAAACAGATGAAACAAAAAAGAGAAGAAAACAAATATACTTTAACAACCAAACCAAACACCATCAATAAATATTTGAACATATAAAGAACTTGAAGCATAAAAACTTTCACCAAAATGACTGCATTCGGCATTAAATAACCTGAAAAGGGTTGATATGCCGTAAAACAAAACAACCAAACCTAAATAAACAATCACACAGTTTTTTTAAGTGAACGACGCACGTTTATCTAGTTTACATTATAACAAATGCAACATTTTATCTTTTTAAAAAATTTTTTTTACTTAAGTTCATACTCCAAACAAGACACAATTCCACTGAGACGTGAATTAGGAGAATTCTATATGAACGGGTTTGCAGTGAGATGCTTGTTCACATTACATTTAAATGTATGTATGTAAGTACGGTCCGGGAAACAGTGGGCAAGAAGGGGATTCCAAAAGCTAGCAGTATCTACTTTAAATTATAATTTTATATAGTTTAAATTATCTAGTTTAAATTATTATCCAGTAAAACGTATTAATTAAAAAATATTATTAGATACATTATTATTAGATTAAACATATTTAGTTAACATTATTTAAATTATTGCATTTAAATTATTCGAATAATTTATCCTTAAGCAAAATTATTATTAGGCAAAATTATTATTTGATACATTATAGAAAATATCATTATATGATAAATAAGATTAATAGATGAATTATTATTAGATAAATTATTATTAGATATTATTAGACATCTAGTTAAATTATTTACATTATATCATTTTTACATTTAAATTATTAAAATTATTAATCCTTAGCCAAAAGTATTATTAGATAAAATAATTTTCAAATTTAAATTATTATCTAGTTTTTATTACAAAACTGCAACTTAAATTATAAAAACTGCACATTTGCTCATTACATGACGAAATACAGTTTATTTTATATTGGCCGCAATTGTGCTTGTGATGGGCCATGAGAGCCGCTTATATGATTTGCATTTTTCTGAAGCACAATCGACATATTTCGTTTTTACTTTTAAAAATGTAATTCCAAATATGTTAATACACATCGATTACAGACGTAAATAAACATCCTTATTTATAAGAAAGAACCCTTTTCAGGAGTTTCTGGACGATACAGGAAAGATGATATTCATTTTTATTCTTAACTGGTGAATCGAAACAATCACTCAATTAACAGTGGAAAGTGGAATCTGGAGAATTGTGTTGACTAAATCTACATACACATTGACCAACATTAAGACCTCTCCGAACCTCTGACAATTCCGTCTATTAGCTTCTGACATGTCTGCGGATATAAATATGATGTAAAACTAAAAACAAAAATAAATAAATGCAAAAAATTGCAACTCTCTGATTTGTTTATTAGATTTCTTCATTTTCTTGGCCATTAAGAAACAATATTAATGTATTGTTTTTCCCTGTTTCTATCCATTAAGGGACTGATAATTCTATGTATATAATATATATATATATATATATATATATATATATATATATATATATATATATATATTTGGTCTGAAGAGGTAAACTCCCACTGAAGAGTACAACTGTAACATGTATGCACATATGTAACCAATAATATTTGTATAAATAAAGAATCAAGTGCTCAATTACAAGTAGAGCTGTTCTTTTTATAAACACTGGAGTTTCAACGGATTGACATCTACAGGAACTATAATGCATGTACTATATATATATATATATATATATATATATATATATATATATATATATATATATTATTCATAGAGACATGTAAAAAGCCGCTACACTGGCATGTCGATGTTATCGATAGTTATTAGAAACTAAGATCTGATCAGGCGAGAAAAATATCTGATATTTCACTCAGATAATCATATTAGGAAAATATCTGAGTGAAAGATCAGACTTTTTCCGCCGTATGAGATCTTAGTTTCTAATAACTATTGATTGATAACATCGACATGTCAGTGTAGCGGCTTTTTGTACAAGTCTGTATGAATAAAAACAATTACATAAATAGCTCTATTTATTATTAGGTACTTTTTATAAGCCCAGTTGAAATTCTGTGGATTTCTATCCTGTGGATGTCTATGTTACCTAGATTACTATATATATATATATATATATATATATATATATATATATATATATATATATATATATATATATATATACATTCAATTATACCTGATGTAATATTCGCCCCAGGCTGGTATCCTAGTTTCAGCGAAAGAGCAAGTTTAAAGGAAATATCAAATTCACATGCGGTTCTTAACAGCGGTGATTACATACAGCACCTAGTATTTTCAAATGTCACCAATCTGATACTGACTGGATTCTACGGTGATCTACTGATATATATATATATATATATATATATATATATATATATATATATATATATATATATATATATATATATATATATATATATATGATGCAAATTATAGAAACAACATTCAAATATGATGGAAAATTAAAAAGGAAAAACAAAAATTATCTATATATTCATCATCGTTTCATCTTTTATTTCAAGATTTCCTCGAGATTATTGATTTTAAGAAATAACATACAAGTGCAATATTAAAAAGTATATATATATTATATATTATATATATTATATATATATATTATATATATATATATATATATATGCGAAAAGTACGTTTTACTTAAGATACAATACATGTTGGATCGTGGACAACACTCAACCCGCATTTAATGAATTAAATAGACTAAACAATCGCTTTGCAGCTAGGAATATATCTACATTTGAATTTACAACTATGTACATAACACTTGAACATCAATATTTTTTAAATAGACATTGACAATGCCTTAAATAATAGTCGGAAAAAGTGTATTTCGTGTTAATGCATGAAAGCATAAAAAACAACATTTTCGAAATCCTAACTCAACATATTTGTTGTGTTTTTAACTGAAAATCGCTATTGTACTGTGGGACATTTACTTGTAAGACAAAAATGGGCATACCACTGGATATAGATACATTTGGGGTAAATCTTAATCTTTTATTATTATGAAGACTGATTTATGCAAAACCTGAGCCGCCAAGACAGACGAAAGGCAATACTTTTCTATAGAAACTTCAGGTTTATTGATAATATTTTAGACCTTAATCACAAAGGATGTGTTTCTTCCATCATAAAGGGATATATATCCCCCAAACATTGAATTCAAACCTGAGCACAAAGGGAACAGGGCTACATTTTTTGATCTTGAATTGACATTCACAGAAATAAATTTCGGTATAACAATGTATACCAGACTTAATTTTTGATAAGCGTAATGCGTTCAATTTCCATATTATTCCGATGCAATACTTAGACAAAAATACACCTTTATTTACCTTTTATGGATTGATTCTTAATAAGTTTCTCAGAATTCTCTCGATTCTCTTTCAGTATAGATAATGTCGTTTCAAGGGCACATAGGTTGTTTCGGAGAATGAAAAGTCAATGTGTAACAAAACCGCAAATTCTCGGTCTTTTTGATAAACCTCTAGTACGCTATCTCTAGACAGTACATACGTTTGGATTTGAAATGGATGTCCCCAAGTCAGGGACATACAGTGGCCAATAGGGGTGCGAGTTATTTGTAAAATATGGCGGATGACCCATAGATAACAGGGAACGTTTACTCTTTCATGAAAACCTGGTTATACAATGTGGTTTTTGAACGCACTTTAAGCCTACGTGCAATTAAGTAAGAAACTATATTCTATATCATGCAAGTAACAACTTTAATTAGTGTGCTACGTATGACTCTAGTTTGAATTGCCAGTCTTAACTAGTGACCTTTTAACTTAATTGTTAATATTTAATGGAAAACAGTAATAAAGAAGAGACGAAGATTGGCTTAATAATATTTTACTACATTTGTTCTTCATGACTATGGTCATGTGATTTTGCGAATGACAAAATATGGCATGTAAATAGATTAAAATATAAAAGAAACACATTACCTTCACAGTTATGGGGCAATAGCTTCCTTTGACTATATATGTATATATATATATCTATCTATATATATATACTTTGATATTATTTATTTCAATTTAATTTGGTATATATATATATATATATATATACATATATATATATACAAATATTAATTTTAAGTAAATAATATTAAATTATTTTCCCCTACATTCGTCCCGTTAACAGAATCACCCTAGAATCCGCAAGCAAGCGTCATAACCAAACGAGACAAAAAAAGGCAATTCATGTTTTACTTATGCGAAGGAGGCACATATAGAAATGCTGTCTAGAGTGTTCGACTAACGTAGTCAGAACATACCATATAGCGAAGTGACAATCTATGTTTAACTTTCCTGAACAGGGCTCAACTACGATCTCTTAAAGAGGGTAATAACAATAATTATTTTGAGTAAATAATATTAATTATTTTTACCTTCATACGCAAGTGTTTCAAGCTTTTGCTCTCATCGGTGTAGGGAGGGATACTTTCAGAGGGTCGCAAGATTCGAACCCGGTTACAGAATCAGCCTAGATTCCGCAAGCATAAAGTGGTGGGTCAATGTTTTATCCATATTCATGTATTGCCGCAAAACACTTTTTTATTCTGTTTTAACATTTGGAAACGTAGCTTTACCTAAATAACTATTATACGATTGGTCTCAAATTTTGACACGTGTCATTTGAAATTTAGATTTGTTAATTAGTGGTTCCTATAATATGCCTGGTGACTTATTAAGTGATGTTTTATATTTATGTCTACAACACCACCCACGTTGATGATTCCCTTAGGTGCAAATATTCAAGAGGTCAGAAATATGTGGATAGACATATGTAAAGATTATTCATCTCATTATATATACTATACTCATCGCACACACCCACACACACACTGACATACAGACATACACGTCCACACACCCACACACTGACAGACAGACAGACACACTATCCATTACAGTGAGGAAATTCGAAAGAAGCGACTAAAAATATATTTTCTAAAAGACATTTTGTATACGTCAGAAAATAAGAAATAAATAGAAAGCATATAACCATTTATATATTTTAGACAAATATATTTTATATATATATATATATATATATATATATATATATATATATATATATATATATATATATAATATATATATTTTAATATAAACGAAGTAAGATGCCTAGACTTTGGTAGTATTCAAATTGATAAATAATTAACTACAATTTAAAGATACAAGGAAAATTAAGAAAATTATAAATTCAGAAATACTGCAGGTATAATACATTTAAAATAAAATTCGTTTAGTCAATACAAGAGTTTATGTCGTGGCTTAACAGTGTACGACTTGAGCTCTAAATTTAACATCTAGTAAAACCTTATTTATTCCAGGAACAACATTCTATATATCTCTCAAAACAATTTTATTTATAAACGATTGTTTCTGCCTATCTAAAGAGAACACATTTTCTATGATATGTAAAGTTTCAACGATTTTCATGACGAGGCTTCATCAGTTTATAAAAATTCCCCAATGAGGCCGAACAATTGAAATTCCTTTTTTCGTCACATTTTTCAATGAGAAATATTATTTAAGTTTATTTTTACATATAAATGTTCAGATTGTAGTACGTCCATGACATGTGCATTCCTCGTTGTTTCAACCGTGTTTATATTCAATCGATAATAGTTGATATTTATTTATCAGACATATGTTCTGAAACGAAAATGCATGTATTCACCGTAGGCACGTGAAATAGAGAATGAAACTTGCAATCGGAACACTAGCAGAAAGTCGCTATGAAGCGAGCGGGCAACAGAAGATATGGTTGTTTGGAAGAAACAGCTTATCTTGTGAGATTGCATATCATCATGTTTTTACTCGGCTGTTTTCACTTGTAGAGTATTTAATTTCGACCTCCAGAGGATGTCAGATCATCAGGAGAGATTACGCACCGTTTTGGGGCATAGGTCTTGACGGATTATTTGCGTATCGGCCTCATTATCTGAACTGCATTTCAATCCAACGAACAGTTCAATAACATATAAACAACTGAACATATAATAGGTTCGCGTCTTACGTGTCTCGTTTAACGGCTTAGCGTCTCACGTATTAATTGCGTTAGAACGTGCCTTTATCGAAAAACAGAAAGAAAGAAAAGAAAAGAAAAAGTTTTTCTCAAAGAGATAACAATACAGTTGACAATTGCTGTTATATTACCATGCGGTATTCCTTTTTGCCCATAGCCACATTGCATATTGTTCAGTTATTTCTATGAAGCGTTTGCTGGCTGCAGCTCGTTTTCGGCTTTTAATTCCAAGCTGGCTTTTAAGCTGATACACAGAGCCTGCAAGGAAACCTCTTGCTTCGATTTCAACAGCTCGAAGTTTTACACTATGACATTCGCGGGTCAGCTCTCTTTTTAGGTTTTCGTATTTCTTTATCTGTAGTTGTGTTGTATTCCAACCCGGTTCTCATAAAGTACTGTCAATTAAATCAAAATGAATATTGTGCTTATTCTTAACTATAGAAAAATGTCTGGCCGTTGTCTCTTTTCCACTTATAACGTTGGGGTGATTTTGGCATCAGCTAATGGGATCTGCGGCTACCATCCAATCTCTATCCGATCAAAGAATAGTTTGGCCAAGTACCAATAATTGGCCAGTCGTACGCTTAGACCTGATCCACAATTCTCCTCCCCCTGCATAAAAATAGGGGCTTATGTCATCTGCTCCGGGCTACTTATGACTGCTTATTATTGTGGTCACTTCATCTAGTACCTTGTTGTGCCGCCACGTATATCCACCATTAGTAAGGGGCATTTTGCAGGAAGTAAAAACATGTCCCATTGTTTGCGTTTTTTCCTTACATAAAGGACAGGTTTAATTGGCTTCCCTTTTTCATTTAACAATGTTGATCACTAACGGAAACACGTCGTAAGTTGATCGTATTATGAAGCTCCACCTAAGCGGCTCCATATGCCAAATGTCATTTCATGATCTTTGAATAGCTTCTTCCAAGTTCGTACATTGGCCATGATTTGACTGTTGTACCCCTTTTACGAGCCTTTTGCTTTTCTCCTTGTTCCTTATTTCTTAAATTACCAGATCTCAGCGATCTTTGACTGAAACCATAAACCATCTTTGAGTGCTGGTCATTCTCAGCACATATCTCTCTATCTGGGTGTCCGATGACTTCCTTGAGAGCTAGGTTTTCTTTAACCTAATTTACAGCGTCTCGGACTTTCCACTTTCTTCCTGTCTGAAGAGAGCGTTGTACTGCATTCATCCAGCATCATTTGGAACCGGACTTGTCCAGTTTTGAATTGCTCTTCCATAGAATTAAGCAATAATTTAAGTTTAGCTTGTTTCCCCACATAGTGTTACACTTGACAATCCTGGAGGCAAACATTTTTTCGTATATCTACTGAGTTTTGCTTCTATTGCCTCAACTGTGCTCATTACGGGAAAAGGCAATAACAGAATTGGGATGAGCATGCGTTGAAGATACCATACCCTGTATTAACTTTACAGTTGACAGCGCCTGATTGTTTTTAGACTTTAATCAACTCTTTTGATTGTACCTTTAACTTGCTTGCTGTCTTAAATGTCTTATTGTACGATCTACATAGGCTCTTTATCGGTTCTTCTGAGACGGTAGAGATTTTCTGATCTACTTTTCCCTTCCTCAGGGAGAGGCTTCTAGACTTTTTAGGCGTGAAGCTCATTCTAAACCAGATCATCAAATCATACCTTATATTGAGTAGCTCGCACGTCTCAACTTCTTTTGTGTGAGTATCGTAATACCGTCCGAGAAAGCCTTCAGTGGGGTCATTTTGCATTCTCTACATGACTTAGTTGGGTTCACGTTCTCTCCTACTTCTCGGTCGTTTTTCTGACGCATTCTGCCTTGCTAAGAGCGCGGTTTGCTTTCGAAGTGTTTCCAAATCTTTAATAAACCCTCTTTCACGTCGTCATTTGAGACGCGGAGCTATCTATTCAAATGCCCTTTCTTATTCATATGTCTTCCAGCTCCTTCTGTCGTCTGTTTCACTTAACTGGTGGTTTAGTCGATCTCCTTTTCTCACCATACAATGCCAGACAAATCGTGTATATAACATGATCTTATTTTTCCAATCGTTGATCATATTTCTTTCTATCTAATACTTTATGTAGTGAATTGATTATTGTATGGCCAAGCATGTACCATTCTTGGAACTGCTTGCTCGTAGAAATTTGATTCTGGAGAGTTTCATCTCACCCACTGGCCCAATTACAAGGGTATCCTGTGCACTGTGGGTAACACCCTGGTCTTTGTTATCCCACGTCTTATTTGTGATATCAGAGCGCTGCTTATAAGTCATTGGATACGTATCACATCCAATTTTGCTTCGATCAATCTTCGTTGGGAGTTAAATTTCCGTCCAAAAACGCATGAGATTTCCGTACCTATTTCTTTAGTTGTTATACGATAGTTTCCTTTTAATCCATCATCCTATCTCGCGTTCGGTGGGTTTTGAGGGCATTTTCATGTATTTTCTCTGTAGTGTATATTATATGAACTTTGGGTTGTTGGCCCGATTAGTTCATTTGGTCGTTCCCAACATCCCCTTTTTTTCCAGGCGTCGCTGGTCTTATTTCCATTCGATATTCAGTGTGTGTCTGAAAGTTAACAGACTAGTTATGTAAAATAGAGCTATGTTGTTATTTCTCCTCCTCTCCTTACCTCCTCCTTTTTCTTCTGCGTTTTTTTTTTCTTCCGATATCTCATTGTTTTATCGTTGTTGTCACCCCCTCTCTTCTTTTTCGTTTTCTTTTTAATCTTCTCCCTATACAACAGTGTTCTTCTTCATCTTCCCCTATTACTCTTGTACTCGATCGCCCAATCATCATAGCAAGTCTCATCTTCTAATAAACGTTTCTCACTCCGTAAACGGCTCGTCGTCATCGTCTTCGTCGTTATCGATGCAACGAGCGCCGCCGTGAAGTGGGCCAAATGAATATGCGTGAAGAAATCGCCGCCAGCAATGCGATCTTTCCTCGGCAGATGGCGCCACATTTGATGCATCGGTCAATCGTTTCGTTGATTCCCGGTAGAAACAAAAAAATCTAATCGACTACAAATCCATTTAAAACCTGTAAAAATAGTAAACGAACAAGGGTGGAAGGAAGAGAATAGAGAAACAAGGGTTAATGAAAAGACAATTAAATAAATATTATGAATCCATCGATGCAAATAGCTGGAAGGTTATTTTAAAAGAAAAAAATGCAAGTATTGACTTCCATTAAATAAACGAACACATTCATAATTTTTTTTGTCTGCCTTTTCTGGGGAGTTTAACTTTTTTTCTTCATTTCGGTTTTTCTCAATATTCGCCATTTGCCGTTACTGTATGCGCGTGATTACAAATATAAAAAAATAAATCATTTACTTTTCTCTGTAATGTGTCTCTTTGTTCAGTCTATATGTCATTTTTTATTTTAATCCACACTAGGCAAAACTAGACAATAATACTGCTATTCTGTATAATAATATGACCCACACAGGCTACAAAGATGGACGAATGCGTCTCAAAAGAAAATCATGTAATATCAAACGGTATTATTTCAGATAACCACCATCCGTTTCATCCCTTCTCGAAAAAATGCGATTCTACTTTTGAAGCAATTACGTTTTCACGTTTGAAAGCAGTTAACGAAATCTTTTTTGTATGGTAGCTGAATCTTGTGCGTTCTTTTTAGGCGTGATTTCTATTTTTTTAGGCAATAAGATGTGGTTTTACGACCTTGCCACGCGTATCGTACAAAATAAAAATAGTTACTGCCCTAAAAAAGCTTGAATGGCCGGAAAATGTGAGGATTTTACGTTAAATGTATATGCATAACCGATTCCCACTCTAAATTCTAAAATAATTGCTTTTTTTGTGTGTTGTCTTCTTCTTTCCACAGAATTCAATTTTTAGAGGTGTTCACATGTAATCGCCGAAAACAAGCAGGTACGTCTCTAAGTAAGAGTGGGAGCCAGAGAAATAGGGATAGAATCTGCGAGTGGATATGTCCTTCAAAGATTAATAAAACACAAAATGTATGAAGGCTAAAAGACAAAAATAAAAGTGGGGACTTGTCATCTTGGGGGATGCTTATTAACAAAAAAATAAGAATAAATAGACAGAGGATGGGACTCATCCACTGAACTGGCTTGAGGGCTCTAATAACCCGGGTGGGTGTCTAAAATAACCCAGAACTAAGTCCAAGATACTCCGGTAAAGAAAAGGTACACATACCTGACTTTCTTTTGTACGCAAGCGCGTGCAACTTCGGCCCAACTTTTTACATTTTATTTACATTCATTCTCACCCAAAAAGGCATATTGCAACAACGATGTAAGGGACTACAGTGATTAGGGGCTTCATGTATAGGAGGCATCAATATATTTGTTCACATTAAATTTCTGCATGTTGGTATAAGTCGGGGAAACACGTAGCAGGGAAGGAGTTCCAAAAACAAGCCGTCTGATGAGAGAAGCTAATAGGGTAAGAAGTTTTCCAGTATCTGGGGATCTCTAGAGTGAAGGGGTTGAATTTGCTGCTACTCGGGGTTCTCGGGGTATTTACATTGAGTAGGTACAAGTGCACTAAATTCATCGAAGCACATAACGTTGAGGTACTTGTAAAACAAGCACAGGGAGCTTGTTAGACAGTGTGGAACCTTTTAGGTTAGAGAGTCTTTTTGGACCTTTTCTAAGAGGGATATACTAATGGTTTGTGCACCCGCTTAGATTTGGCAACAATACTCCATGCATGGGCGAATATTGGCTTTATAGTATACTGGCAAGTATGAGAAGTTTACCAGTCCCGTAGAGCGGGCCTGCTTTATTTCCAGCAGACTTGGCAGTATTTTATATGTATTTATTTCAATTCCTGTTGCCTGTGAATGTTAGTTTAAAGGGTTTGAACGTTGGACTGTCGGGAAGGGTGTTATCAGCCATGGCAATCAATGATTTGAAAGGCTCCTTATAATTATTAAAGGAGTTTTGTCTTGGTAGCTTTGAATGTAACCATTAATTTTGAGCCCCATTCTACCACAGACTGAAGGTCATATTCTATAGATCAAGCCATCGCCTTGGATATGTGTGTGTTGGATTTGTC
This sequence comes from Sepiola atlantica, assembly GCA_963556195.1. NCBI lineage: Eukaryota > Metazoa > Mollusca > Cephalopoda > Sepiida > Sepiolidae > Sepiola > Sepiola atlantica. Next base: position 151,971,836 of record OY744517.1, on the reverse strand, counting down.
CGTATGTAGGAGAGTAAACTGTGAACTTAGGAGAGTAGAAAGTTAACTTTTGGTTTACTTTCGACAGCCTCACAACTCTCGCTTCCATTATTCTCTCCTTTAGTCATCGCATTCCATAAACGATGTTTCTGACAAAGAGGGACTAATTGCTGTTTTCTGGGTCGAAATCTATCCATCTAATATTTACCGTTTGCTTGTTTTTTTACCTTGAAGTAGTATCTTTTTAGCTCTTTACATCAAGCGACTTAATGTCTTGTTTGGAGCGATTTCCATCTTTAAAAAAATATCGAGAATAAAGCATGGTGTAATCAGCAAATATACCCATCTTTGAAATTTTCGCCAAAGAACCGGATAAAATGTAATTATATATCTTACTCTATTTCACACTATCACACCTGCCATTTTGTATATTCTTAATATATTCGCACTAACTTTTCTTTCTTTTTCAGAAATGTGAACAAAAATATGATTTTTGAAAGACAGAATTTTTATCACTTTTTTTCTTTCTTTATCCTTTTACAGATGTGTGCATACTCCTGTAAACTATTGAAGGGACTATTATCGATAAAATATCGAATGTTTTTAGTCAAGTGCATTAAGGTATCAACAAGCTTATTCCAACAATACATATCCGAAACTAACTCAAATGACTAAAACGTCAGTAAACATCCAGAACCACACTCGACTTGAGTTTGCCGTGTTTATAAAAATAGTGGGTGAAAACACATGACCAGAACACGCCCGAGCACGAACATTCTGCCCAGCCTATGACACTGAATTTGTACTAATCAAGAACGTCTAAGAAAATATAAAAAGATAACTATACCTATCCGATCTCAAAACGGCTGAACTTTATCCTGACCAAACATTTCATCCTGTATGGTGGGGAGGAGAATCAAATACAGACACCGCTGTGTGGAATACACGAAAAAATATATATTCAATCAGTTTTCCCAATTTCCCCTGAATACTAGCTCAGTCTAATAATACTTAAATTGCAGTGACAATAGGAGTATGGGTGTCGAATATAAAATGCATGAAAAACTTATTTAAAATAAGTGACGTTAAGACTTGTTTGTAAATTTGTTGGGTAAAAAAAAAAACAGAAAAGAGAAAACGAGTTTCGATAAAAAGCCAACAGAAGAATGAACGAAGCGGAATACCGTGTGTAAAAGGAAGCGTGAAAAATACTAGGATAAGACATGTATTGTATACGTATATGCATTGGTTTATTAGATTATAAGTTATTGAGGCATTCCGTATTTCCATATGTGAAATAAAATGATTTCATAGATAAATGCTGTTGGCTGTTTCCTTTTTCAACCTGAGTAATGTTCTTTTTGTGACTGTAGTATATCTGCTTCATTCACCGAGTTTCATTCATAGTGCATAATCACGTTGGCAAAGCGGTTTTCGTTAGATCACCGTAGTTAAGCGACGTTGAGCCTGGTCAGGACCAGATGGGTGACCATTTGGGAACACCAATAACTGTATGTGTAAGGACGTCGACATCTCTCAAAAGAACTGCAAAACCTAACATCGTCATCTTCCCTGACCAACATATACATGCCGCTGGAAACCGTTTGTGAATTTGATATTCCTTAAAAACTTCCTACTTCGGAGGAAGCCGACTAACCCTGCCTTGGGTAAATGCCGCTTCGTTTCGTTTCGTTTCGTTTTCTTTACTCTCTTCGTTCTCGTACACACATATTTGGAATGGCTTCATCTTAGACGCAACCGTTTTCATTACTCGAAAGTTAATCTAAATTAGTCAAGTTGACATCCGTGTTTTCTAAATTATATTTAAGATTGTCATATTAAAACGAAAATATCCTTCCGAGGTTTGACGCATTCAAGTCTTTCCAATTACAATTGTTCAAGAAATGATTGCATTTCACTGTTTATAATCTAATCTTCATGGCACAGATGTATTCATCTTTTCATAATGCAAATCCAACAAATGTGTTTCGTGATGTTTTTTCTTAATTTTTTGCATCATCTCATTTTTCTACTTCACTTTTTTCATCTTCATCTTCTTCTGTCTGCCATTATTCCCTTTTATTTTTCTAATTGTTATTTTCTAATTCATTTCTGTAATTTTTGAACACGTCTCATTTTTATTGTGGTTCTTATTGATAACCACCATCATCACCACCACCAACAGCAAAAACAACAATCATCATCATCATCATCATCATCATCATCGTCATCGTCGTCGTCCTTTCGTCCATTATACTCGAACGTGTACTTTCATAACTGTTATATTTTTCTCAATTATTCCTCTCCCTCTTCTTCTTGTACTTTCCCCTTTATATATTTCTAATCCTTCTTTTCTCGTTCATATTTTTAAATGTTGTTACCATCTTCATTCATTATATGACACTGTGAAATAAATGGCACTCTTAAGTAATACTAGCAAATAATGATTGAAATATAAATGCGAGAAAAGCATATTTGAAATATACTAGTGGAATAGCCAGGCCTAAACTCTTGACCAGCAATATTGCATTAAAACTATAGGAAAAGAATGAAAACAGATTTTGCTTCCTAAGTTGCTACCTACTCGCGATCGACACAATGATCTGAATCAACGGTTGCTGTTGAGATAAGTAATTGAAAGTAGTTTTCCCTTAACTATAAAACCTCTGGGAATGAGATATTAGAATTTACGAAAATATAATTTTTACCTTAGTTTAGCTTAGCTGACAGAAAGAATTAAAAAAAAAACTGAATAAAGCTTGTCTGAAAAATTTAAATACGCAGGGTATGAGGATTTTGGGTCTGTCGACAGAAGTTATCTGGGAAAATGGAATTATACTGATTAAAAAAAATGTTAGTTTTGTTTTTTGACTGGTAGTAAAAGAAAATGGCATTGTTGTTTTACGCGAAAGGTTTCAGTGAAAGAAATTAAAAGTTAAAACTGTACACGTAGTCTTCATAACTATTGATGAAACGAAATGGATTGTCGAAATATGAGTTATCATCTAAATTTTGAACGAGAAAGGCCACCTGAACATAGTGGTTTTATTTGAACAGACTGTATCGGTATTCTGCATATAAACATATCGATTGTTCCGTTGACACATCTTTTATAACTTGTAGTTTCCCGGCGGTACTCCGGCTAAATCACTGCTCGGGGACTTGATCAAAAAATACAACTGGATGGCGGCGGGGGAGTATTCGCACAGATTTAATCGTCAACCAGGCGCAAAGACCAACCACGTACGAGAAAAGTTTCATGTATTACAGTTATACGGGAACTCTATCATCTTCTTATACGCTTTTTTGGTGCTTCTATAATAAAAAGCCGAAAAAAAGTTTTTCTTGTCTTTTAGTGTTGGAGAGGTAAATAAGGGGCAGGTAACTCTTACAACGAATTTTAAACACGATTTTCCAGTAATCAAAACTGATGGCTTAATTGGCGTTGCACATGTAGCTACTGTCCAAGGAGAACGTCGATTAGACATAAAAGGGTTAGGGTTAGGGTTAGAGTTAGGGTTTAGGGTTAGGGTTAGGGTTAGGGTTAGGTTTAGGGTTAGGGTAAGGTTTAGGGTTAGGGTTTAGGGTTAGGCTTAGAAAAATATTGTTCGAAAGCTAGAGTTGTTGTGAAGAGTTACCTGCCCCATATTTACCTCTCCAACACTAAAAGACAAGAAAAACTTTTTTTCCGGCTTTTTGTTATAGAAACACCGTTTTTTATATATTTATCACCCCATTCCCCCTCCTCATCATCATAATCATCATCTTCCCCCCACTCCCTGATCTTCTTGTGTAGTTTGTTTGTGTTATTAGTTTGAGAAGTATTTATCCTTTCATGTCTGTACATTTTTGTTGAATCGTAAGTTAAACCAAAATATATATCCGTTTCTATTCAGATTTTTACCTCTACTGGAAGTTAATATTGAAATGTGACCAGCAGTAATAATGGCGTATAATTATTCTCTGATAGACTTGTCTGTTTTACATGCAGTTTTTCTAATAATTTCTTCTTCTGCTGGCATTTTTTTGAAACTCATTTTTTCTAATATTTTTCTAACGAATTTCTTTGCATCACTTATGTATCTGTTATATTTGACGACTATACACCGATTGTCAGTGTTGGTTAAGTATAAGTAAACTGGTTATTTTTCAGGAGAGAAGGATACACGGTATATGTGATTTTTTATCATCTTTAATTAGAAAATACTAATTTACATAAGCACATGTTTGTAGAGACAACATACATAATGTTTAGCTACGTGTAACCGAGCTCTACTGTGTGTAAATGAAATAATATATTAATACCAAATTTTACGAGACATCCAAGTGAGTTATTAATTTTGTATTAGAGTTTGTTTAAATAAAAACGTAGAGTATGCGTTCGCGCTGAACAATAATACTCATTAGAGTAGGTTAATTTTGATATTCTTTAAATATCGAATATGCCGATGCGGCGAAACGTTGGTAGTAGTATACTGAGTACTGGCACCAAAAAAATGGAGTCTAAACTTTTTTTAGCAATTCCTTTTAAAGGTCTTCTAATAAGAAACACTTGGAAATCCTCGTTATATAAGCATTTTTTTATAAATATAAATATCTTCGAAACTGCAAGGGCAGAGATTCTGTAAAACCTTTGTGTCAATTACAGTACTAGTCCTCTGTTTATGTGCCATATAACCAGGTTGCGATTCTTCTTTGACTGCAACATATCTAAAAAGCGCTTCACGTAAATAGAACTCCTATAAACTGATGTGTTGTTACTTTACATGTATGTAGACGCTCAATTAGTTGTGACGTCTGAATGTTGTAAAGTAATTATTTTCACTGTGAGCAGCAGTAGTTGTAGTGGTGCGACGTCCGCTGTGTGTAGATTAATCTGCCTCTCTTTCTCTCATCTTTATCTTTGTTGCAGCCATCATCGTAGTCTGTCTCCCTAGTTCGTTGTTGCAGCAGCCTGTTGCTCTCGCGTTAAGAGTGCATTCTTGTGCTATTGTTCTGAGTTCAGTTGAAGAATATAAACACATTTATTCTGGACTTTTATATTCTTTGTTTTATTTTCTCTTTAAATTCTTAGCAGTGTGTTATGCCCTAACAACCCTTATAACGCGTCCGCTCGTCTAGATGACAAACTGTTGCATAACGTCCCGGGAATGGACCGCGGCAGCTCTCGCTTTGAACACTCGTCCCGGAAAGGGCCGTGGCAGTTCTCGTTTTTGTATACTCGTCCCGTAACGGGCCGTGGCAGTTCTCGTTTAAACAACTCGTTATTTTTAACACCAAAATCATATATGTTGCATACCTTTAAATTCTCGTACCTTCTATCTTTCCTCGTCGCGTGTAGGGGTGTGTCGTCTAGTGGTTGTCTTCTTTCTTCTCTCTTTCTGTCGTGCACCTCGCCGCTACAACGAAAAGCTTCATGATCGACTCAGGAGACAATACTCTTTTAAACTTTCAATTCTTTTTATTACATGCGTTAGTTATTCGTCGGCTTAGAGATATACACTAACGTCGAGTGAGAAACCAAATTACTGCTCTATCGTAGTTACATCCTAATTAAGTCCTTAGCTATTTGTGAAGGGGGGAAATAGATCTCATGCCTGTATTTTCTTAGGGAATTTAATTTCCCTAATCATGTTGCAGACTACATAGTGAAACACGACGTTCGGCTTGCCTCCAAAACCCAGACTTGAAAAAACTCTGCTTCCCACAATAAAGCCCGTGACGTCACAGAACACGCATGCGCAGGTGCATTCGTCACAGCCTGACTCCTTTGAACAATCGACCTAAAAGGTCTCCAACCGTGAGACCACCCTATTCTGCATTCGACTGTACGCCCCCCGCACTAAATCGCGCAAGCCAAACCAAACAATTTCCACTTCAAGATGCGTCCATTCCCACAGGGCCATTATCCAACAAAACAAGCTTAACATAAATATATTACGAGCTTATTTGCACGTCTCAGCCGATACTTTTCTGTGACGTAACTTCCTAAAACACGATAGTTAAATTCTTATCCTTAATTTCGAGTGGAAAATCACTCTAGGTAATCTAATTTCAAAATGGAAATCCTCCTTTTACGTCATCTTACACTTTAACCCATCACTCGTTCAATATCGCTGGAATAAGACATACCACAAAACGCTTGGTTATTTTAAAAAAATAGTCATTATCCCGTCCGTTTCAGTTTCTTTTTATTTTTCATACTTTTTATAAATTTAAATATCTCCGAAACTAAAAAGCCTGAGTTAAAAAAAAAATGGTGTCTCGATTGTTACTCTTGTTGTGGAGATGGTAATAGAATTTATATTAAGCATACTTGATAATGTTTAAAGTACATAAAATAACGATTGTTGTTTGTTCTCCAGTGGTTCTTATAAGACGATATTTGAAACTAATAACTGAACACTTAGTGCAGGTTAAAAATCTCGTTTTTGGTGTCAGTACCAACCATAGCAACACCGTCACCGTATGGACTTGTTTGATATTCAAAACATAGTTGAAAATCAACCTGCCTTAATAAGCAATAAAAACAACGTTTTACTTTTTTTTTATAAATCGAAACTTGAAAATTATAAATATAAAAAATAACATTCTAATTATAATAGAAGGTTCAGGGCTGTGAAAAGGAATGCACAGCGTCTCCTGTTAATTCCCAGGCAACCCCGAGGTACCTGCTTACAAAATAGTATATTTTTTGTGATTAGGACGTACAAGAATATTTTTTCTTTTCTTTTTTAATAACTGCTTCTTAAAAATATCGATGATTGACAATAATATATCCTGTTTTTTTTAAAGTAACGTTTTTATATATTTTTAAATCATTGTTGCATTACGGATACACCATCGTCATCATTATTTTGATTTAGTTCTTCTTGTTGTAAAATAGCATTATATCCAGTGTTCCTTAATTAAGATGTTGCCACTGATGCAATATATGATATACCTTAATAGATAAACGAAAATAAAAGTTAGAATAAAATTTGAAAAAAAGAAAGAAATAGATGCAAATTAAAAACAAAGCTGCTCTACTATCCAACCCCACCCAATCAAATAGTCGAATAAAAAATTGGCAAATTAACTTCCTAACTGGTAATGGCGGTCTTAGAATATGAACCGTTCGTTATACATAATTTTCCCGCTATTTCCATCTCGTGTAAAGATATGCGCAAATCAACCCTGTTTTCGTCGTCTACCGCGCCTTTCCTTTTCATTCTTCATAGGTCAGCATTATATCATTAGCACGACGCAGAGATTTTGGATTTGCTAAGGCTGAGACCGACACCACCTCCCCTTTCTCTCTCGTACTCTTTCCGTCCGTTACTCCCTCTATTACTGGCTTTCTGTAAAAATCTCAGCATTTCCTTTAAATCGTTCACGCTGATTTGATTCATCTCTTTTTCTTCCCTTTTCTCTCTTTAATGTTTTTCTAATTTCTCATGTCATTATATTACCCCAATCTTTTTCTATATATAAAGTAATATGGCCTCGTTGGGTATGTTGGCTTACCGGCAAAAAGAACCAAAAACAGACAATATATATTGCATCGAAATGAATACATACGATAGTTGTTTTCATTTATCACACCGATATTACCATCAAAATGGATCACTTTTATTTTAATCAAGAATATCACATTGCCTTTTGAAATACTGTAAATATAGTAGAGAGAAAAAACAAAAACGTCGTATTTGTATAACTATTTTAAACAGTAGATGGATATTTGATATTTTGGATTTCCTTATTACACTTTCCATTAAGTCAGAACATTTTTATATACTTTATCATATATATATATATATATATATATATATATATATATATATATATATATATATGCAATAGATTTGTTGATATTAGCAGTAATTAATCGAAGTAATTCAATTATAAATATAACAAATGGAAACAAAACTTTTCTTGGTCTGACACTGCTCGTAACGTGGCTGTTGTAAAGTAAGTAGTTTACTTTACGATGACCAAGTCCCAACCCATTAGCGACCAACGTTTCTTTTGTTTTATAATTCAATGAAAAAATTGTAAGTAAAAAAAAAAGATCACACGCACGATCAAACATTCAAATTGATTTTTCCTTCTTTTAGTTTCTTGACGGTATCTTATTACAGATAAATAATTTATGTTTCTGAATTTTTGCGATGAGGATTGATTATTCAGACTATCGTTCTCATCTTGAGTGTTATTCTCACAACTTTTCGGTTGAAAAATTGTGAGTATAACACTCAATATGAGAACAGTAGTTCGAATAATCCAAATAATTTAAAAAATACCAAAATGTTAAAATCTATTTATATGAATTATGTTAATGTTTACTTAGTGATTCTCCAGATTAAACTCTATATTGCTCTTAAAAGAAAATACCACAAAAGCTTTATTATGTACTTTCCTGTTAGAGTTAAAAAAAGACATTACATTAAAATTTACGGAAATTCAACCAGCATTTTTGTTTTTAAAAATAACTTTAAGTTTTATTATAAAAAAACTTTTTTGTAATTGTATCAATTGATATAAATACACTCACACACACACACACACACACACACACACACACATATATATATATATATATATATATATATATATATATATATATATATATATATATATATATATATATTTCTCCTAGGAAAACAGGAAGGCGTATACAGATAAACAGCAGCTACGGCGTGCTTCCCTTTTTATCCTCAGTTTCTTCTCCCCTCACTTCAGATGAGAGACAGCAGATTACACATACACCCCCCCCCCACACACACATATATATATATATATATATATATATATATATATATATATATATATATATATATATGTAAATACTAGCAAAACCGACCCACCTTCCGAGCAGTAATTAATTTGTAGGGTGCGTATAGTTGAAAAAAAAAAAAAGTTTTTACTAAGAGATTTCCAAAGTTTTAACAACACACTTTTATACATTTGTAGATAAACACACTCAGCTAAATTACAACCTCCTTTTAAAACAAATGAGATTCTACTTTTTAGGTTAATTCAAACTTATTAGGCCAGTTAACTAATATTTTTAACATTATCTCTAATTCCGACTAGACAGGTCGTAAAACAACACGTTATCCACTTTAAAAGTGGACTACCCTCCCCGAAAAAAGAATTTACACACAGAATACATCTCCAATCGTAAAAAAATAGTTAATGCCATAAAACCCTAGCATCGCCCGGAAATAAACGATTATTTGAAGTTAAATTTGATTGTTTTCTATTTCCGCCATGTTTTTTACAGTATTCACACGCACTCGCCTTAAAAGTAGAATCGAATTCAATCCAGGGGGGGGGGTGTAAGTGAATGTGTAAATTTACAATAATACCCACACTTCTAACATTTTATTTATACCTGAAAAAATAAGGGATTTATTTACTTATATTATTTTTAATTGTTTATTAAATTTTCACGGGAAAGGTGAACACACCAAACATCAATTGCTTAAAATTAGAATAAAAAAAGAAACGTATAGTTAAATAATTATCAGATTTAAAAGAATAAAATATGAGTAAATTTCTAGATTAAAACCCTTTATTAATCCCCGCCCCCATAACAAATGAGATTCTGCTTTTGTTGAGCTATTGCGTGTAACCACCATGGAAACGGAAAGAAGACAAACACAAATATTTCAGAATTTAGAGACAGGGAAAGTTTCATATATATCAAACATAAAATGTTCACCAATTTCTGAGCCATTCTATCTTTTTACGGAAGTTACCCAATTTTTTTAGCACAAACACTAAGTCCGAGTTCCAAGGTCACAAGAACACACGTAATCGCTTGAAAATTACACCGCCATCCAAAAATAAAACAAAAAAGGCAGCGGAATTAGCTCTTATAGCAAAAAAGAATTCAGTTAATGCCCTAAAACTGGGTCAGAAATGGGGTATCATTTTACATTGAATTTATATACGAAAAAATTCCCCTACTTTAAATTCTAACCTAATCGTTTTTCTTCTTTCCTTCAAGTTTTTCAGGGGTCTCGCCCGTAAGCCACTAAAAACAGTAGAATTTAATTTGGGCGGTGGGAGATTTAGTGAAGGATTTTTTTTTCGTAATTTCGACAGATCGGTTCTACTAAACTTTTGTTTCTATTTGTCAATGAGAATAGCCAAAAGTTATTTGTAAACATTAAACAATTGTTAAGTGTGTTTTTAAACTTTAAAACAGAGCATTTAATTAGCTAATAAAAAAATTATTTATTTTTAAGCAAAACATAAGAAATGCAACAAAAGGCGGGAGAGAAAGGAGAGAGCGGAAGCTAGCAAGACAGCCACACTGTTCCACCCCTCTCCTTTCTCTCTTTGCTTACGCCCTGCTCGTAGCGAACGCTGATAGAAACTTAAGGTATTTTAGTCATTTATTTGATTTATTTATTAAATAACTTTAATTAATTAGTATCACGAAACTACTGCATATTGATAGTAAAAATAAGCCAATGCAATTCAAAATTAATAATACCAAACGTTAATTAATTATTAACTGTTTAAAAATAGTTACGCAAATTAGGCATCCAAATAGTACTCTCTTAATTGTTTATCTGTACTATACATATAGAATGTAATAATATCGTATTGTATATTTAAACAACAATGGCCCGTTTTAATGGTAATATAGAGATGATGAATGAAAAAAGATTCGCTATATATATATATATATATATATATATATATATATATATATTCTACAGACTATCCAAAAAAAATGAAACAACAACTTTAATTGGGATTTACTTTACTTTGCTTCTAAAATCGCTTAATAAATTCGGCACGAAATTGTAAGTTGCACGTTTATTTATTTTTTCTTCATTCTCAAGTACGTTAATTTAAATTAACGTAAGTGGCGACTTCTCGGGGCCGCGTGGATATAAGCGTTAAGCTTTGGATTCTCGGCAGAATCTACGTACTGTGTTCGATCACATGCAACCGTCTGCAACCGCCACACCTGCACTGATGAGGGTAGAACACCCGAAACGATATCGTCTGTAGGTATAAATACACTTTAATATAAAAATATAATATATATATATATATATATATATATATATAATATATATATATATATATATATATATATATATATATATATATATATATATATATGTATATAAATATATATATGCATATATATATATATATATATATTAAACTGCATTTTACATTTTTTTTTAATGACTCAAAGCTTCTTTAGACTATATATTGGGTATTTAGATCTGTATGGCTAGGTTTCCTTCCTCTTATCTAATTACTTTTCTGGTACCAAAGGTACTTAAGCTTTATTTTTTATTTATTTTTTAATGCAACTTTGATTCCTATATAATTTTATTGCTAGCTACCATATTGCAGAATGGTTCTTGGATGTAGTGTTTAGATAGTATTATTATTATTTTTTATTTTTATATATTTTTTTATTATTGTTTTAATTAATGTTATTTGATATGCAAATTACTATATCATACGGTAGTCTAAAGGATAATATATTATTATAATTATTTTATCATTATTATTTATTTATGTATATATTAGTGATATTTTAAGCTGAATTATTTCGACACTTGATTATTGGGGAAATGGTCGTATAATCAGTACCATTGGAGAGCCATGAATATTATAACTGTCCTGTTTTTAAATCTCCGAAACAGTTACATGGTAAACAGCTGATGCCCCCCGTGTTAATATTAGACGCTTAAGGTCTCCTGTTTTTGTTTCACTCTTAGATAATTAACGCCCTCCATTTTTTTATTTTTTTTATTTTTTTTTATTTATTAATTTTCCAACGAATGTTAAGTCTGCAATATCTTGGATTTAGTTAGTTTGTCTGGGAATTTAAACTGCATTTTACATTTTTTTTTTAATGACTCAAAGCTTCTTTAGACTATATATATATATATATATATATATATATATATATATATATATATATATATATATATATATTTCTGAGTTTATATAAAGAATATTTTTTTTATAGTATATATTCCTTATTATATTATCCCAATTGTTTCAAATATATTTGGCCTATCGGTTAGCGACGTTGGATTGGGGTTGAAAAATTCTTGTAATCTAGGGTTTCGAATCGTGTGACCGGTAGTGAATAGTCATACTTCTATGCTGATGAGTCTTGATTGAAAAGAAACGAAACGTATACGTCCATAGATAAATAAACAATAACAAATATTTTTTTAATATATATATATATATATATATATATATATATTAGTACATGTATTATATTTGTTTCTATATATGTTAATTCATTTAAACTCCAGTGTTTATAAAAAGTTCTTAATAACAAGTACAGCTGTATTTAGTATAAATTGTCATTTATACAAACATTATTGGTTACCTGTGTGTATATATGTTTCAGTTGTCCTCTGAAATAGAGAGTAAACTTCTTCATACCGAAATAAACATTCAAATTAATTTGAATTTCTATTTCGCTCTGAAGAAATTGACTCTCTATCGCAGAGGACAACTAAAACATATATGCATATATGTAACCAATAATGTTTGTATAATTAAAAATGTATACTATATATATATATATATATATATATATATATATATATATATGTGTATACTATATATAAATATATGTGTATACTATATATATATATATATATATGTGTGTATACTATATATATATATATGTGTGTATACTATATATATATATATATATATATATATATATATATATATTTATATATATGATAAGTCGATGAAAAATAATTAGACTTGCAAACGGAAGCAAATCATAATCATCGGTTGTTCAGAACAAAGACATTAAGTGAATAATAACATTTATTTTTCTTCTCTTTCATTCCTTAAGTCAGGCTTTTCAAAGATTAAAATCTTATCATCAGAGGAAGTTAATGATGGATTAGTTGACAGATGAGGACAGTCAATATTCGAAATTTTAAAAAGTTTTCAAAAAGTTAAAATGTTTTGTTCTTTTAATTCAAACGGGTATGTTCCAATGTAAAAGAGTGTCACTAAAAACGGAAATCCAAGTGGTATGGGGTTCAGATATATTGGTAAATTCAGAAGAATCCGTGCAAAGATCCAACGATGACGCTTCCACCCAAGTTTGTAGTCTGTGGATGGAGGATTAAATAAAATTGGCCATGTTGAGAAAACGTGAATCTTCCTGTTTTCTATGAAACGTATTCAAAGGCAATATATATATATATATATATATATATATATATATATATATATATATATATATATATATATATATATGTATATATATATATGTATGTATTTGGACGCTATTAAGTTCATAATAATTAATGAAAAGTCCGCTATTTAAAGTTCGTGAAAGATGACAGCATCCTAGTCGCATAATTGTAACTCTGCAAACAAAGCGACGAGAAATATTCACTTAGTTTATAGAGAATGTGCAGAGGAAGATTTTAAAAAGTCAAAAAAAAAGTTCGCGCTTTTAAATGAAGATCTGTCAAAACATCTAGTTGAGTTTGATGAAGAGATTCCTGAATCCTGAAGACCGCTTCGTCTTATTTTCGAAATCCAAGACCGAGAGGGAAGACACGTATTTAATAGCCATCTACAAGATTTTTATTATATTTTAATTGATGTTACATTTTCAATCAAACAAATAACATTAATTGTCTACTAGCGTGACCGTGACTTATATAACGAAATCCACATTTTTCGAACAAGGGAGGAGTAATGAGACTGAGTTTTCTATATTTTAGAACGCAAGGGGAGACTTATCAAATATATTAGCTTAAATAAAGTTTTAACACGATTTGCAGGCCACAATATATAAGAAAATGTGTTATGTACTTAAACATTATTCTAATGAAATGCCAATGTCGCCATTCTTCTTAGCAACTTGAAGTTACTTTCAAACATCAAAAACTAGCGCCAGTATCTTCTAAATCATTGACATAATTACTTTACTTGATTATCATATGTTACGCTAATCTTATCTGCTCTGTGGTGAGTAAAGTTATGCAATAGATGTAGTCCTAGTATCTAATCACTGACGTCGTCTGCTACATTACTTAGGGTGTAGATATTAATTCAAGTTATATAAGTCTACAAAACGCGAAAAATAATCAATTAGGAATACATTTTATTTTTAAATTAAAAAATTTAAATCTATTCAAAGAGAGCTAACAACGAAGATTCATTTAAGTATTTTGTATGACATTTTAAGTTCTATGGCTTGTTTCGTTTAACACTCAGTTTGGGTCTTCTTTTCCAGAGATTTTTCCTGAGTAGAACTCGATTCTAAAAGATTCCCATCTTTCGTTTTAATGATAACTTTCTTGAAGTTCATGAGTGTATACGTTTGCTCCACTGCTTTGTTTACTTCTTGTAAAGCCTGTTCTCTCTGTTAATCACAATACTTTCTCACACCTGAGGCTTCTATCTATCTCAATAAATCTACTATCAGACCTCGTATGGAGTAGTGTTGTCGTACTTTGGCTGGTGATTCTCTGTCCTATTTGAAGGTTCTTGGAAAAATTAAGAAGCGTACCTGTAATCTTCTCTGACCCTTCTAAGAAGTAAGGTGTTCATCGTAGACTCTTCGATACGTACTTTTCAGAATCCTGAATTTATTCTTTGCTTCCTTTGGTCTAGTCGTCTTAATAAATTTGCGGTTCTTATACCTCGTTCAAATATCTTCTTTCATAGAACTGTGGACTTGTAGAACTCTCTTCGTACTGACTGCGTTCCTCCTACTCTTAGCCATAGTCTTTTCAAGACTAAGGTCAATATGCATCTCACGTCTATACGCTAATCATCTTTTGTTCAGTTCCTTATAGCAGGTGGTTTCATACGTTGTCTGCAGCGACTTCAATAAAAAAAAACTGTCATTACTTAAATTCTGTATTTTGGTCTTTCTTTTTTCTCTTCCCGGTTTAAGTAACAGACGCAATAAAATCACACGACGGTTAACACCATTACTTATCTGGGATTTGATTTAGTTTCTACAGTAATCTACATCAGATAAAGCTAAATAAATTCCATCTTCCAGACCAACCACTCAGAGGCAAGAACTCTCTTGGTTTTCTGTCACGTACACCTTCCCATATTGCAACCACCAGAACACGTTAGCGTAACTTAACCTTTAATAGAAAGTCTTATTGCTTTACTTAAACTAACGCGGATGTTTTCGTTTCTAACGTTATGTTTAAACACCGACATCTAATCTTGCTTCCGTAACACTTATAACAACCTTTTAAGACCTATCTAATTAAACAGACAACTGGATCAATCAAATACATGTCTAGTCAAAAGTTTGTAAATTACAAAAATATGATATACATTCCTCAGCAAATATCCACGTGAAGACTAATTATTTCACCAATCCTTTTCTTTAATAACCATTGAGTTTCCCCAACATATATCTGATGACAATTACTGCATGGGATTGTGTATATTCCTGCATTAGATGTGGGTTTAAAAAATAATTTGTTGTTTTTAATGTTTGTTGTACAGTGTGTGATGTAGTTTGCATTGTCCGCATTCATATTTTAATTTATAGTGTTGCGAATTATTGTATTATTGCCATGGGTAGGTAAGAGAACATGCCTATTTATGTGTTCGCTTTTTTTCATCGCATTTAATATGAAATATGTCAGGAATTGCAATGTTTTCAATGAATTTGTGGTGTATTTTAGTTATTGTGGACTACATATTCTGAAGGAACGTAGGACTAAGAATTTTCGTGCCTGTTTGTATTTTGTTGTTATGATGTTAATAAAATGTATTTAGTTGTTTTCGTGAGTGGTTTTGCGAATCACTTTAGAAGAAAAGCTATCATCTAAATTGTTTCACAAAAACGATTATACACCTTTTTATTCAAACCATAGCAACAAAACACAAACACTGAACATTCTCTCATAAATAGGCATATTCTATTACCTACAAATCTCAATAATACAATAAGTTGCAAACCTCTAAAAATAATTAGGAATTTTGAAAATACATCACAAACTATAAAACAATTATTAAAAACAACGAAACATTAAACAAAGAATCTAATGTATTTATATACACAATCTAATGCAGTAATTGCCATCACATATACGTAGGGGAAACTCAACAGCAACTAAAGAAAATGCTTGGTGAACATGAAAGAGATATAATAAATAACATTTGTCTGAACATGATTTTCACCAATGCATTACAACACGATCATTCTTTTAATTTTTTTTTGGGGGGTGGGTGGGGGGTGGCTCAAGAATCGTATAATTCATTTAAAATAAATATCGGCGAAGACTTCTTGAATTATCCCTCATTAAAACCTCTTACATAATTACACAACTTTATGGTTTCTACAATTTATCTCGTTTAATCAGTAAATTTATTTTATCCGAACAGAACTCGAATTTAGATCCAGGTTAGCTATTTTTTACCACACTCCCAACATACTTTACACAAAATATCGATAATGAAATAAATAAATAGCAAACACAAAATAAATATATATAAATAAAAAACATCTGTTTCATTTCATAAACATATTACAAATTTCATCTATTTTAAAAATATTCTAACGACTATTTTTCTCAAATCAATAATTCCAAGAACATCGTGAATTAAATATTTTTGTTCCTTTTTTTCATTTTCCATATATATGTGTGAGTGTTTATATATATATATATATATATATATATATATATATATACATACATATATTATATATATATATACATACATATATATATATATATACATATATATATATATATATTTAATATTAATACATTACTCTCTCACCCTTATATCTTATTTTTCTAATCTCCCCCATCACTATTTCCTTATGCGACAATTATATGCAACCTCCATTTCTCCTGCTTCGATAACAACCTATTTGACCCCAATAAACACGAGGCACGAATCCACCTTCCCTCATCGTTCAAATAACTCCGACCGCTACCAAATATGTCCTTATTATTTTGCAATGAGCGTCGGGCGACTCAATAAATCTATCGTTTTATCGATCTTATGTTCGTGCAATTATTAATTATGATTAATTGGCTGTATTTATAAGAAATATTGTCTGACGACATATGGTTTTCTGAGCTTGATTTCTACATGAAATCTGGACAGGCATGCAGCGTCGGTGGCCCCAGTCATGGAGGCATGAAACAAAGTGTCGGTTAGGATGGTCGTTTGGAGTAGGCCGCTCGATTGGTATTACAACTTAAGGACAAAATGATTATGGCACATAAAGACTTCAACTAAAAGGTAGTATAATAATGAAACAAAAACGCACCAAGTGAGAATCTATTTCACTACACTCGCTACTTAAAACATGAAGAAGCCCTCCGTAAGTAATCGTTGTACGCCAGATTCTATTTACCTTCCCCTTTGAATATTTCCACACATAAACAAAGTAAAAACTTTGTTTATTCGTCAAATAAATCGAATATTCAAAACAGCTTTCTCTTCTCTTTCGTCGCGATGTGTT
>OY744517.1:151941881-151949381 GCA_963556195.1 Sepiola atlantica | reverse complement strand
TATTCATTTTGGATTTCTACCCTGTGGATTTTTAGCCTACCTGGATTACTATATATACATATATATATATATATATATATATATATATATATATATATATATATATATATATATATATATATATATATATATTAGGGGAGGTCGATTTTGAAACTGTAAATTATCGCACTCGAAGAAAGTTGCCAAATAATGTCAAAAGTTACCACAAGAAATATTTTTCTTCAAAACTTTGTATTTATTTGAGCATTGCAACTTTAAGATCAAATAAATCGAGATTTTTTCTCACAGCCTAGATTTCACCGGCAGATGTGTCGCCTTAAATTAAACCCGGGTTTTAACAAAAAAAAGTAATACATTACTTAATAATAAATATTTTAAAGTTTATTATTCCTTTTCTTAAGAAATTAAATGTACATATTCAAATTAAAAAGGAATAAAATACTATAATATTTAATTTTATATATAAATAATTATTTATTTACATAGGCGTTTTATTTATTGGATATTTTTATGGTATTCACCGGTTGAAAATTCAACGAGCGAATTTGAATTCACGTGTTGATTCTGTTATCACAAATATATATCGAATTGTCGAGCGCTGGCTTATCTAATCCCATTTTCCCGACCTTTTGTCACACCTTACCTTGTGGGAGTTAGATAAATAAAAACTAGTTCAGCCAGGGGTTTTTACCCCACCAAATAAACCGGTATCGTCCGGGTCTTTGGGTCTGGTTTCACGCCTGTCTATTGGGGCTTGTCCGTCCTGTGCATTTCTAGGAGGTGCACCTCCCAGGTTTTGCCTTCCCTCTTTGGGGAGGAGTAAGTTTATTGCTTACTGTCTGAGGCGGCCCTACCGGGGAATGCCGATGGAGCTGCCCAGGCAATTTTTAAATTGCCAGAGTGCTCACCTCTCGAGCACTGGCTTTCTCATCCCACTTTCCTGACCTTGTGTCAATCTTACCTTGTTGGAGGTAGATAAATAAAATCTAGTTCAGCACGGGGTTTTTACCCCACCAAATAAATCGGTATCATCCGGGCCTTTGGGTCTGGATTTACGCCCGTCTATTGTGACTTGTCCGTCCTGTGCAATTCTAGGAGGTGCACCCTCCCAGGCTTTGCCTTCCCTCTTTGGGGAGGAGTAAGTTTATTGCTAACTGTCTGAGACGCCCCTAAAGGGGAATGGGGGAATGCCGACGGGGCTGCCCAGTCAATTTTTTAATGGCCAGAGTGCTCACCTCTATAGCGCAGGCTTATCTAATCCCACTTTCATGACCTTGTGTCACATCTTACCTTGTTGGAGGTAGACAAATAAAACTATTTCAGCCAGGGATTTTTACCCCACCTAAAATATTATATGTATTGGAGTTGATGGGAGAATGGATAAGGACACATTGATGTATAAGGAAATTGTGGATGAAAATAGACAGAGAATTATGAAAAAAACTAAGGGACCAGAACACCATTTAACTTTTACAAAAGAAACACCATGTGAAAGTAAATATATGTCACAGAGTTCTTCCTAATAGTGGTGCAACAGGTGCTGTTCATGCAGATCAAGTGGTGGATGTTTTGCATGAATTCCACAGTGAGAACAGTATCAAGGCTATACTTGTTGACAACACTAATACCAACACAGGTTGCGAAGGTGGAATGGTTGCAATTTTAGAAAAAAAACTTTTTAAAAATCTTCACACAATTGGTTGCTCTTTGCATCATAATGAACTACCTTTCAGAGCCCTTTTTAAAAACATAGATGGTTGCACAAAGGGCCCTACAACATTCAGTGGCCCTCTGGGGAAATTATGCTCAAATGATTGCCATGATTTACTCCAAATATCATTTTCCACTATTAGCAATCCTCTAGAGTCAATTTTTAAAATTGATGAAATACATGATCTTAGTTCTGACCAAAGACTCCTTTATGAATACACAGTAGGTATTTCTAGAGGTAAGGTTGACTCTAGATATACCTCCTGAAAAATTGGTCCTTTAAACCAAGCAAGATGGTTAACTTTGGCCATCAGGCTCATGTGTTTATGGACTCGTGGTGCATACCCACAAAGGCATACAACAAAACTACACTATGTAGTAAATTTTATTGTAAATGTGTATGCCACTTCTTGGTTTGAAATTAAAAGAAATAGTAAATTCCACAATCAGCAAGTGCACATTTTTAATATGATCCAGAGGATTAAGGAGCAGCCTCAGGAAATCCAAGATACCACATTTAGAAATATACAAGGTAATACATTTTGTTTACTGCCTGAAAACTTTCTATATTCCATGGTTAAATCTGAGGAGATTGAAGTAAGAGAAGAAGCTTTAAAAAGAATTTTGGCCATTAGGTAAGTAATATTTATTCATATATCTCTGACTCAATTATTTATTCCAATTTATAGAATGATTTTTAAAGATTTTATCTAATTTCACCATAATTATTAAAGCAGTACAGATTGGAATTTTTTAATAATTCAATTAATTAATTTGTTCTTTCAGGAGTGAGGAGTCAACCAGAAAAAGATTAAAAAGAATACCACCTATTAATTTTAATGCCACACATTGGACACAATTAATAGATTTAAAATTATACTGCATTTTTGGCATTCTCAGGGCGTGGAATGGGCAGTTAAGTTAATAACAGAAGCTTCACAAACTGTATATGGTTTTGAAGCAAGGCATCAACACATTACAGCCAAAGTTTTGAGTCAGAAATTGAGACCAGCATTTTTGTCTAAGGGGTCTCATATGGAGCAATTTGACTCTCAATATTAAGCTCCATTAAAATAGTGTTAGGTTTTTCCTTATTTCTTTGCTTGTTATATTTTCACTTATAACAGAAAAAAATCATTTTTTTACGTATTCAAATATTACTGTTTAATTCATAACGTTAAAAGGTAGTTTACAAAAGCAGATACTGAAAATGAGGGGGGGGGGCAAATTTTCAATTTGAAGATTTCTTTAATTAATATTATTTTTATAAAATAAAAGGACATTCCCTGATTTTAAATGCACAATTTATTTGGTTTTCACACCAGTATTCAAGCAAATCTTGCAAAAACGAGGAATTTTCAGTATATTCTTGGCTACGATCTTTGATACCAAACGCTCAAAAAACCGCTGAAGTTTTTGATCTAATTTTTTGCATGAGTATTTAATACGTCTATATACAACTTTCGGTACGTGCCTTTTTTTAATATTTAAAAAATAGTGTAAAATCGACCTACCCTAATATATATATATATATATATATATATATATATATATATATATATATATATATATATATATATATATATATATATATATATTCCCTCCAAAACCAAAATACTACACCCCAGCACACTTCTTTTTATATAATACTCCTGATTATATACTCCTGAAATTAATATAAATATACCTAATCAATACTATCAACATAACTAGGAGTACAACACCACTATTTTCGCAATTATAATTATACTTTCCCCCAAACCCTTTACTACAGCCAAAGCCAGCACACTATATGCTTCTCCAATATCAATATCAATACAGAAAATAATATTCCCAGCAAAACCAACCAATAGTCACATTAATTGACACTAACTTTTACCATCTGTATAGCATCCACACGTATATTAGATCCACTTTCTCTCCAATAAATGTACACATCCCGAATTACATAAGCTCTTTTAATACCAATAATACGATCCACCTTACATATTTAACATCTCTTATTAGGAAGCTTAAATCTAAAAACATACCATATTTCTTTGCATCATGCAAACATAGAAGTAGATATAAGTATAACCAGTTTGTTAACCTTAATGACAGACCCCGTTATATAATTAATAATATCCATACAGCTATACCGTATTAATAATCCTTGAATAAGGCCGAATTTCATATCGTCAATAATTCCTTTCTTAAATCTACTAAACTTTTACCTTAAAATTATTTCACCCTAATTCACTTAAACCCCATTTCTTCATAGTCACTATATAACTATAAACAATTATTTTTAAATTTAAATTCAAGAAAAAAAAATTCTTTATTATTACCATTTAATGTTAACTCTTATCATTAAGTTAATTGTTTTTACTTATTTATCTATCCTATGAAGGAAGAATCTTCCCCTGCTTTGCGTCGTCTTTCTGTTCGTATTCCCTCTTTTATATGTCCTATTCTTACCATATACAATCATTATTCCCCTTCAACCCGAATTAAATTAATTTATATCTTAGTATTTAACCTTAATTTTAGATGTTTGTCCTCTCATTATTCCATTACTCATAAGTATATTCATTTTTATATATAAGTATATATTTTTTTTATCTCGTTACATCTTTATATTCTTATAGTAACCATAATTATTCATAGTCTAATCTTATCTCCCATACTAACCCATACTTTCCATTATTCCTTTTGAAAACTACTTAATTTTCACACTTCATTTAACCCCTATCCCCCTACCGTTACTCTATAATTATTATTTATTATATTAACTATTTATTATTAATATGTATTGGTCTTTACTGTATGTAATTATTCGTTTTTATTTGCTATATCATTCTTCTATTCATTAGGAACTCCCATGAATTATTTTCTTATATTTACTTACTCTACTCACCCTTTTGTTCTTGGCCTTTTAGCTAAGATCAAAGTTTAGTATCTGTTCCGATAGATACTGCACCCCATAGACTGGTATTGTCTTGGTTTTCGGGGCTTGATTTACGCCGGTCTATGGGTCTGTCCTATGCAGTTCTAGGAGGCCCACCCTCCCAGGCTTCGCCTCTCTTCTTTGGAGAGGAGTAAGTTTATTGCTTACTGCCTGAGGCGCTCCTACCGGGAAATGCCGACGGGGCTGCCCAGACAATTTTTAAACCCCACTTTCCCGACCCGACCTTGGGTCACATCTTACTTGTGGGAGTAAGATAAAAACT
Organism: Sepiola atlantica; assembly: GCA_963556195.1. Lineage (NCBI taxonomy): Eukaryota > Metazoa > Mollusca > Cephalopoda > Sepiida > Sepiolidae > Sepiola > Sepiola atlantica. Next base: position 151,944,462 of record OY744517.1, on the reverse strand, counting down.
GGCCTTGTGCCTAACTCCTGGAGAGGAGTAAATCAATACTCACCCTTTCTCTTCTTCCTTTTCTATATTTATAATCTCAAATTCCTAAACTCAAATTTAATTGTTAATTATATTAAACGCATAATCAGTATCCAATAATATTTAAGTATTATCCCCTAAATCCATATCAGTATACTCATAATCTTTTTATATATGCTACTAATCTATTTATATAAGATCATCATTAAAGCCCAATCTTTTTACTTTTGTATTTAACGCATCCCCAATATCGAATATCTTAATACTCCACCGTAACTCCCTATCCTATACATTAAACACACAACGTTTAATTTTGTTTCACTTAAAACAATTACTCTACGTTTACATTAGAAGACTAATATCTTGGAAACTCAATAGATTTATTTTCCTTTTAACAGTACCGGTAATATAATATCCAACATAGCTAATTTCCTTTATATACATTCTTAAATTTTATATTTTGTATAACTATTTACTTAAATACTATATTGGTTCATTATATTACAATATAATTACATTTTGTCCTCTACCTAACCTCTTTAATGTGACATTCCACAATAATATTTACACCTACCCATACTTATATGTAAATGCAACTTGCGATTTAGTAATTATTTTCATCTTAATAAAAATTACCGATCAATCTAAATTTTAAAACAAACTCCAAACCTTTTTCTATCACATTCAATTATAAAAAAACTCAGCTTTCTCATAGGAAAAAAAAACAACTTTCAAATCAGTTATATCAAATATGTTTTTTTTCGAAAATGACAAATTTATCTCCTTTTAAGTGCTAATTGACGTTTTGCAGTTCAAATATATAACTAATTCTTATATTGATAGAAAATATTTTACGTGGATATTAATTATATTTTCATGAAATAACTATTTAAATTTCTAATATAAACTGTTTCTCGCTTTATTGCAGATCATAATATTGTTAATAACTTCAATAATATAAATCGCACAAGTTTGAAATTTTGCACACTGAAAGAGTGCTCCAAAGCAGGTAGGATACCAACATACTTTACAAATCTAAACTATATTTCTAAAGTTATAGACATGTATGCATTTGTTAGCCATTTTTACTTTTTCTCGCTTTATTGCAGGTTTGTAAAAATGCCCAAAGATCGACGTTTGATTGCTACTGAAAGGCAAAGGGTTGTAGCTGGCCTTGCAGAAGGACTGACACTTCTGGATTTAGCCAAGGAACTGGGAAGGGATAAGAGAACCATTGGTTTCCTTTGTGGAGAATCCCAACAATGCACCAAGGAAAGATAAGGGTACAAAACGGAGCATTTTCCATCGCAATATGCGAAAAATACGCAGACAGATCATTACGGAACCAAATGGCACTAGCGCCTTCATTTTTGGCAAAGCTGGCGTTGTTCCATGTCTGGAATAACATTGTTGATGTTGCTAGTAGCATAACACCTTCCCAAATCAACAAATTGACTTCATCTGTTGATGGGAAACTGCAGAGGGTAATTTCAAGAAATGGGAGATTTATTGATAAATGATTCAATTTTGTGGTGCATATCTGGTGATGTCTTCCTTACATTTCATTCAGATTGTTACTTATGATTTAAATGATTAAAATAATTAACCCTGCTAAGTCAATTTTTTTTATCACCTATGGACTGTATTTTAAAAAACCTGCAATGAAGCTAGAAACAGTAAAAATGGCTAACAAATACATAAATGTCTATAACTTTAGAAATATGGTATAGATTTGCAAAATATTTTGGTATTTTACCTACTTAGGAGCACTCTTTCAGTGTGCAAAATTTCAAACTTGTGCGATTTATATTATTGAAGTTATTAACAATATTATAATCTGAAATGAAGCGAGTTTATGTAACTACGTAACTATTCTAATTGGCTATATAAATATATATATATATATATATATATATATATATATATATATATATATATATATATGTATATATATACATATATTTCCTACTTAAACTCAATTCTATACCGATCTGCTTAAATATGTTAGTTCTTTTATCCGTTGATTTAAGCAGCTTAGATTTTTTTACTTTCTTTCAACATTGCAATATAATTTCTTACATGGACTATTTCAAAATTTAACTTTTAACTACAATTTTAATGTTTTAAATAAAACATAATATATATTACATACGAAATCGAACTTATCATAGCATCTAATGTTTTGAGTTACTTAAAATAAAGCAAAAACAATATAATTATTCTCTGCAAGTTTTTCCTTAGTTTTAAATCGATAGTTTTTCATTTATTATTATTAATATTTCTTTATTTTTATTTTTATTTTTCAGTATTTTTTCGGTATTATCTGCAATATTACTTATTTATTGAGTATATCTATTACTAGATGTTTAAAATAGTTTTTTATTTCCTAATTTAAATTGCTAATTTTATTTGATTTTATCTTACTTAAATACTCAGTTAACTTTAGTTTATAACGTATAGAATTTAAGATTCCATTAATCATAGGATACATTATTATAAAAATAGGTAACTAAATAAACGGTATACTGAAAAGAACCAAATTATTCCTTATAAACTATACAGG
>OY744517.1:151906881-151936881 GCA_963556195.1 Sepiola atlantica | reverse complement strand
CTTTTTTAAGAAACGGCTTGAAAGCTTTATTTCTAGTGTTGCCACCTATTGTCGATCTAGCCTAAGTATTATAACATTTTTCATTGTCAACTTGTCTTCAAACATTACTTAAACTTTAATATTACTTACACCTTGTAGCTAGCATAATTGAAATAAGGTAATATGTTATTCAACTGGTTTTGGACTGAACTTTATTTTTTTTGAAATAGCAAATAATATATATATATCTATATATATATATATATATATATATATATATATATCTATATATTTGTGTTATAGTGGAATAATTCCAGGAGGAAATCCGGGTATGAGAGCTCAATGTAGTAAACAGAGCAATAATAAAATATAATAACACGAAATCACATAATTGTCGATGCAATAATTTATTTCAACCGTTCGGTTTTTTCAAGCATCACTCAGACAATTACATTTTTGAGACTGATAGAAAATTGAATTTCCCTACTACAGTTCCAATACAATCATAGATGGTGGTAGTAGCAACCAATTTGATACATCTTTTATAGAGAGGGGGAAAATTTAAAACTTATATTTAACTATGGCGGGCGAAGGGGAGGGATCTTTAAGTTAATCAACTAAAAACTGCCATGTCAAAATTATGACACATACGACTTGGCGATATCAACCATATAGGCAATTTTACTCACGCGCATACACAAAACTAAATACGCACACATCATATGCGCACTCACATACATAATCTCACTCGCACATTATCATAACTAAACATAATCACATACGCAACTTTTATTCATCTCTAGCCAGAATGCGTCCGGCGAAACTCGTGTTCTCAAATTCGGTTAGAGAAAAGAAAGAAAGAAACAATTAACAGGCACAGAGAAGATATAGACAGACCGCGTGTCATAAATTCTCAGTCCGTCTGGGTTCCAAGAAAGAGAATCTAATTGAAATAAGATTACACGCACATACATATATGTATACATACAAATCCATACGCACATACACACACATATATACACATACACACCCACACATATACATATCTATACACATATACATATACACACATATATACATATATATATATATATATATATATATATATATATATATATATATACATACATGAATACACCTATATATATCTCTGAATCTATTTGAAATATTGACTAAATGCATACGCATGTAGTTGTTCACACATGTAGACATACATACACATACATACACACACACATATATACATATACGCACATATACACACATATACATACGCACACATACATATATATCCACACACCTACACACAATATTTACATAACACTCTATATTCTTACTGATGTAATATGAGTTCTAAAAATTAGTCTTACCTTATTTATATTTTAGATTAATTTGATAATCTATTATTATAAATATCATGCGGGGGGGGGGGGTTATCGTACCTAATGTTATTCAATTTGGTATCTTCACCGTTGTAATTCTAGAGGCCCATCGGATTACTAATTCAAGTCTAATAATGTCTATTGGTAATATTTGACATTTATACTTATATTAATTCAAAAACTAGTGTATTACCTGCAGAAAAAATTTTCATACCACTATCTTATTTTAAGTAAATAATAAATATCCGCGTACACACAAATACTATATACCACCAAGTCAGTAAATCTGTCTCTATCACAGATATTATTATAAATATTATGGGGGGGGGGGGGTTTACCGTAAGTAATGTTATTCAATTTGGTATCTTCACCGTTATAAGTCTAGAGGTCCATCGGATTACTAATTCAAGTCTAATAATGTCTAGTGGTAATATTTGGCATTTATATATATATTAATTCAATAACCGCAGAATTTTTTTAAAAACACTATCTTATTTTAAGTAAATAATCTGAATAAATAAATATTTCAAAATACCATTATATACGCATACACACAAATACTATATATCACCAAGTCGGCAATTCTGTGTCTATAGCAGATATTATTATAACTATTATGTTGGTGGTGGGGGGGGTTACCTTAAATAATGTTATTTAATTTGGTATCTTCACCGTTATAAGTCTAGAGGTCCATCGGATTACTAGTCGTTGATTATTTTAAATTTATATTTATGTCTGCACTTAGCCATAAGTTCATCACGTTTATTTAAGAGGTTATTTCGATCATATTTTAGGATTCTTATTTTTTCTTCTAGACATAAGTTGCATCTTTGTCTAAATCCATCTGGAATATTCGAAAAACATAAGATTGACCACGAAACCACCGGGGACCTGTTCTCATTTTTCAGATGCCACCATTGTTTAGCTAACTCCGTTTTGCTCTTGAGTTCTGGGTTATTGAAAGAGTGTTTGTGGTCATAAAAACGTTGTTTCCAGTTTCCCGCAGAGATGCCGATGTAAACCTTTTTATCCCTGTTGTTATCTTCCGGATGAATAGTGGCCTTATAAACCACACACTCAACTTTACAGTTACCGTCCAGTGGGCAGTTATTTTTCACTTGACAATTACATTTATTTACTGTGACCTTATTCTTACTAGGATTGTTAAGTAATTTACGATTATGGGTGCTGATAATTCTGTCCATGTTCTTGGTGCAAGAGTAGCTGATTTTAATGGTTTTTCTATTAAATATCTTCCTAAGATATTTTCTACTTAAAATAAGATAGTGTTTTTAAAAAAATTCTGCGGTTATTGAATTAATATAAGTATAAATGCCAAATATTACCACTAGACATTATTAGACTTGAATTAGTAATCCGATGGACCTCTAGACTTATAACGGTGAAGATACCAAATTGAATAACATTACTTACGGTAAACCCCCCCCCCCCCCATAATATTTATAATAATATCTGTGATAGACACAGATTTACTGACTTGGTGATATATAGTATTTGTGTGTACGCGGATATTTATTATTTACTTAAAATAAGATAGTGGTATGAAAATTTTTTCTGCAGGTAATACACTAGTTTTTGAATTAATATAAGTATAAATGTCAAATATTACCAATAGACATTATTAGACTTGAATTAGTAATCCGATGGGCCTCTAGAATTACAACGGTGAAGATACCAAATTGAATAACATTAGGTACGATACCCCCCCCCCGCATGATATTTATAATAATAGATTATCAAATTAATCTAAAATATAAATAAGGTAAGACTAATTTTTAGAACTCATATTACATCAGTAAGAATATAGAGTGTTATGTAAATATTGTGTGTAGGTGTGTGGATATATATGTATGTGTGCGTATGTATATGTGTGTATATGTGCGTATATGTATATATGTGTGTGTGTATGTATGTGTATGTATGTCTACATGTGTGAACAACTACATGCGTATGCATTTAGTCAATATTTCAAATAGATTCAGAGATATATATAGGTGTATTCATGTATGTATATATATATATATATATATATATATATATATATATATGTATATATGTGTGTATATGTATATGTGTATAGATATGTATATGTGTGGGTGTGTATGTGTATATATGTGTGTGTATGTGCGTATGGATTTGTATGTATACATATATGTATGTGCGTGTAATCTTATTTCAATTAGATTCTCTTTCTTGGAACCCAGACGGACTGAGAATTTATGACACGCGGTCTGTCTATATCTTCTCTGTGCCTGTTAATTGTTTCTTTCTTTCTTTTCTCTAACCGAATTTGAGAACACGAGTTTCGCCGGACGCATTCTGGCTAGAGATGAATAAAAGTTGCGTATGTGATTATGTTTAGTTATGATAATGTGCGAGTGAGATTATGTATGTGAGTGCGCATATGATGTGTGCGTATTTAGTTTTGTGTATGCGCGTGAGTAAAATTGCCTATATGGTTGATATCGCCAAGTCGTATGTGTCATAATTTTGACATGGCAGTTTTTAGTTGATTAACTTAAAGATCCCTCCCCTTCGCCCGCCATAGTTAAATATAAGTTTTAAATTTTCCCCCTCTCTATAAAAGATGTATCAAATTGGTTGCTACTACCACCATCTATGATTGTATTGGAACTGTAATAGGGAAATTCAATTTTCTATCAGTCTCAAAAATGTAATTGTCTGAGTGATGCTTGAAAAAACCGAACGGTTGAAATAAATTATTGCATCGACAATTATGTGATTTCGTGTTATTATATTTTATTATATATCTATCTATATATATATATATATATATATATATATATATAGTTCGGCAGCAAGTCACTATTTATGCAATCTTCATTGAAAACCACGGAGCTTTCTCTTTTCACAACATTTGTGTCAATCTCTTGACGCTGCGAGCAATTCTGCGGTTCTCAGGTGTTAACTGGTGGAGTATTGCACCCAGCGTTATGTCGTGGGCCATACCCCGAGCCCTTTCGGTCTCTCGACCGTCTTCAGGAGGCTGTGTCTAATAGTTACTTAGAGCCGTTATTTATAGTGTTATTATTGATTATATATCTATTAATTTACATATGTATACATATATACATATATATATACATACATCTTTATCTATTTATTTTATCTCTCTCTCTCTCTCTCTCTCTCTCTCTCTCTCTCTATATATATATATATATATATATATATATATATATATATATATATATACGCTTGATGGTGGCTTTACTTTTCAACGGATATTTTGAATAGCGAATAGCAGATTAAAGAAAAATATCGAGAAATAAGCGATTAATGTATCTGAAAAAAAGTACCTCAGAAGGCAAATAAATCCGGGAGAATAAAATGGAAGCAATATTGAATTGGATAAAGAGAAAATAATGGGGAATTCGTGGTCTGTTCGTTGGTGAAACGAACGAGCATCCCCCGCTAGTGGAGATTGGAATAACCAACTATTCAACCGGATATTTGGGTTGCAAATAACAGTAAAGCCATTGGGAAAGTTTTCCTTTTTTTCTTTCTTTCTCGAAAGGTCCCATTAGAAAAAAATAGGAAAAAAGAAGTGAAACTAATGAAACATGCTGATGTATGCAAGGATAGAAATCGTTATTTTGGGGTATGAAAAAAAGTGAGAGGGGGGGGCGGTCTTAAAGCAGATCAATAAGTTCTTTAAAAGAAGTTCGAGGAATAAGTTGTTGTGAAGACAGAAACGCCTTTTGGAGACTCTATTCCGCGACACGAGAGGAAGTTTAGATCTTGGGTTGTCGGAACATTACAGAGAGGAAGAGAGATATAGATAAAGAGATATATAAAGAGAGAGAGAGAGAGAGAGAGCAAGATGGGAAGTGAGAAGGAAATTACTTTATTGAACTCGTGTCGGTCTCAGACTGAATCATAGCACGTCGTGTTCTGTCGGTATTGACAGTTTAGATAAAGGAAAGTGAAAAATAATAAGTCAATTATAGACAGCATCTCTTAACGAAGAAAGCATATGTATCGACCGTCGTTTTTATTTCAGGTCTATATCTGCCGGACACAAATTACGTTAAATTTTTGTTTTTATTTTTTGAAACTGTGTACGTTGTAATATTAATTACTAGCATGGCCGCTAGAGATTCCACATGTGCTTACCTACAGTATTTTCTTCCTTCTGAATGTAAGAATACTTGCAATTCAGCAGAGGAGTCGACATTGGAACAATTCATTTTAAAAGAGTTTACTGGCTAACCTTGCTCTGCCGACGATGACTTAAATACATTTTCTTAATCCTAAATCATTCACTGACGAAATTGAAATTATTATCAACAACAAGGACCCTATGGAAATTCCATTATAAATTACCGACTGTCTAATCTTTTCGTCTATTAGCCCCTACAATACTTGTCAGCTATATATTTGCGACAGTTTTATGTTGATTGCCATTCGCAGCGTATCTAGTGTAATATAGTAGGTTTTTTCGTATCTGGACACTAAAGACATCGAATTTTAGTGAAATCATTCACGCAGACATTAGCATCAATTACAAAGCAGCTTAATACATAATATACTGTCGCAAATGAATTCAAAAATAAACACTAACACACACCCACCCACACACATATATATATATATATATATATATATATATATATATATATGCATACATATATATATATATACGCGTATATTTACATATATACATATATATATGTATATATATACACGTATATTCATTTATATATATATATATACACGTTTATTTATATATACATATATATATGTATATATATACACGTTTATATATATATATATATGTATATATATACACGTTTTTATATATATATATATGTATATATATACACGTTTCTATATATATATATATATACATATGTATATATATATGTATACACGTATATTTATTTATATAAAGAGAAACTAAATAAAAAAATGGTAGTTTGATCGGTACCATTGGAGAGCCATGCATATTATAACTGTCCTGTTTTTAAATATCCGAAACAGTTACATGGTAAACAGCTGATGATCCCCGTGTTAATATTAGATGCTTACGTTAAGGTCTCCTGTTTTTGTTTCACTGTTAGATACTTAATCCCCCTTTTTGTTTTATTTACTTACTATTATATTTTTTATTTATTTATAAATTTACCAACGAATGTTAAGTCTGCACTATTTTGGATTTAGTTAGTTTATCTGGAAATTTAAACTGCATTTTCTTTTTTGTTTGTCTTTTTGTTTACAATAACTCAAAGCTTCTTTAGAATATATATATATATATATATATATATATATATATATATATATATATATATATATATATATATATACGTCTATTTATTTATATATGTATATGTATATGTATATATATATATATATACACGTATATATATATATATATATATATATATATATATATATATATAAATAAATGTTTCGAGGTACAAAATTTAAAAATATATTTAAAAAGAATACGCGGAAATCTCTCTAAAGCCCTTTCGACTATCATCTCGTCAGGAGAAAATCGATAGTTTTAATTAATAATAACGTCGAAAGAAAGAGCAAAATGGGGGAATTGAGTGTGCCAAAATTAACGTTAAAGCGATTAAAATTCAATTTAATGATTTCGATTAAAAGTCGATTAAAAGGCACTACGTTAGGGGATTAGAAAAAAAAAAAAATTGGGAAGGAGTTCAAAGTTCCCCAGAGAGATTAAGCGATCTTACAAATTCCTTGGATTTCGTTATTGGTGATTCCCATGCCCGTTTGAACTTTAAAATTAAAAAAAAAAACTCTTTCAAATTTGGAACTTTGACAGTCCTATCCTGTCAACTTATCAATCATAATTCTTCCTCTGATGATAAGATTTTAATCTTTGAAAAGCCTGGTTTAAGGAATGAAAGAGAAGAAAAATAAATGTTTTTATTAACTAAACTGCTCCTTGCTTTGAACAACTGAAGATATCGATTTGCTTCCATTTGCAGGTCTTATTTATTTTCATTGACGTACCATATATATATATATATATATATATATATATATATATATATATATATATATATACACTGTATAAGCATATATATATATGTATGTATATATACACTATATACACACACTATATATATGTGTATATTTATATAGTGTATATAATATATATAGTATATATATATACATATATGTATAGTGTATATATATAATGTATATATATATTTACACACATATATATAGAGTATATATACCTATATATATATATATATATATATATATATATATATATATATATATAGTGTGTATATATATAAAATACAAAACTACTAATGAAAAACACATTAGGTAAAATAAAATAAAACCTAACCTAAAACATAAAACCATAAATAATAAATAAAATAAAACTTAATTAATTCCAAGCCAATGAATTTTTCCAGTACAACTTTCCAGGAAAGCACCAGTTTGTTTTATCTATATAACACCATTTCCCATTATGGTTTGATCTCATTCAGTACGCTGACGATTCCACTGGGAAGTTATTTTTTTAATGTAAAAATTCAGCCCATCTGAACAGAATCACGATACGTTTTTGACATATGTAACATATAGTTTTCAAAAAAATTATATATATATATATATACATATATATATATATATATATATATATATATATTTATTAAATATTTTAATACCTACAGACATCGATGTTTCATGCTAAGGCAATCTTCAGTGTAGGAACTAATTCTCAACGGTCGGTGAGCGCGAACCCCGATCACAAATAGCCACTGATTCGTAGTCGAGATTCTTATCCCATCGGCCATAGCCAATTAGTTAGTAAATAGAGAGGAATTCGAATTATATATATATATATACATATATATATATATATATATATATATAAATATATATACATATATATATATATATATATATATATATAAATATATATACATATATATATATATATATATATATAAATATATATACATATATATATATATATATATATATAAATATATATACATATATATATATATATATATATATATATACATATATATATATATATATACATATATATATATATATATACATATATATATATATACATATACATATATATATATACATATAAATATATATATATATATACATATTAATATATATACATATAAATATATATATATATATATAAATATATATATACATATAAATATATATATATATATATATATATAAATATATATATATACATATAAATATATATATATATATATATATACATATAAATATATATATATATATAAATATACATATATATATATATAAATATACATATATATATATATAAATATATATATATATATCTATCTATATATATATATATATATATATATATATATATATATATATATATATATATATAACTTTGTTTATCATCATACGTATACGTTTAATAGTTCCGAAATCATCAGTGCAGATATAATTATTCAATGCGGTCGCAGGATTTGAAACCCCGGAACACGGGTCAAGTTTCTAATTCAAATTCCGACGCCCTTCTAACAACCACATATATCGGCGAGACATTTTTATCTATAACGCCGATCTGGCGCGATAGGCAGTCAACATTAACAGTGTTCAACTAATGAAGAAACATGCATTAAATTTATGATTTTGACGACGGTGTTAATACTACTCACTTGAGTATCCAGCCCAAAATTGGGAACGACACATATTTATAAATATTTGTTTATCTACATACGTATACGCTTTCAGAATCATCAGTGTAGAGATATTTTATTCAATCCAGTCGTAGAATTCAAAACCCCGGAACACGAGTCAAGTTAAAATTTAAATTCTGACGCTTTAGCCCACGCAATCATAGTTAACAACCACAGGAATCGGTGAGAGTTTTAAACCTATAACGGTGAGCTGGCGCAATAGGCAGTCGACATCAACCGTGTTGAACAAATGAAATAATTATATATATATATATATATATATATATATATATATATATATATATATATATATATAATATTATATATATGTGACTCTGTATACTAGAGAGAGATGCAGATAGATAACTCCCTTTGAAATATTCTTATGAAAAGATCATCACCTGATACATATATATATATATATATATATATATATATATATATATATATACCAAGATGGCCGTTTAAGAATCAAATTACGCAGTTTCAGATGTTTCAGGGGATTCTTTAAATGATTGTCATTTTTCAACGTGAAGTGTTGCCGTGTTTTTTGACTTGCCGTTCTTCTCACTTTTCTTGACCCCCTTGTTTCCTGTTAGACAAATATGATTGCTTTAATATGACTGATAGTTCGTCTCTGATGAGAAGCCGGTGGACATAAGCTATTTTTTTTTACCGGGTTGCGAAACGCGCGTAAGACTAAAAGTAAAAAATAAAAAAAATAAAAATAAATACTAATACATATGATTATGAACTGGTTTATTTTGGTCACTAGAATGCAACCAAACAATATATATATATATATATATATATATATATATATATATATATATATATATATATATATATATAAGTTCTACTAGAACATTTCTGTTTAAGAAAAGAGAATGGTTTCCGAAAAATGATACACCCTAATGAAAATATTACGTGCATCTAAATGGCTAACAAAATGTTGAATAAAGAAAGGTGTGGGTTGTACATTTCTGTATCTTATTGTATTGTTTTTAGTTTACTCGCATGCAGAATGCCTTTCCTTATTTCTTATATATTTATATATAAATATATACAAATATCTATATATATATATATATATATATATATGTATATATATATATAAATATATATATACGTATACATAGTATGTACACATTTATACACACACACACACACACACACACACATATATATATATATATATATATACATATATATATATATATATATATATATATAATTCGTGTGAGGAAATAGAGAGGTGAATCAACTTAGCTCAGTTTTGCATATTTTCTCGTTTTATTAATCTGGTGTAAGGCACTCCTTCTCACTGCTCGAGTAGAGGTGAACATTTTATTGGTTTTATCATCTACCCTGTTTTCCACTCATTACGGCCCAAATCAAATCTCCAATCGAACAGATCTGCCCCCCCCCCCCTCCGAAATTATCTCCGACCCACGCATTCAATTCTGAGGAGTTCGTTACAGCTATCAATACTGTAAAATGCAGACGTGGCACTTGCGTAGGTCGGTGATTTTCGTGAGACCCGACCTGAAAATGGGAGTGCCGTGGGGAGTAGGTAGGGGGAAGCCGAGTGGCTAGTGACCTTGCGTACCTAATGAAGCAGCAACGTGCTGGAACTTGGGACCAGTGGGTGGCTCCCTAATAATTGAGACCTTTATGTGCTCTTTAAGAAACAAAGAAGAAAATGGCGATATAATGAGAAAATAATCAGAGAGGGGCTCGAGAGAAATATACAGAAAGAACGAGTAAGAGAGAGAACAGGAACGAGGGCCAGAAAGAACGAGAGAGATAGTTTGAGAGAATTACGAAGAGAGAGAGAGAGAGAGAGAGGGAGAGAGAGAGAGTGAGAGAGAGAGAGAGAGAGAGGAGGGAGAGTAACAATTTCCGGTGAGATATGCTCCTCGCTTGGGCAGCTCTATTGAGGAAGGTCGACGATTAGATGAGCAAGCGACCCCTGATTGTCGCAGAACGTGTAAAATCCAGTGCTGACCCGACGTCTCAATGATATTAACTTTTCGCGTTGAAATTCGCGCATGACTGACCTTCGCTGAAAAGATTTGGAAATAGCGGAAAGATTGGGCCGAACGACTGACAAATTATTACGTGTGAACAAAATAAACCTTCTCGCTTTTTAAAAACATTTTTGGGGTCGGAACGAAAGTGTCTATTTTTTCACTTCGTATTTTTTTATATTGTTCGTTTACTATTCTTTTTTAATATATTTTTATTGTTTGTTTGGATTTGTTCTACGCTTCGTGCACAATCCTTCGTTCGCCATTATTCTATCAATGCCCTTTCTTGTTATAAGTAAGTGTCATTATTAAACAACCCTCTCGATTACGTCTAATAAGAATACAATCGTAATATATTGATGGCTGTGAATTAATCTTTAAAGGGTTATTAAAATAACGGGAATGCTACGGCACTACTTTTCTTCAGACTACACCATTGCAATCCTGTTATCCAACTGACAGTCTCATTAACACTTATCTTAGAGTATTGATTTACTCCTCTCCAGGAGTTAGGCACAAGGCCAGTTTTTATCTTACTCCCACAAGTAAGATGTGACCCAAGGTCGGGTCGGGAAAGTGGGGTTTAAAAATTGCCTGGGCAACTCCGTCGGCATTCCCCAGTAGGGGCGCCTCAGACAGTAAGCAATAAACTTACTCCTCCCCAAAGAGGGGAAGCGAAGCCTGCGAGGGTGGACCTCCTAGAACTGCACAGGACAGACCTATAGACCGGCGTAAATCAAGCCCCGAAGGCCAAGACAATACCAGTCTATGGAGTGCAGTATCTATCGGAACAGATACTACACTTTGATCATAGTAGCTTTACGTATTGACTCATTCGAATATATTTTAAAAAGTTCCGCCCTGATGCCGACAGCACATTATGATGCATTTACATTACGTCAGATCGACTCCCTTTTAATACAACACACACACATTTTTTTATTTATATTATCATACAATTATGTGCTGAATGGCCAGAAATATTGAAAGTAGAGCCTTTGTTAACTATTTATACTTTCACCTAACAATTTAATAAACGAAAAAAAAATCCGTAAAATTGAATTAAACTATAACATCCTGTCTAAAAAAAATAGCACGGTCTGTAAACTGCAGAAGTACGAAAATGGTAATGTCTGGAAAGATATATTACACTTTGATCTTTAACCGAAAAATAACCTTTTATTACGACATTCCAGTTGCTTTGAAAAATATTCAACCATGTGATATTACACTACAATCTCTAAAGGACAAGGTAATGGTTAGAATGTTGATATCATGAAAATGAACCGATACAACACGACCCTTTTTCCAAAAGGAGACGGTGACATCTGGGACGATGTTATCATGACAGCAGAACAGATGATACATTACCTCAATAATATATATATATATATATATATATATATATATATATATATATATATATATATATATATATATATATATAGTGTGTATTTAGGCAGCATATTTTCATTTAGGCAAACATTATTAAATAACACGGAGTGGTTTTGTTTGATGCGACTTTTTTTATTTTTTCAATTTTCCGAATTGTCCATCGAATGTTTCGGTCAAATTGATATAAATATGATCTATGGGTTTCTTGTTCCATTCTTTTTTTATTTTTTGCAAGTACTTTCGATTTGAATCGTCAAATCATCTTCAGGCGGTATTAGTTTTAGTGTCTTTACGAATTATGACTTTACTTTTGTGCTCATTTTTGAATTATAACGGGGAGTAGTTTATAACTTGAAAAAGCGTCGTAAAGTTGAAATGTACATGAGAGCGTGATGGCGTTTTACACATATAAGTGATTTAAAAGTTTGACTGTTTAAACCGTTAAGAAATTGATGACGTTAAAGAAAGTGCATACAATTCAAACGCATAACTACCTAATGGCTAAGAATTTGGTAATGTTAATTATTATGCTAGACACTTTACAATGTTGCGACTAGTTTCATAATTGACATTATAAATTGTGGGATGTTTAGTTTTTATGTAGAGGGCTTCGAGTATTTTTAATTGTTTGATATTGGTATCGTGGTGTATTATTTTTGTATTGTTAACAAGGATGTTTCTATATTGGGAGGGGGTACAATTATGCTTTTTTTAAATATATAAAAGTAATGTAGGGGTCATAAACTAAAGAGGGAAAAGTGAAAAGAGACAAACATAGTTTTCTTATTATTTGCTATGTTTAAGTGAATAACACAATGAGACAAAACATCTAAAATTATGAATAAAAAAAAATTAGTAGTCCGAATAACTATACGACTAAAATTATAACTGGAGGTACCTTACGGCCGACCAATCTTCAAAAGTTTACGCCGGCAGGATAAAATCAAAATGGATTATTGGAATACGTTGAGTTACTCGTAACGAATGTGATAGAAAGGAAACCCCAAAAACGAGAGAGGGGAAGCGAAGGGACCAATAAAATTACTCCCAATTATGTAACATAATACATAAGCAGGAATTATGACAATGGAAAATAAAAACAAAATTAGGACTTTTTTTCTTTTTAAGCTCTCTAAACAAACCCAACTTATGCGACCGCTCTTTCTGGCGACAGAGCGATGGTTTTCGTATGGTAATGCTAACCGCCTCCAACACATTAAGATGGTGTTTGGTATGTGGAATCAAACATTAGAATAACCATTATCAGACACTTTATTTTCATATATGTGTTGCACAATGGACGACTCGTGAATTTGAAATCTCCCAGATTTGCTCTGTAAACGCCCGAATGTCCACTGTAAGCATCCGGATGCGTCCCTTGATAAATTTGTTTTCCCCGACGGTGCTTTACGAACACACGCAGGTACATGTTGTGCCACTCTGACATCCAATCGCTTCAGAGTACGACCAACATATTCAGCCTCGCACTGACATTTAAATTTATAAATCACTAAACTTTTTTGTAGTGTGGAAAGTACGTCTTTATGAAAGGAAGAGAAACAACTTCCCGTGCCAAACACCACACGGGGCTGTACGGCATAAAAGATATCACAGATGAAATTTTGTTGGAAAAACCTTAGCTAATACCACCAATGAAAGGACGCTTCAAATACACCGCACATTTTAGTGAACCAAAATATGTGCTAGTTTAACTTTGCCACTTTTGGTGAATGTAACTAGACATAACGCCCTCGGGAAAACTATTCTTAGTAAGGATGTCAGTGATAATTTCAACCGCAAGTTTTCTTTCAGTGTAAATCATGAAAGCACGGTGGACCAGAATCTCGATGAAACTATTTTTTCTGGGCATAAGGGCAATGGAATCCCAACTAATATACAGGCCCGGAAACGTCAGTTTCCGGTAGATAGTAGTGGTAACATTGTGTCCCGTCGTTTAAACTTGAACATCCAAAAATGGTAAAGAGATATTTTGCTCTTTCTCTATAGTGAATTTTAAGAAAAAGTCATTTGCCTCGCGCCGGGACTTAAAAATGACAAAACATCATACACATAACGTCAATAAAAAGGGTCTTGGGATCCGATTGAAAAGAAAAGGATTCCTAGAAACCTAAAAAAATGTTTTCTAATATAGCACCCGAAAGACTGCATATATATATATATATATATATATATATATATATGTATATATGTATATATGTATATATATATATATATATATATATATATATATATATGTATGTATATATGTATATATGTATATATATATATATATATATATATGTATGTATATATGTATATATATATATGTATATATGTATATATATATGTATATATATATATGTATATATGTATATATATATATATATATATATATATATATATATATATATATATATATGTATATATATAGCCGCACCGAAAAGCTGTGATGCAGCGAAAGAGTCTGCATGTGGATGACTATATAGAGCTCTTGTTCTTGGGTAGAGCTTAATTGTAAGGATAGGGCCATAAGGCATAGCTCATTGGGTTAAACTAATTCGAGCTCTCGACACTTGACAATGTTTACATTGAGATATCACTTACATTCGGTCAGTGTCGTGTGATACAGCGAAACGTCTGTATATGGATGATATATATATATATATATAGCCGCACTGAAAAGCTGTGATGCAGCGAAAGAGTCTGCATGTTGAGGACTATATAAAACTTTCTTTCTTGGGTAGAGCTTATTTTGTAAGGATATCGCCAACTGCCATTAGCTTTAAGGCATCGCTCATTGGGTAAAAGTAATTCGAGCTCTCGGCACATGACGATGTTTACATTGTTATATCACTTACATTCAGTCAGTATCGTATGATATCGCAGGGATAGAGGCGCCGACTGTCAGTTGAGTTTCAATCCCGGCTTGGGGCACTATATATATATATATATATATATATATATATATATATATATATATATATATATATATATATATATATATATATATATATAATGATTACGTTTCATTTTCGACTGTAAAGGAGTAGTTCATCCCATCCTATTTAAGATTATATTCTGTACTACTCTCTATATTATTTCATAGACCTCTGATACTATTTCATACTACTCTCTATACTATTTCAGACTACTCTGATACAATTTCATACTACTTTCTATACTATTTCATACTACTTTGATACTATTTTTTACTATCTCCTTATAAAATTTCATACTACTCTAACACTATTTCATACTACTTCCATAACTATGCCATACTACTCCTTATACTATTTCATACTACCCCCTATACTATTTCATACTACTCTGATACAATGTCATACTACTCTGATACTACTTCATACTACTCCCTATACAACTTTATAGCGTACCATTGTCCAATAGTCTTAAATAAAATACTTTTGCCGTCAGGCAGCTAGATACACTCTCCATTTATTTATAGACTTTACACTAATTTGCTTGATAAAACGAAGACTAATACATGGATGGTGTCAGTAAAGTATTTTAAATAGACATTATCTAGTAAATGAAAACTGTACTTTTTAAAATAAAAAAAATTGCTCACAGCGAATATGTTTATTTGATGAACTAATGTTCTTACATAAAGCCCAATCGTTAATTATACATGAAAATAAACTTAAACAGTTGCTGTTCGCATTGAACGTTCTACATCTCCCGTCGGCATGACTGCTTCAATAGGAGCTTAATCTTAAAATGAAGTCATTAATATTAAGCAATGCCAACAGTGTTACTATGGTTATATCCTTAAGAGTTATGGTTGAAAGAAACTTAAAGAAAACATTATTATAGCATAAGATTTGCGATAAGCCAGTTGAAAGCAAACTTCAGTGTTTCATGTTTTATATCTAAATTAATTTCAGTGATTTGTTTTATATGATAAGTGATATATTCAAATATGATCATCGCCACATAGAAAAGTTGCATTGTTTAAAAGAGAATATTCTGCGTTTCCTTATACAAAGCTCGATGCTTGGACAGCAGTTCGTTAAAACACTTCGGTCCCAACGGATGTAAAGAAAGTGCCTTAGGCAATTCTGCTGGAAACGCTTTAGCAGGCGAATATATATATATATACATGAATACATGTATATATGCACGTGTGAAGTACATGCATTGGACAAAATAATGGCAACAACTTGAAATTTTAAATTAATCTAGCAATATGAAGCTGTCGGCGAACAGTTTTTGTTGAAACAGGATTATCCAGATAATAGTAAAGGTGCCGTAATTTTGGGTGCTGTTTTTTTTCTCCTTCTTCACAATCCTTGAAATAGCTCTACGGTCTCTTTCAGACAGCTTCGGCTTTCTTCTAGAATTTTGTTTAAAGGAGGATGTTTTCTTTTCTTTTTCATAGGCTGTCATCCCCTTTGAGACAGTTCCTCTAGATACAGCTACAATCTTAGCGACTTCAATTATAGTAGCACCTGCCATACAGGCACCAACAATCTGCTCCTTTTAGAAATATGATAGATCTGTCATTTAAATTTGTTTTACTAATATGCATTATCTGAAATAAAAAATAAACTTAACCAATTAATTCAGGGCAACAATAACATTTGCGTAATTATCTCCAATTTTTATAGGTGTTTTATAATGGATGCAAAATTCACAAGGTGTTTCCATTATTTTATCCAACTCCTGTATATGCGATTTTACATCAATGTTTCCTCACGTTAGCTGATTAACAAGTTACCAACCGTTACGCTCTTCACACACGCGTCTACAAATATACACGCATACAGAGTCAGTTCTATCTGGGTGGTGCACCCGTATGTTTGGACAAAATAACACATAAAGGTTTAAACATATATTTTCTCTAGTAATATTTTCCGATGAATACAATGAGGGTATTCATTTCGTATTAGGGTGATTTGCAATATTTTTGTGGCGTAGATGTTCACGTTCGGCATCCACAAAAAATAAATGAAAATGCTTAAAAAAAAAAAATTAACTTGGAAATAAAAAATAATAAAAATTACAAAAAAAAATAAAAATTAAAATATTGCGTTCAATGTTAGAATCAGTCATATACAGGGTTTCAATCACCCCCGAGTTACGCCGACGGTAGTCGGCTTGGCAAATAGTTATGTTTCCTACGAAGTTTACAACTAAACAAAATAAATACAGGACTAGCGGTAAGAAGCTAGGATTCAAATCATTAACGTCCGAGGTTCGAATTATACGGCCGAACGGTTACTTGATTGTTGGTTAAAACATGAAACATATATATGTCTGTGAATATTTAAAACATATTTGTTTATTGAAATATATATATATATATATATATATATATATATATATATATATATATATATGTATCCGCCGCCTTTTTAAAAATTCTCTTCTTTCTCTAGCTTTTTTGTTCATTTGCTCTTGACACCTGAGAGTGATTCAACGAAATATTCGAAAACGTTCGTGAAACCTATGGAACATTTATTATTATTTTTTATTTGAATAAAAAAAGGCAATCAGAAAAATTGTAAAAATAAAAAGGCATAATTAAATAGACGAATTCTGTTATTTTTTTCAATGCATGCATCAGTGAGAAAATGCTGACTAAATACACACACAATATATATATATATATATATATATATATATATATATATACATACATTTATATATATATCTGTATGCATGTATATATATATATACATACAAATATATATATATAAATATATATGTACATTAATTTAGTTTAGTTTTTCAGTTATACAAACATTGTTACTACATATTTGCAAACATTTTTCAGTTGAAGCTGAGAAACAGCGTAACCGCTTCCGACGTCGTTCTTAATTTTTGAAGGGATTACTGTAGCAAAATTCATATGATATGGCTTTCATTAAAAATGATATATATAACGGTTAATAGAAATTGTTTTTAAAATAAACACTATTCAATGTTTCAAGTCGATTCTGGAACACGCGAGAAGGGATATTCGTTTCAAGCCTCCCGATTTTTAATAGAGCAGGGGTTGTTAGTTACCATCAACAAATTGAGAATTTTAACATCGAGCATTTTTCCTCTATTTTGACTCTCCTATAAAGATAACTTGCAACGCGAGTATTCAATAACTGTCAGTCAATAATCATATAGATCTCGACATGAAGTTTATTATCATCACTATACATATATTAACTTAAACTCGCTCGCTATTGAATCGCATAGGAAGGCAGATAAAAATATTCACCAGACACATCTATATACACATATTTTACGTAATCCGCTAGTAAAGATGGTAATCTATTAACGTACAGTTCCTGATATCTTTTTTCATGGAAATCGCGCCAGACAAGGCATGAAGCCACTTCATGTAAGAAGCTAGCAAGAACGAAAGATGATTTCTCAAACACATCTAGCTGCACATTCCCAATTTAGGATGATCTCCTAAAATCTCAGCCTAATTCTCAGTAGTCCCTTACGTCTACAGTGGCACCTTGCCTTGTTTGGGGTGAAATCAGTTTTTTAAAAAATGCTTATTGACCTTAGTTTTGAAAAGACCCAGGCTACAGGTAGAAGGAAACAGTCAGCAGGAAGAGAGTTCCACAAGCATTCAGTTCTTAGAACTACTTTTTCAATGTAAGAAACTAGCCAACGACAAGTGCTAGATGGATAGTTCCGACCCCGAAAACAGCTATTATCCCCCCTTTGTCAGAAACATCATTCAAGCAATGTGAGAATTAAAGGAGAACATAAAGGCAGAGAGAGAGTTACGAGTCTGTCGAAAGGAAACCTACGATCCACTTTCTACTCTCCTACTACGAAATAACAATTATTAGTGTATTTTATAGTGATTGTTACGTGATTAAGTAATAATACACAATAATATACACGCACAAATATATGCATATGAACATATATATATATATATATATATATATATATATATATATATATATATATATGCACACTTATATGAGAATAAATATATACTACACATAAAATATTATTATGAAAAAAATGTGTATTAAATATATATATATATATATATATATATATATATATATATATATATATATATGATGGACTCTTCCGTCGATTTCGACGTATGAGTACCCCGCCTAGGGCGGCCCGCGCGTGAATTTGTAATTGCAAGGGTTGCGCAATCATCAACAACCGCTCTTCTGAGTCGGCATTGCTTGATTCCAATGGCAAGTAGTAGTATAAGACGACTGGAAACAATGCTGAGATAAGCAGAGAGCACATAATGTACCTGGTATTCCTAAATGGTCACCCATTTAGTACTGGCCAGGCTCGACGCCGCTTAACTTCGGTGATCTAACGGAAACCGGTGTGTCAACGTGACTGTGGAAAAAATATGAACGGAGAAAAAACCAAAATTAAATATAGTAAAAAGTCATCAAGTCATTACCGGTTTCATTCGGATCAACGTGGGATTTTATATTTCTTTACGAACAAAAACAGGACCTCAAACACAACACTCCCACTAACGCACTAGTAATAGAGAGAAACACTTGAACCAAAATTTTGACTTTACAAACTGCACCCTCATCAAGACCGAATACTCTTTCCCACGTCGCAAGTGCATCGAAAGCGTTATAATACTTATCTTATCACTATCTAACATAAACCTCAGACTCGTATCTTATACCTTAAACACACAGTTTGCAAAAACCGCACTGAAACAATGCAATATATTGTGCCACTGCGATCCTGATTAAAGTACCGTTTTCTTTTTTTACAACACTTCATCCATATTTTTCCAGTTATTTTACTTGTTCTCCCCCCTCTTCCTTTAATAACATTTTAACGTCTCTCTGTACGCGTTTTATTATTCATTCTTTTTTTCAAATAGCAAACACGTGCCAATGACGTCTCTTTGTGCGTTCTTTTTTTCCTGTTTTTACCGTTATGGAAAAAATCTTTAAATCTTCACTTTTTCTGAAGACGTTCGTTGATCCGAACGAAATCGGTAAAATCTCTCGTTTCTTGATGATTTTCTGCTGTATTTAAATTTGTTTGTTTTTTCATTTGTCTTTTTTCTGCGTATCTTGTCTTTCACGGTATTTCATTTTATGATATATCGTGCATGTTATCTTCATATACGAAATAAATAAATATATATGTACATATAATAAATTGCAATAAGAGTGTATTGTCTTAATTATTATTTATAATGGTATTTAAAAGATATTGAACCGTTTATATGTAAACAGTATGTTGTCTTGATTAGGCACGTTTCGAATAGTAACACTTAATGGTCATATTATTCTAAGTTATTTTATTACTTATTATTGATGAAAACACACGCATATATATATATATATATATATATATATATATATATATATATATATATACGTATATATATATATATATATATATATATATATATATATATATATATATATGTGTAAAGATTATGTATATATGTGTGTGTATGTGCAATCTTTTAATATAAATATAAGATACTTATATATTGAAAGAGAGTGACATGCGATCAATTACTATATATATATATATATATATATATATATATATATATATATATACAGTGTATATAAACAGTGTGCAGCCATCTATTCATCCCTCTCTACACAAGCAGATTAACAATGGACTGTTTGCTTTTTTTGTTCCACCCTACGTTTCTTTGGCTCGTGTTTTTGTCCACCCTTCTGCGGCCCTCACAGTTCACAACCGTTTCCTGCATTCTTTCCCCACGTAAATTTTCACTCCTTGCCAATGGTCACTTCAAATCGACCGATTCCTGATGTCCGTTCGGCCATTCAGCTTTTATCCCTCGTTCACTGCCCCCTCCCCTGCCTTTTATTTTTTTGTTTGTTTGAAGGGAAGGGTTAGGACATGGCGATATTGCATCCCTTCTTTCCTCCGCCAGTTTCATGCAAGTCATTCTTTACAATTTTTTCCGGCACCTCGTCCTACCCTTGTCATTGGTTTTTAACCTCCATGTCCGTCCAGCTCTAGACATTTCTTACCGAAACATCTAATACCTATAAGACCAGCTCAAACCACGATTTTAACTTTTGTGGATTTTTTACTATCTTTTATATAATCAAACATTTTCTTCTCCTTCTTCTTCTTCTTCTTCTTCTTTTTCTTCTTCTTATTATTATCTATTTTATCGTTTTTATTTTTACTTTCTCGTTTATTACTTACAATAATAAGACAGTTAAAAAAATGTATTTTTTTTCTTGTTGTTGTTCTTCCTTTTGTTCTGTTCTTTTTCAATTTCGTCTTCAATTTTACTCTCCTTTTTCCTGTTTTTATTTTTCGCATGCTTCTTTTCTCATTCATCATTTTTCATTATTTAATCTTTTTCTACCTGCTCTTCTTTCGCTTCTTCTTCCCCTCCATTTTTTTCTCTTTCTATCTAATCTTCTTCTCCTCCATATTCTTCTTCGTCTTCTTTTTCTTTTTCGCTCCTTCTTTCTATTTTCGTTTTTTTCCTCCTTCTCTTCTTCATCTTAATCTTCTTCTTTATCACAAACATTCTTTCTTCCGGGAAATACTTTTCACTCTCGCCTTTTTTTACATTTCTTTTGCTTTTTTCTCTCCTCCCAGTTTCTTTCTCTCTCTCTCTCTCTATCTCTATCTCTCTCTCTCTCTCCCTCTCTAATATGTGGTTATTTCCCCCGCAACAACCAACGTAACCCTATTTCCCTTTTGGACTGTATACAGAACTCTTCTCTCATCATTCTCCCTCGCCCTTATATTCTGACCCTCATTTTCCGTTCCTTTTCCTTCTCCTTTTCCCCTCCTTATTTGTCGGTCCAACTTCATTGACACTTTCTGCCCAACTCGGTAGCCGTAGACATTTCCCCGGTAATGATCCACTCCAAACCGCACTAGTGCTTCGTCTCTTGTGCGTGCTCCACCCGGCTTGACCCTCACAGTGTTGCTCTTTAATAAAAGAGGCTGAAAAATCGCCATTCTCCAGCGTGACGCTTTTCAAATAATCAACCTCGTGCTGCCATTGTGCGGTGCCAGTATGGAGCGAATTTTTTGCTTTTTTTGTTGATGTAAGTTACGTTACGATAAAGACCCACTGATCCGAGACACACTCTGCTCGTGCCGTGTTTTGGACGCATGTTTCGCTATTCAGAAATGACTGAACGTGTGCGTATATGACTGTGCCTACACGGGTGTGTCTCCGGATAGAAAGAGAGAGTGAGGAAGAGGATATACACAGAAAAATAGTTGAGAGCCAAAATGAGATTGATTGCAAAGGAGAAATAAAATAGCGACTGAAAAGAGACGTAACTTGCTAAAGAGAGATAATTAGCTTTAAAAGGACACACATATATATATATATATATATGTGTATACATATATATGTGTATAGATAGATAGAGAGAAATAGATAGAAAGAGAGATAGAGAGAAAGAGATAGATAGATAGATAGATAGAGAGAGTGAGAGAGAATGAGAGAGAGATAAAGAGATAGGGGGAAATAGAAATAGAGGGAGGAGAAATAGTTAAAAACTGGACAGAGAAAGAAAGAGAGAGTCAACGAGAAATAGTTATGAACAGAACAAAGAGGGGGGAGATAACGAGAGAAAGACGTAGAATTAACTTTAAAAAGAACCAGATAGATCAAAAATAGAGAGGTGCGAGAGGGAGAGAGAGAACGAGAGAGAAGAGAGAGAAATACAAAAAACAGAGACGGGAAGAGATATAATTAGCTAAAAACTGGACCGAGAGAAAGAGAGACTTAGTTTTCAAAGGGCATAGAGAGATAAAGAGAGCGAGAGAGATTGAGAGAACGAATTAGCCAAAAATGGACCGTAAGAAAGAAGAAAATTAAAAACAAAGAGAAAGAGAGAAAATTTCCATAAAAAAGAACTGAGAGAAACAGAAAGAGAGAGACTCACCTAAAAACGACAAAAACAAGAAAGCGACAGAATTAGATTAAAATGGGGCGATATAAAGATAGATAAAGAAAGAGAGCTTTATATATATATATATATATATATATATATATATATAATGGTAATAATCCAGCTAAAAAATATCCACAGGGTGGTAATCCAGAGAATTTTAACCGGGTTTATAAAAAGTGCTCAATGATGATTTTTTTTTATTTACACATACATGTACAAGATCTGCGACACTGGCATGTCGATGTTATCGATCAACAGTTACTATAAACTGAGATCTCATCAGGAAGAGTTAGAATCCGATCTAATCCTCAGATCATATTTGGAGAGAATATTTGGTTCTCTCCAAATATGATCTGAGCTTAAGATCGGATTCTTACTCTTCCTGATGAGATCTCAGTTTATAGTAACTGTTGATCGATAACATCGACATGCCAGTGTCGCAGATTTGCTACATGTCTGTGTAAATAAAAAAAATTATATATATATATTTATATATATATATATCTTTTTAACTCTTATACAAATACACAAGCATTTCATCTTTTCCTGGAAATCATCAGTGTGGAGGATGACTGTTCTGCCGGTCGCACGATTCGAACCCCAAACCCAAACCACCTTTTAACTTTGAAGTCTTAACCTCTCTATCGAGGCGGCTAACCCAAAAGCCACGAGAAAAGAAGAGAATTAAAGTTTATTTACAAACGGACATATTTAACAGGCTGTCAAAACAGTGCTTAACAATCCAAATGGCCGGAACATCGCTTTGTACATTAATTTAGCAACCTATTTTTACTTCTCTTAAGGAGGCAATAAGAATATTATGATAAATATTTTTCAATTCTTATCCACATACATATGTGTCTCATCCTTTTACGGGAATCATCATTGTTGAGGTTGCCTGTGTTGCCAGTCACAGAAAAGGAGATAGCGAAGGAGAGAGAGGGCGAATAGAATATAGTAAAGAGAAGCAAAATGATAATGATATTGAAATGAATCAGAAAAACCGCGAAAGTAAAAGAATGCTAGCAGGTAGACGCACCGTTGCCCGCCATTGAGTGAACAAAAAGTATGGAAGTGTAAACAATTTTTCACGGAAAAAGAGGATTTCGTCAAAACTCAGCCGACGTATTTTAAGTTGAAAGAAAACAATCTTTGTTTTTAAACTTTTAAGTTTTTACACCGATCAAATGCCATTGTCTTTCTCAATTTTTTGACATGGAGAGTCTTTTTTTAAAATATTTTTTTAATTTCTAGTCATCCCATACTATATGCAAAGTTTTCTCTATCATTATAACTGTATTAGTTCAAACCAATTATGTGAGTATCATATGACTCCTGTCCTATTTTCGTTTGTCGAACATTTATTGGGAGTTCTTAGCTTTTGGTAATTTCTGTTTTATGTCAACCTGGTTTCTGAAATAATTTTGCTGTTTGTATTTCTGCAGCTAACTGGTACACTTATTGTTTTACGTGACGCCTGTATAGGAGATTATATGCAGCATTGAATATAGACAGAGATATTCGTGCGGGCATGCATGTATGTACATATGTAGCTTCATATTATTAAGTGTATGCAATCTTATATCAATTTCTTCTTGCGTTTGTGAATTACACTGTTCGCGCATGCGTATTAAAATCTATGTCTGCGGTGTCTTTGCAATCTTTTGAAAAAAAGGCCTTAATACAGGATAAGACATATATTCTCTCTAGTAATATTTTACAAATATAACATTGTGGTAGCAATTTTGTATTTGGGAATATGATACGCACAATATTGGCCTCGACCAACAAGGTTTTAATGATAAAGAAATCTTACATATAATGTATGTAAAATATGATTTGAATGGCGGCTGACATGTGAAGCAACATCTTCACTTTTGTAAGCAAAAATATTTATCAAATAATTAGCAGCTATATCTGTCCAAAAACGCTGAGCAATGTAGATTAACGCATTAACATAAAGTTTTGGTACTTATTTCGTGAAAAACCTCGAATACTTTGTAGGACTTTTGCATGTGTTTTCTATTGAGTGTTGAAACATAAATATTTTAGAACTTTGAAGTAACCACTGTTACATGTGTTTTCCATTTGGTGTTAAAACAGAAATATTTTATAGAACTTTGAAGTACCCACTGAAACATGTGTTTTCCATTTGGTGTTAAAACAGAAATATTTTATAGAACTTTAAAGTAACAACTGTTAAATGTGTTTTCTATTTAGTGTTAAAACAGAAATATTTTATAGAACTTTGAAGTACCCACTGTTACATGTGTTTTCTATTTGGTGTGAAAACAGAAATATTTTATAGAACTTTGAAGTAACCACTGTTACATGTGTTTTCCATTTGGTGTTAAAACAGATATATTTTATAGAACTTTGAAGTAACAACTGTTACATGTGTTTTCCATTTTGTGTTAAAACATAAATATTTTATAGAACTTTGAAGTACCCACTGTTACATGTGTTTTCAATTTGGTGTTAAAACATAAATATTTTATAGAACTTTGAAGTAACAACTGTTACATGTGTTTTCCATTTGGTGTTAAAACAGAAATATTTCATAGAACTTTGAAGTAACCGCTGTTACATGTGTTTTCCATTTGGTGTTAAAACATAAATATTTTATAGAACTTTGAAGTAACCGCTGTTACATGTGTTTTCCATTTAGTGTTAAAACAGAAATATTTTATAGAACTTTGAAGTAACAACTGTTACATGTGTTTTCCATTTGGTGTTAAAACAGAAATATTTTATAGAACTTTGAAGTAACCGCTGTTACATGTGTTTTCCATTTGGTGTTAAAACAGAAATATTTCATAGAACTTTGAAGTAACCGCTGTTACATGTGTTTTCCATTTGGTGTTAAAACATAAATATTTTATAGAACTTTGAAGTAACCGCTGTTACATGTGTTTTCCATTTAGTGTTAAAACAGAAATATTTTATAGAACTTTGAAGTACCCACTGTTACATGTGTTTTCCATTTGGTGTTAAAACAGAAATATTTTATAGAACTTTGAAGTAACAACTGTTACATGTGTTTTCTATTTAGTGTTAAAAAAGAAATATTTCATAGAACTTTGAAGTAACCACTGTTACATGTGTTTTCCATTTGGTGTGAAAACAGAAATATTTTATAGAACTTTGAAGTAACCACTGTTACATGTGTTTTCCATTTGGTGTTAAAACAGAAATATTTTATAGAACTTTGTAAGTAACCACTGTTACATGTGTTTTCCATTTTGTGTTAAAACAGAAATATTTTATAGAAATTTGAAGTAACAACTGTTACATGTGTTTTCCATTTGGTGTTAAAACAGAAATATTTTATAGAACTTTGAAGTACCCACTGTTAGATGTGTTTTCTATTTGGTGTTAAAACAGAAATATTTTATAGAACTTGGAAGTAACCACTGTTACATGTGTTTTCTATTTAGTGTTAAAACAGAAATATTTTATAGAACTTTGAAGTAACAACTGTTACATGTGTTTTCCATTTGGTGTCAAAACATAAATATTTTATAGAACTTTGAAGTAACAACTGTTAAATGTGTTTTCTATTTAGTGTTAAAACATAAATATTTTATAGAACTTTGAAGTAACCACTGTTACATGTGTTTTCTATTTGGTGTGAAAACAGAAATATTTTATAGAACTTTGAAGTAACCACTGTTACATGTGTTTTCCATTTGGTGTTAAAACATAAATATTTTATAGAACTTTGAAGTAACCACTGTTACATGTGTTTTCCATTTGGTGTTAAAACAGAAATATTTTATAGAACTTTGAAGTAACAACTGTTACATGTGTTTATCATTTGGTGTTAAAACAGAAATATTTTATAGAACTTTGAAGTAACAACTGTTACATGTGTTTTCTATTTAGATTTAAAACAGAAATATTTCATAGAACTTTGAAGTAACCGCTGTTACATGTGTTTTCCATTTGGTGTTAAAACAGAAATATTTCATAGAACTTTGAAGTAACCGCTGTTACATGTGTTTTCCATTTGATGTTAAAACAGATATATTTTATAGAACTTTGAAGTAACCGCTGTTACATATGTTTTCCATTTGGTGTGAAAACAGAAATATTTTATAGAACTTTGAAGTACCCACTGTTACATGTGTTTTCCATTTGGTGTTAAAACAGAAATATTTCATAGAACTTTGAAGTAACCGCTGTTACATGTGTTTTCCATTTGGTGTTAAAACATAAATATTTTATAGAACTTTGAAGTAACGGCTGTTACATGTGTTTTCCATTTGGTGTGAAAACAGAAATATTTCATAGAACTTTTAAGTAACCGCTGTTACATGTGTTTTCCATTTGGTGTTAAAACAGAAATATTTCATAGAACTTTGAAGTAACAACTGTTACATGTGGTTTCCATTTGGTGTTTAAACAGAAATATTTTATAGAACTTTGAAGTAACCGCTGTTACATGTGTTTTCCATTTGGTGTTAAAACATAAATATTTTATAGAACTTTGAAGTAACCACTGTTACATGTGTTTTCCATTTGGTGTTAAAACATGAATATTTTATAGAACTTTGAAGTAACCGCTGTTACATGTGTTTTCCATTTAGTGTTAAAACAGAAATATTTTATAGAACTTTGAAGTAACCGCTGTTACATGTGTGTCATATTTTGTGTTAAAACATAACTATTTTATAGAACTTTGAAGTAACCGCTGTTACATGTGTTTTCCATTTGGTGTTAAAAAATAAATATTTTATAGAACTTTGAAGTAACAACTGTTACATGTGTTTTCCATTTGGTGTTAAAACATAAATATTTTATAGAACTTTGAAGTAACAACTGTTACATGTGTTTTCCATTTGGTGTTAACACATACATATTTTATAGAACTTTGAAGTAACCGTTGTTACATGTGTTATCCATTTGGTGTTAAAGCAGAAATATTCCTGTTTTCTAATACAACAAATCTCATGGGTCGTTGCTCGTCTGCAATTTGAGGAACCATGTATTCACCGATGAACGACTTTACTTGTCCTTTGCCATTTAAAAAGCAGACCATTTTTTAGTTCTAAATTCTATCTCCATTCTTGACTTTTTGTGTTGCTGGTAACGACTGAACATTGCATGTAGCTGAAAAGGCATACATTTCCCACAAAGTAAACCTGGGAGTAATCAACAGTTTAATCCACGACCCCCCCCCCCCACCACCACCACCACCAATATACTTGTCTCTCTTTATTTCTTTTATCTCCCTTGAGGGTAAAGTTAGAGACAAGGTCGGCTTTTAATTTGGGAGGGATCCATCGTCTCCATTCGCGAAAAATTTATTCCTCGAACCGAAGAAGACAGATATTATACTTTTGATCCCAACCCAAAGGCCTGGAAATATGTATGTCTGTCTTTGTCTTTGTGTGTGTATGTCTTTCTCTCTCTCTCTCTCTCTCTCTCTCTCTCTCTCTCTCTCTCTCTCTCTCTTCTCCTAAGGATTTAATGAGAAAACAAATCTTAATTCCAAAATAAAAGACAACTTTTGCCAGTAAAAATTCACGGGGAATTTAATGTTGGTATTGATTTTGCATTAGTTTTATTTTCAATAATATAGTGGGGTCTGCGTTCACGCCTGACTCCATGTTTATTTATTACTTAAAACTTTATCCTGAAGTGGACTAAACTTTTATAGGTAGTCCCACATTAGTAAATGAAAACAATTGCACATTATAGACATTAAAACATGAGAATAAAAAGGGTAATATGCGACCCGGAGCTTGCAACGGGAATGCACAGGATTTCTCATCCATTCTCGCAGAACGCCAAAGAGTCACTGTTAGTAAAATATAAACAGGAACTAGAAAGATGAATAAATAAAGAAAGAGAAAGAAAATAAAATGGAGAAAAACGAAGGGACAAGAGAAAGAAAAGACAGAGATAAAGATAGAAAAAAATGGAGAGAAGTCACTGTAAGCAAAATAATATTAATGTAAGGAACTAAGATGAACGTAAAACTAGAAATCAAACAAATAGTTGTCAAGGAAAGAAAGAAAGGGGGGCACACAGACAGACAAATATATTGACAAAGAGAGACAAGTATCTATATACAGAGAGATGGAGAGAGAGGGGAGGGTGGAGAGAGAGCAATAGAGGGAGCAGACCATACAACTAGGGGCTTAAAATAGACTTGCAGGAAGAATTACGAGAGAAAAAAGGGATAGAAAAAAGAAAAGAGAGCGGAAAAGAGGAGAAAAAGAGAGAGAGGGAGAGAGAAATAAAGAGAAAGAAAAGTCAGTATAGGAAAAAGAATATGAATGTAAAGAATAAAGAAAAACATCAAACTAAACATAAAACGAATAGAGCGCGTGCAAGAGAGAGAGAGAGAGAGAGAGAGAGAGAGAGAGAAAGAGAGAAAGAGAAAGAGATAGAAGGAGAGGGCTATGTGGCCATTAAATAGAGTGAGAAGGATAGAGAACGAAAAATGACAAAACTAGACATACAGTAAAAATACGAGAGAAAAAAAAGAAAGAAAGAAAGAAAAATGAGATACAGAAGAGTCGGTAAAAGAAAAAGAAAACTAATGCAAAGCATTGGGAATAACATAAACCTAGAAATA
>OY744517.1:151871881-151901881 GCA_963556195.1 Sepiola atlantica | reverse complement strand
TTCACTAAAAATAATAATCTCGCTTTTTTTTTTAGCTTCTTCTCCGCATTTGTTGTAAAGTATTTCTCCTATAATTCGACATTACATAAAATGGTGGGAGCTGTGTTTTTTTTTTTAAGAACGTATAGTAACCGAGAGCCTAGAAGACAGTGCTTCCTTTTTTATTTTACTTTTTAACGGGATCGTAAATGTGATATATACAAGTAAAAAATGTGCGACTGAAAGGGGAAAGTTAGTTTTCATGATTAGATCCGAAACCGGGACGAAATAGAGGAAATGAAGCAAGAGTGTCTGAAAAAACAATGAGGATGTTTGCTTGATGGAAAGGAAAGTAGATTTTGTAAAATGGAATGTCTTTTATCAAATATGACGACAATAATTTGAAATATACATGTTTTTATAGGAGTCGGAGAGTGGAATTTCAAATAAAAAATACATAACCTCAAACGCACTTTCACCATGTATACACATGTACCCATATATATATATATATATATATATATATATATATATATATATATATATATATATATATATAGTAGCTGTCCTTACCCGGCGTAGCCCGGGATGATTTCTATGTTCATTAATAATTTACCTGATTAAAATGTAAAAATGATCCGGCGAACTCTATAAAAGAATGAAAAGTGAACCAAAGATAGTCTTATTTTTTAAAGATGGCGTCATTTTGTGAAATCATTCCGGTCTCGCAACATAATCACTGAAACGAATTAAATCGAATTACTTTTTTTCTTGCTACGAACACGCACCAACGTTGCGCAAGATAAACTGACGAATCAGAATCAAACATTAAATGTGTAAGACGACAGCAATCGATGATCGTCAGAGATAGAAATACCAACCTTACTTCATTATATACTAGATGCAGCTACCCGGCGTTGTCCGGTAATATTTTATTGTTTGTTTATGGTTTCTCCGGTTTTTTTTTAACAATTTAAGATATTCTTTTTTTTTTATAAATTTATAATTTTTCAAAGCTAAATTTATTTATTACGGTGTCGTTTTGTCATTAAATCATTAAATATACCGTAACAGTAAATACTGTTTATCTTTGAAATGTGCAACAGTAAATTAACCTTGAATAATTAACTTTTTTTCTAAATGTAACTTTGTCCTGGAATTATTTCCTGTTTATAAATTCAAAACCGTAAAAATCATTTTCGCACGTCTAAAGTCACGACTCTGCTCCAACGAAGTCAGCAGTTAATGTTTCTTTTAGTTATTGATGAAAAAACAGACACACGTGTTACACGATGTTTACGGCTGGGAAGGTCGTCAAAAGCTTACGTTAAAAAGGAACAAGAAGTTCAATATTAGGTTTTATTTGTTATACTAAACGAATAATAATCGTGAATTTGCGAATGATTGATCGAAAATCGTTTATATTTGGTTGAACCTTTTACAATAGAAGTAGTTTCATAATAAACACATCACAAGGCGTTAAGCAAATTATGTTTACATTTTTTTAATAAGACACTTTTCCAACAATAGATTGTCATGCGCGATAGCATGATTCCCGATAGTGTAACGTTCAACCCCTCGGCCTGTCATTCTTAGGGAGCATTAGTTATAAGTACATAGAAGGTATTGTCAATTCTGTCGTAAAGAAGGAACGCTCCCTCTACTGGAATAGAATGCTTATCACATATGGCAGTATGATATATCTCTATAAAACCGCCATTTGCTCGTATCACGTCTGGGCTGGTGCACCAACCATTGCCCTCTCCTACTTGAACAGGGTCCAACAATAATTTCTTAACCTAATAGGCTTGACAATGTCTGCAAAACTGTAGCTTGTGTTGCATCGCTGCAGTGTTGCATCCTTGTGCTTATTTTACAAGTACTTCTATTATATATACTTCGATAAACTGACTGCACTTGTGCATCCACAAGAAAACCATGTCGGACCCACCGGACTAGTAGCAAATTCCACCCCTTCACTGTGTATGCTCCTTGATTCCCGAATATTTTCTACTTTAATAACTATTTTCACTCGAACCGCTTGTCTTTAGAAATCATTTTCTAAATCCCCGACCGTATCAACATGTAGAAATTCAAACGCAATTTGAACAAACACTATGCTGGCAAACTCATCACGCAGTCTTCTCCCTATAAACCTGACCCTATAACGATATCCCCATAATCTTCAGTAGCAATACACCTTGTTTAGGGCGAATAAAAGCAAAAAATAAATAAATAAAAACAAATTCTTGCATGGTCATAGCCTTCTAATACACCTCTATATACATATTACACACAATGCTTCAAGTAAACTAATTGTCCTTATTAAATAAAAACTAGTTTTGATTTCACATTTTAACATTTTTTATTTATAAAAATATTCGATCATTTAAAAAGTTGTATATTTTAAAAACTTCTATGAAATTATAGCAAATACCTAAAAAAAGAATATAATGAAGGATGAAGTGAAGGACCGCTAACAAAAATGCATCTATTTAGAAGAACCAATAAAACTATTTATGATAATGAATGAGGAATGGTTGTAGAAACAGAATTACCAACATAAACGTTCGCGATTGGAATTTATATATATATATATATATATATATATATATATATATATATATATATATATATATATATATATATATATATTATATATATATATATATAGAGAGAGAGAGAGAGAGAGAGTAAGAGATACACATATACATAGATATACACACACACATATATATATATATATATATGTGTGTGTATACGGGCTAAAATTCTAGTATATATTAAATAGTTTCTCGCCAATACTGACTTAAATCAAAATAAATTGTTTAGTTTTGTTAAAAGGATTTTCAACGCTTTTGATAATGTATAACACTTTATTTATCGCTTATGTTTGAATTCATGTTTTGAAACCTGGCGTAAATAATATATCAATGTCGTCATATCAAAGCCATACTTATTTTGTTAAAGTAATGTTTTAAGATATATTTATAAGAACATCGAAATAGCTTAATTTGTAGAACATCATACTGAAAATTTCAAAGATTCGGTTTAGATTTCGATCATGGCATTTGCTTTATTTGTTGCTAATTTATTATTTAGTATTCATGCAATATTTTCAATTTTTAAAAAAGGTAAGGTATTTAAAAAAAAAACTGTGACAAACAAGCACACACAATACAAACTGCCCCTTATATTATGCACAGAACAATGCGATTAGGAAAAACTACATAAAAGCTAAAATAGATAAAACCCAGGAAGACAGTAAATGCACACGGTGTTGAGAAAAAGACGAAACAGTAAATCATATAATAAGTGAATGTAGCAAACTAGCCCCAAAAGAATACATGCCATGACTGTGTGGGGAAAGCAGTACACCGGGAACTGTGTAAAAAAATTGAATTTCGAATACGCAGACAAATGGTACACACATAAACCAGAAACAGTGCTGGAAAACGAAAAACACAAACTCATCTGGGATATGGATATACACACAGACAAACTCATACAAGCAAGGAGACCGGATGTTATAATAATCAACAAGAAGGAAAAATCTTGCAAAATCGTAGACTTCGCCATTCCAGCAGACCACAGAGTAAAAATCAAAGAAACGGAAAAACAACGCAAATACACGGAACTAGCCAGAGAACTGAAAGGAATATGGAGCATGAAGTAAGTCAGTATAATACCAATAATCGTAGGAACACTAGGAACAATTCCAAAAAACTTGGAAAAAAGACTGAGACTGGAATGAAAGAGATTATTGGAACTATACAAAGGACGGCAATGATAAAAAAAGCTACAATCTTAATAAAAATCATTGAATGCGAAAACCAATCCGCATAAGCTACAAAAGGTAACACGGAATCTACAAAATGAAGAAAACAAAACCACAGAAAGAACACATCACAAACAAAGAAACAGAAAATGCAAGACACATCACTTAATAAGCTCCCCCCCCCCAATAAATTAAACCGGCCTCAACTGACACGACACAAAAATGAACCAACGACAGAAATATCAAGAAACACCATCAGCTCACCGCCCCTCCCCCCACACAAAAATGGTACCAGCCTAGGCTGACACCACACAAAATATTTGTATAGTGTCAAGGAGGATAAGAAGACCGAGCAGGGACAGCACAAACCAGACTTCCACTGGAAGTGCTGAGACTGCTGGGACCTAGGGGAGGCTTATTGCCACCCAAATCCCAGAGAAGACCAATGGTCCTTACCAGCGATAAATCAATGGTAAACGGCTGTTGTGATACTGCAAGTTTATTTGCGGTGGCTACCGAAAAAGGGTAAAGAATACTGGAAATCTGGGGAGATTTGTTGTCACTCAGACTCCAGGGAATACCACCGTTTGTCGGTGAGCAATCACTGATGACCTGTGTGAGAATTCCTAGTGAGTAAATAATAATAAAAATAATTAATTTAAAAATGATGATTTTAATAATAATAATAATAATAATAATAATAATAATAATAATAATAATAATAATAATAATAATAATTACAATACAATTCTAATTTCATAGAGATTTTGCAAATGAAGGAGATGCAGATCGATTGTATCTACCTAGATAGGAAAGTGGTCGAGCTTTACTCATTTATGCATTCATTCATTTCGTATGAATTAGATGATTCTATTGTTGGCACGTGTCTCAACAATATCTTTCTAGTTATAATTTTTTCACGAAAGACAGCGCGTATTTACAGAAGGGACCACATAAAGGTTGCCAACATCCTTAGTGAAAGTTTTTCTCTGTAGAACGAACTGTATTCGAACTTGGCACACCCAGGTTGTCAGTCTGTGTCGTTAACTACTTAGCCATCGTTACATCCCTAGGTTTACTTAGTGCTAGAGATGTCGTCAATATAGAAGAGACTTGTCTATCTAAATATATTTCTGAAAGTAATGAGATTATTTTCCATGAAATGAAAAGGGAAAGAATACAAGGGACTGGAGAAAAAATGAATCAAAGTTTGCAAGAGAGAGAGAGAGAGAGAGAGAGAGAGAGAGAGAGAGAGAGAGAGAGAGAGAGAGAGAGAGGGGGGAACCTTACTTGGAAAGAAACTACATGTGTCTTTTTTGATATTGCATTTAGAGATACAAATTGATGGAACTGGTTGACTAGGAGTCATCTCAAACTATCTACTGAGAGCATTGTAATGATAGCCCAGGAACAAGCCAGTCGCACTAGCTCCATAAAGCACTACATTGACAAAACTGTAGAATAACTTATGTGCAGATTGTGTAATAAAAGTGAAGAAGTCTTAACTCATATTGTATAAGAATGCCCTATGCTAGCACACCATCAATAAAGAAAATGTCGCTCAAGTACTACACTGGAATTAATTCAGAGTCTATGAATTGAACCAACATGATAAGTGTTATGAGCATAAGCAAGATGTGGTACAGGCGAACAGCAAAGTCAAATTTTTTCGAACATTCGCATACTAATGGAAAAGGTTCATGGACATTTCAAACCCGACTTAGTCTTTCTAAACAAAAACACGAGAACTTGCTAAACCATTGACATAGTCTTCCTCTTCGCTACCAGAGTTCAGAAGAAAGAACAGGAAAAAATAAATAAGTATCAAGATCTAAAATGGGAATTAGACTATAGAAGTGAACCCCCTTGTAATTGTAACGCTTGGAAGCATAACTAAAAGCCACTATAAATTGTATAAACAGATTGACGAAACAATTCTGTAAAAAAAACTTTTCTGTTAAAAACGGCGAATGTGTCAAGGTACAACTTGAATGTTTAAAGGCAAGGAAATTGAACTGCTGTTCAACGGGAAACACATCGAACTAAAGAACATCCAAAAGTTGAGACTGCTATGCGATAATAATAATAATAATAATAATAATAATAATACTATGAATAATACTACTACTACTACTACTACTACTACTAATAATACTACTACTAATAATAATACTAATACTAATACTAATACTACTACTACTACTACTACTACTACTACTACTACTAATAATAATACTAATACTAATACTAATACTAATACTAATACTACTACTACTACTAATAATAATGGTTAACATAAAAAATGGTTGTTATATATGAATATACACATCTTATTAATTACATAGTACTTAATCAGTTTTGATATTTATTTTTTACTATCGCACCTGAATGCTTTAATTTACGATAAAATATTTTCCTCCCATTGAATTACTTATCAATTATGAAACATATGTAAGGTAGATATGAACATATGTTTGCTTACATGTTGATCACAGAAGGTTTTCCTTGTTCTTAGACACACCTAAGGGTCTATCTAATTCAATCGTGAAGAGATGTCTGATTAAATAGTTCATTTGTCGCTTGTTCGTCCCGATGGTAATCGTCAGTACAGATACTTACCGAATCAGAATCAGTGATTAACTATTATTCACTATGTGGAACTGGAATAGGTAATTCGTCACTGTAGGGTACTGCTTCAATTACTGAAAGATATGGTGTTATTGAAGTCTCGTTCGTTATACATAGTTCTAGTTTAGATATACCTGGTATGCTTATACGACAGAAGTAAGTATCATTATTGTGGATTCTTGGTTCTCAACACCCAATTGGCACGAGAACTGATCAATCAGAGTTTTTAAATTTAGTTACGTTGTTAATACACGCCCATCTATTGTGTTAAATACACATTCAAAGTGGCATTTGTAGTTTACTTGAACTGCTATTTGGATTGGTTTCGGTACGCTTACTGGAGAAAAGTGTCCACAAATAAAGCAAAATCAATCCAGGTCATTTACACATTTTCCACGTTCAATCTCTGACACTAGTATACATATTGTTGTAAATTATCCAAGAATAACCTAGAATAGTTAACATCCAAACAAAAGCTAAAACGTATAAATTAATTAGCAACTAAATATAGAAGATAAGATTAGATGAAATAACATGAGCCAGATAGCAATATATCATTAACATAGATATGATGGTTCTTGAAAACTAGATCCGATGCGGCTTACCCGTTTTCATATTCCGATTTCGTACAGCTGATTATCCTAGAGTCAGATTAATCTCTACCTGAAATATGACATGGATAGTTTTGTAAACTAGTGTAATAAATATGATAAATACAAGTAAACTATTCAGCTAGAACATTTGAATGGGTTTCGTAATTGAAAAATAGGTACCCTTAAAGAGAAGTCAATTTAGCAAAGAGCATAGAACTACCGAAACAAAAACAGATAAGGTGGGCATGTGACGAACATGTTAATTATACATATCTAGGAGTTCTGAAAACGGACGCTATGAAATCAGCAAACATGAGAGAAAAGATTGGACAATAATGCCGTAGAAAAATCAGAAAACTATTAAACACACACACACACATAATATATATATATATATATATATATATATATATATATATATATATATATATATTGTGTATTTAGGCAGAATGTTCTTTGTAATACAAATACTGTTGCATATGACAGACAACTTATGTCTGTATATCCTTTTGTAGATCCAATTTCGAAAACTCTTAGTAGAAAACACAACAATATCAGAACATACCGATAATAAACAATCATTCTATACATTAGAAGACTTATACATCAAAATAAATAAATAGCTATAACATAATCAACTTAAACACTGAACCCTTCATATGCTGAACAAAAGAAGAACTAAAATACCTATATCAAAGAACTAGGAAACTAATGGCCAGACAAAGTTCATTGCACGAGAAGGATGTCACTGACAGACTTTACGTGAATAGAAAATCATGGAGAACACACTGATAAGTATAGAAGTCTACGTATTTTATATGATCACAGAACTAGAAATATACATACCCCAAAGTACTAAAAGGCTGATAATTGCCGCAAACCACAATAAAAAAAAACCGAGTGAAACTGTTAATACAAAGGCACGAAAACCAAAATAAAAATATACGTATAAGACTGATCAATAAAGAGACGGATGAACCACACATGTACGTGGCTACGAAAAGAACATTTCATCAAAGAAACGGAATCGCTACTGACAGTCGCAAAAACGCGGTCAGAAAAAATATAAAAGACACCATAAACAAAACACAGGAAATCAATGAAAATAGACTTTGTGGACAAAAAAACGACACGATACATCAATCCTAAGCACCTTTAACGAACGAGCCTAAAAGGAATATAAAAAATAGATACGGATGTGTTTGAAAATCAACTAGGCAAAAGTATACACAGATGCAGTTATATGGTGCATCCACAGAGCACAGACAGTACTGGTAAACAAAATGAGTGATATTCATTTGAATAAATACATCCAAGTAAGCCGACCGGACGCGATAGTAGCCACCAAGAAGGGGAACAACTTGCAAATTGTAGACTTCGCCGTCTCAGCAGTTCACAGGCTGAAAATCAAAGAGAAATGCATGGAACTATCCAGAGAACTGAAGGGAATATGGAACACGGATACATTTCCTGCTGTACGAATACTAGGAGGGATAGTAGGAAGAGTTCTGAAAAACAAATAGTAAAAAAGACTAGGTGAAATTGGAATCAAAGAGAAGAACCATACGATACAATGACACTGATGAAAACAATTGAAATATTAAGAAAAAATCTCAAGTGTAATAAAGCATT
This sequence comes from Sepiola atlantica, assembly GCA_963556195.1. Lineage (NCBI taxonomy): Eukaryota > Metazoa > Mollusca > Cephalopoda > Sepiida > Sepiolidae > Sepiola > Sepiola atlantica. The sequence goes on along the minus strand of OY744517.1, from coordinate 151,893,271 downwards.
TCGCATAACCAGCAAAATCCGACCAACTGGATGTACGTAGAAATATAGATAGAAAAATATGGAAATACATCACACGATCCGGAAGAACTCAAACTTCTAGAAACCTCATCATCTGAGATCTATCCCAAAACACACACACTGACATCAGCCGCGAGTGGTACGACACAAAATGTACGTAAAAAGCAAAAGAGATGGACAGACTGGGGGGGGGGGACATAAACCATACTCTATCCGGAACAGCGCGGAGGGTACTGGAACCTTGAAGAGACTTATTGCCATTCAAATATCAGAAACCAACCGTTGTTGTCAGCGATAACTAAATGGTAAACGGTTCTTGTGACAACACATCATGGTTTCCAACGTTTATCGAAAGAGGCATAGATAATTACGAATTCGGAATACATTTTCGCACTCAGATTCAAGAGCAGACCACTTGCTATTGCCAGTGAGCACCTGATACTGACTCGGCTGACATTTGTTGTTGTTCATGATAATAATATACAACACACACAGATACACTTTACCCAAACAAGCAACTCAAAGAGATATACTAAATCTACACATACAACACACAGTTACACACAACTCTACACATAAGGATATATTTAACCCTAACATATAACACACACCGATACACTGAAGCCTAATATACAACTCACACACACATAACCCTAACATACAACTAACATAGATACACATAACCTATCATACAACACACACAGATACACTTAATCATAATATACCACCCACAGATAAACACCCCTAACATACAACACCCATATACACTTAACCCTCACTTACAACATACACATATGCACTTTACTCTAAAATACAACAACACACACAGATACACATAAGACTACCATACAATGCACCCACATATACACTGAACCGTTACATACAACACACACACAGATACACTTAATTCTAACATGCAACACACACAAATACACTTAACCCTAATATAAAACACATACAGATACACGTAATCTTCACACACGACACACACATATATATACTTTATCCTAACATACAACACACAAACTAAACTCTAACTTACAACACTTACATACAACACACACGCACACACACATATACATATATATACACATATATATACATATATACATATATATACATATATACATATATATATATATATATATATATATATGTGTGTGTGTGTGTGTGTGTGTGTGTGTGTGTGTGTGTGTGTGAACACGAATTTGTACCAGCGTACAATTTTATAGTCGAAGAAAAGGAACGGAGATTAAATTCGCCTGATACATTAATCTTATTAGAAATCTTTTTTGTCCGTCTAGATATTTCTGATTGATATGATCACATGAAATATGCAAGAAAACAAAAAAAAAAGAGAGCAAAAGAAAGAAAGAAAATTATTAGATCTGAGAGAAAAGGAAATTAATATCTGATTATCGCGATTTTTATTCACGAATCTTGTAAAGTGCGACTCCAAGAGTTTTCAGGGCATTCCGATTATTTTACTCTCTTCATACATTTTTCCGTGTTTACTTTCCGAAATCCCCTGAAATGTATCTAGCAGGGATGTGGATCTGTCTCTGTGAAAATAAACTTCGACACTATGACTTCATTCTTAAATTACTTCTTGCCATTTTGGTAACTAACAAAGTGTAGTATCTGTCGTGATGCTACACTTAGTCTATTCTGTCCTCGGCCAGTGAAGGAGAAGCCATAGACCGAGGCAATTATAATTTGTGTTCCAATCCAAAATACCCCTTTTTTAGGAAGCGGAAATAATCCCACATAAAAGCGACCTCGTGTTTAACTTTGCCCTTGTGGGGAGGCAAGTAAATAGGTACACTATAACTTCATTCTCATATCAATTACTGTTATAAATTTGGTATCTATCTGTCTATATAGTCAGTTAACTTTACTATTTGAGATTAATGCACTCTCATCTAATGCTTAATTAACACGGGGTTTAGTGCAGTATCTGATCTGTAGTTATAAGATCGTCTTCCCAAGAATTGCATCCTCTCTTTTGGGGTAGAGTAGTATCTGTTCTGTGGTCTTTTTTACCTTCTTTTGGACGAATAGGAGGGTTATATAGTATCTGTTTTGTTGTTCTGATACTATCGTCAAAAGCGTTCTCTTCTTTTTGAGGAGGTAGTGTTGTATCTGTCTTGTAGTCATGAGACAATCTTCCCTGACATTACCTCCAACTTCGAGGGGAAAATGGAGTATCTATCTGGTTGTCATGAGACCACCCTCTAGGCATTACCGCTTTCTTTGCGAGTGGTAGTATGATATTGGTTCTGTTGTCATGATATCATTCATTCGTTGGGTGCAGTGTAGTTTAGGTTCATTCGTCATTATACAATTGACCAAGATTATAGATACTTTAATATATGTTTGTTCGTTATAAATTAGTATTTTTTTGTTATTTCTCTCTCTCTCTCTCTCTCTCTCTCTCTCTCTCTCTCTCTATATATATATATATATATATATATAGAGAGAGAGAGAGAGAGAGAGAGAGCGAGAGCGAGAGAGAGAAAGGGATAGATAGATAGATAGATAGATAGATAGATAGATTGAGAGAGAGACACAGAGAGATATGATTGTTCAGAGTTAAGGGCTTATACTCCCAGAGAGAGAGAGAGAGAGAGAGAGAGAGAGAGAGAGGTAGAGAGATGATGAGAGAGAGACATTCGTAGTTTTAATAGTTAATTGCTAATAATAGTAAATTAGTTAAATAATAAGCTAAACTAGACTCTCAAATTTCTACTAGTATAATTCCCGATCTGTTTCTGCTTACCCCGGCATTTTCCAGTCTTGCTGGACATATCGTCACATTTAAATAATTATAAGTCATTAATCATTAGGATTTTAAAAAAATATTTCTATTCCTGTTTCGAAAATAAGATTTTCTCTAATAATTTATATCTTTTTAAAGTTATCATAATTTCATTAACATTCATTCGGTATAATTGTTTGTTGATTGTATTACATATGTATTTATTATTTTGATTAAAATATTCGTTTTTAAAAATGTTCTGGTCTTTTTTTCAGCATACTATAATTTAAACATTCAAAATAATTGATGTCGTTTTTAAATGTGGAATACGGTTTTTAAATAGCTCTTCTTCCAATGGGAATGAATTGAAAAGTTATATTTCAAGAAGTAAATTTCCAAATAAATACACATTTCTTATAATATAGTAACATGGGGTTACACCATAAATGTCAAACATTCATTTGTTATCCTGTCTCCAATCTAACCATATTTGTAAAATTACACTTTAGTCAATGTCTGACTTGTACACCAACATCTAGTCAGTAATGTCTAACAGTCTTTTTCTATTGCTGTTCAATTACATGCGTGGCAATTTGGTGATCGTCAGTAATGGGTGTCACACTCACTTGACATTAACATCCGAGATTTTCATCTGTGAGGCTGATGTCAAAGATACTTTCTATGAAAACATTGCAAGATTATTCATGAAATGAACTGGGCCTTCCAGCCAAAATTAAGACAGTGCTAAGAGAGGAATGTATCAAAGTTATTAACCATTTTACACGGCGTACGAATATGTTCTTATAATTTAATAACGATAAAAGAAAGATTATTGGTTCTTCATGACTGAAACCTGGTGGACAAGTCAGGTAAGTAGTGCAGTTTATGTGAACTAAATATAATTGTATTGCAGAATGAATTGTGAATTTTATTGCCGATAAATATGTTTAACGCATTACATAATCAAATTAAAAGATAGTGTAATTGTGCAACATTTTAATAAAAAAACTCGGTTAATTCAGTAATAATTGTAGAGGAGTAAACTTACAAGGACATTGTTGAGTTCTATCTGATGCATATTTCTATTATTAATTATTTGAGATCTTTTGTAATCATGACGAATCTCTTACAATCTGTTGTCAATATTTGATGTATATTTGTGCTTTTTTCTTGTAGTGACATAAATCATATTATACGACACGGTGTCGCAAGGTTGAGCTAACCCTAACCCTAACCCGAACCCTTTCTTGAAATCGCGGTTGTCAAACTATTGCTCTATTGTTGTTCCATCAGAACGTATCAGTTTGCGCACATCAAATCAAGGCTGATACCGGAAACAGCTTTTCATTCACCTCATATCTAAACTTCCGGCACGCGTACAACTCTTGAAATCTGACATGCAGTTTTTTATTTAGAAAAGACAAAAGAAAACTAAATGACACCGACGCACATTTATAAACGAAAGCAGATTACGAAGTCTATTAAAAAATGATAGACGACATGTGAACCGTTACGTAATACTCTGATTATCTGTTATAATTAATTACACATTATATTAAAAACTATTCTTAAAGAAAACATGTAAAGTTGAATTGAAATTTACTTTCCTAAAATAATTCACAGAACTATATAACCTTTGTCCCAAAATAAAACGACAAACATCTGAAATGTAAGAATCGTAAAGAAAAATTAGTAGATCCATAACATCATCACTATAACAACCATACACTAGTGAATAAACACAACAATAAAATGGCGGTTTAATTTGTTGTTCAAAATACAACTAATTTACCGAGTAACACAATTTTCAGCTAAATTGTTTTATTGTGCTTCTATTTTAATTTAGGATACGCATTGATAATACACATCGCGATAACATTTGTAGTTGTTACTGTAAAATAATAAACACTTACAATCACAGAGTTTTAGTATTATACGAGACGCCCCGTTGCTTGTTGGTCGACGTTGGTACATCGTGCATTAAGTACACATTAAACCGATTGTGAAGATAAATAAATAGATACTTTAAAATTACGTTTATTGTTTGGTAGATTATGGAACATATATTAGATTTAAAAATTCATATGATTATTTACAAGTATTCTTATCTATATAATAAAGTAAAGTCATTCGGATTCTCTAGTTTTGTCATCGATACGTTGCTTCCTACAAAATTAATACTTCATTCTGAATAGCTATTTACTTTGTCGAACGTTGTTGAGAACAATAAAATACAATTCGAATTAGTATTTCAAGTTTTGTAACTCTGTATTAATAAATCAGAAATATAATCCCCTTTGTTTAGAAGTGAAAAATAATATTTTGAAAAAAATGAGAGTACATCTGTATTCGTCTATTACAGACTTTCGTCCCTTTCTTTAGAAAAAACTAATACCATTTACAACAGAACAGCATAGTTTAAAAAACGCCCAAAATATTGCAAGTGAATGAAGAACCGGGCTACACCAGATAGGGACAGCTAGTCTACAATATTTTTATACTTTTGCGCTATTATTTGTGCAGCTTCGACCAGATCTATATTAGATTTACTTAGACTACGGAACCCCCAATTCCTGCGACGCACGAGACAGTCAAAGTGATCCATCGCTTACGGTATGTAACCAGATCAGCAGCGTCCCTGCAGCTTCCGTGCGTTACTTGCAAATCTCATTGACTTTAATTTTTCATACTTTGGGCTGTTTTCGTAGCTAGAATCGTCTACAGAAAGAGGTTTGTAGCCTGAAGCTACTTACATTAAGGAAGGAGACTGTAAGTGTAAGAGTGTTCGGTGGAGTTGCAGAGCGATCGCCCCGGATAAGGATGTGGGTCGCCTTGAAGTTCTGGAACGGAGGTTTCAGTCGGTGGTTTCATCATGAAACTCATACGCCTAGTGGTGCCGTATCAATACCAATCTCTCACGTTGTTTGGACCGCTAACTGAAGTGGTGTCCTGGGGTGTGCATAAAAAACACTGACGAAAAAGAATCACATATCTATTTTGTAGGAATACAGAGACACGATAAAGAGACTAAGTTTACTTTATATGTTAGACTTAAATACATTAAAGATCACGCTTGCTAATACGTTTTTACGCTTAAAAAGTGGCCTTTTATATTTTGAACTATTTTAAATAGGTTTTGGTTATTTGAGAGTATAGCAGAAGCATGTTCATTTTAAGTAAAGGCTTTAATTTTCTTGTAATCTTCGCTTACTTTATGTGATGTAGAATCTTTATCTTACTCCCACGGCTGGAAGATGTGACTCAAAGGTCGGAGAGTGGGATTTTGAAACCAGCGCGCTAGAGGAAGAGCACTCTGGCCCCACAGAAATTACTGGACAACCCCGTCGCCATTCTTTGGTAAGGGCATCTCAGAGGATAAACAATAAACTAACCACCTCTCAAAGACCGAGAAGGAAATGCCTGTGAAGGTGGACCTCATAGAACTGCACAGGATCATATATCAGACCGACAGATAACAAGGCATGGCAGAATGCCTAAGACTCTGCTAATCTGATTTTGATATGAAACCACCTCTTCTTTATGTGATGCTTATTGTAAACATATACGACATGTTTCATTAATCTAAATTGTTTGTCATTAAAATCTGGAAAATAGTTTTATGATGGTTATCGACTAGTGGGGACCGTGCAAAGGCATTGGATAGAAAAAATCGAGGACCCCAAGAAACTCATGCCCCTACCTCTGAAAGCAATGCAAATATTCATGGTACATATTTTACTTACCTATAAACATATATTTTAACTTTTACTCACTCCAAACAAGGCACATAGCAACTAAGACGTAAGGGTCATACCTACAAGGACGTTTTACATCGAGATGTCTGTTCACATTAAATTTCAATTTCTGCATGTTGGTACAGTAGAGGCAACAGCAAGCAAGGAGAGGATCTCATAGGCTAGTAGTTCGAGGAAATAAGATATAACAGTAGAAAGCTTTGCGGCATCTCGGGACCTCTACAGTGAAGGGGTGGTATTTTGCTGATTGTCGGTTGGTCGAGGGTATTTACGTCGAGAGTGCACAAATGCGGCAAGTTCGTTGGAGCACATTGTATTAATTGTAGTGCTCTGTAAATAATACTCAACATTCAAACGTTCGTATTATTTGATACCCTCGAAAGAGAGTCCCAACAATATTATCGTGATTGAAATGAAATATAGTTATCCAAGCACCGTGAGTCATATAGGTTCAGGACATATGCGGTTACAGGTTCATATATTCATTTTTAACTAATCTATACGCTCTTATCAAGGCCAAAAGCTATTCGACGTAAGAGGATGAAGTAATCGATAAATTGTGAGTTTATATGGTGAAGAATATTATAAGAGGATTGAAAATGATGGATGGAAAAACACTATTTGTTTAATTATGACGGCGATTCATGACAAGTATTTTTTAACATTGGATCTCTCATCGCATTTAAGGTAAAATATTTCTCGTGTTTTAAAATTTTAAAGATGATTCTATAATGTTGTACTTGTTTCTTAGATATTAAAAGCTGCATATTCTAAAAGCTGTTAAGTATGGTTTATTATAAGGCTTGTTTTATTTGTGTTGTGGTCGTAGGGATACTAATATATGTACTTACAGCAATGTACTTACATAGATGCGATGTTTTCTTTCATTGTGAAGGGTTTAGCAATTGTGTCTGTACAAAAATACTGGAATAAAAATAATGTTTTATATAAATTGATAATAAGAAAAATACATGCCTTTCATTAACCTTATCGCTAACCGTAAGTCTGGATAGCAATGCGAAAAAAGAGGGAAACACTGCGCGAGCAGTGTGCGTACGGAAACTTTTAAAGTCTATTCATAATCTAAGCGGTAGTTAAAGGTAACGTAAGTTTGAATAAACGGTTGCAACATTTTTCATCACTATGACGACAGAGAGTGAAACTGCGACTTTTTAGCCGTACGGTGCAACCGGTTAACACTGATCGAGTAACGTACAGTTGGTTCATTCGACAATGAAAAGATTCTGACAGTGGGTTTTGATTCAAAATTGCTATAAGATGTCTGTAACCCATGTGAAAAGCAAAATTAGTCGTTAAATGTGACCGGTGTAATCCGGGAAGCAACACTTTCTTATTATGCGATATATATGAAAGAGAATGTAAATAAAAGACAAAAAATAAGATTATGTTTGTAAAAAAATCGAATCAACCATGCGTGAGAGATTTTGTAAATAACGTCAAAATCTGCATTGTGTTTGAAATATTAAGCATATATGCATAGAATAGGATGCTTCGCCACGAAAGTATGTAACTCTACGAACATCGATACTTCAAGAGTAAAACTAGAAAGTTAAATAATTAGACTTCTGTACTCAGCATACCCCTTAAATACCCGTATCATAAATCATCCACTTGAAAATTTAATTAAAAAAACCCTGAAAAGTGAAAATTATGTATAATTGTTAAATATTCTGAGAACTGCTGTGTGTTTTTGAATGTGATTCTTCTAATCGGTTATTCTGTCAATCGAGAATTTAAATTACAATCTTTTGAATAGTGAATAAAAACGTCTCCCTAAAGAAAGTGTAGGCTAAGCGAACATTTCGTATTTAGGTACAAAATGTAGAGCAGCTAACATACACTAGCAATATCGAAGAAATAAAATAATACCATGAAGAAATAATGAATCAAATTTCCAGAGGTTTTGTGGTTTGCAGTAGTAAGAAAATCCGAGCTTGAGAGTGTAAATCCCTCCGACTTCCTTTATGGATGACTGTTTTAGGTGAAGGTGTTCAATCGGTAAAGTATACAAATTGTTGAAATCGAACGAAACGAACAGCTTTCTACGAAAACACGCATCAACATTTAGTCTAAATCGTTGCCGAAGCAGATTTGCATATGAAGCATTTAGATACAATGCCCTAGTCGTCAATGGTATTGGGAAAATCAGATTTATTTTATTATAATGATTAAGCACCTAAGTTTATTTTATATACAAAAATCACAATTAAAATGGTTTTTAAAATGCAATTTGATTACTTTTTAGTAGGAAACGTCGAGTTTTCAATTTACTTAACTTGTAACGTGAGCCGTAGTGTTGATACAATATACACATATCTTTTGTATTTGCAACGATACGCTTAAAAGTAAGAATAAAAATGTACTGTTTTAAAAGAAGAAACTAAAATCATAATAAACGGAACATAACATATTTATATATTTACAAAGTTATGAGTTATGAAGTTTGTATTCGTGGATTATTCATTTGTGTGCGTAACTCTAAAACGATAAAATGTGCTCTCTTTGTAGAGTGAAGAAGAATAAGTGTGTATATGTTTTTTTTTTGTGCGTGCGCCGCTATGCTAGGAATCATCTAAGGGAGGGGTGATAGCAGTTTTGATCTTCCGTTCTCCCAGCTCGAAACTTAAGCAGGCTTTGGTTTAAAGCCTGTTGCGTCCTCTTTTCTGCCGGCATCTGTATGACTGCCTCTTGAGGTTATGTGTAGTTTTAAGAAATCTGAAACAACGGATTCCACTGAGTATTTTTATTTTTTTTTTTTTTGGGGGGGGGGGAGAGAATTAAAGAATTTAGTCTGCGAGTGTAGTTATAGAATATCACATGCTTTTTATTTTATGATTCCGTCTTAACCTTGTTAGATGTGATATTGGGACTTTCTTTAGTTATTTGATACCGCACTACTGGTTATATAGGATCTAATTATATATAAGTCTTACAAACGGGAAATACTACAACCTACTTGGTAGTTCGACCGGTCTTTATCAAAACTATTTCCGTTTACAAACGCCTTTTAAAAATGTTTAGTTAGGGGATTATTTCATATCAGACCTACATAGGAAAATGTTGATAGGTACAGTTTCTAGTATAAATATTACATGAAATATATTTGCTCAGATTGGTATGGTGTTATTTTAAAAACAAGAAAACATTTGAGACAAGGAATCACGAAGAGTTCAAACGCTTGTTCTTTTCTTGTCTAGGCTAAATCATCAGAGAGAAAGTCCAAAATATAGCCGAATATGTCGTCAGAGATGATGACAGAAAGGGTGGCACGTGGAATTTGAAAGCCTTGATAGGAGCTTGAATCGAAGAATACATCAATTATGTTGCTTATTTAACAACTATATAATTAACCAATGGCATTAAAAGTTTGGTTATTAACTTCTTTCTCTCTGTTTGTTTTTCTTCTCTCTTCTACCTCTGCCTGTCTGCCTGTCTGTCTGTCTGTCTGTCTCGCTCTCTCTCTCTCTCTCTCTCTCTCTCTCTCTCTCTCTCTCTACATATATATATATATATATATATATATATATATATATATATATAATTTTCATCTCTTCCTCACCACATTTTACCTTGTAGCCTACCGGACGATCATGGTTTATTAAATCATTCATCTTATAAGATCGTGGTACTAAAGTAATTGAACGATAATTAACGTAAGAAGTATGCTGGTACTTTTTATAATGGCTGAGGAATTCGTCCTCGATCGTCAGGATAACTACACCACACACAAGCACAACGACAAATGTATCCTTTTTAGGATGATATAAATATTAATGATTAAATGCCTTTTGAAACTTAATGATTAGTGGGGTGATTACCACGTTCATCCCCATGCTATGTAACAAGTATTGCATTGAGTATTGTTGACTCATCTGGGCTGGTGCGTTTCAACTAGTTGTTTCTCTCTATTAGACAGAAAAGAGTTGTCTGTCTAATAACTCCCGCACTCTTATCTGATAGGTCCCAAGTTCTAACCCCCGTCACATTGTTGCAATGTTGCATCCCTGTGCTTGTTTTACAAATACTTTAATGGAAGTTTCTCTGACGAACTCTTGTCGCACTTGTGTCCCCTCGACGTAAATACCCCTGATTAACTTGACCAGCAGCAAAATTCCACCCCTTTACCCTAGAGGCCCCCGGATTTCGGAAATCTTTGTACTCTAATAGTTTAATCTCACTTACTGCTAGACTTCGAAATTCCCTCCTTGTGTCCTGCTTCCTTGGTTGTAGTAGCATGCAGAAATTAAAATGTAATGTGAACAGATATCTCGCTGGTCAACTCCCTACTTAGAGTGTCCCTGTAGGAATGCCCCCTAATAGTAGCCCTTTACGTCCAAGTGACAATGTGCCTTGTTTAGGGGTGATAAGAGTAAAAAAGAAAATTTTAAAAACAACAAAAAAGAGACAAGTGTTCCGTCGTTTACGAAGTGAACAGTAAATTTATAAAGCTTTGTTCTAATCTAAGAATGTGTTTCTTAATCGATATAAAATCGGGAGAATATTTTTTGCAAAAGATTAAATGACATCAATTTTATAGAACTATGAAGGAGTTCCCGATAAATATAAAATCCTGTTAGGGATCCTGGGGCATTCACCCTTAGCGGATTGAACCGATTTTCTTCGAAAGTTTCAAGGTAATGTGAAATTCACAAGCGATCCCCAGTCGCATTTATATCCTGATCATGGGAGATGTCTACGTTGATTTTGCAGATATTTTTTGGCAATGAGGTGTCGGGTCTCAACCACATACAACACCTAGTGTCCTCAAATGCGAATTCATCTCGTAATGGCTAGGCCCAATATCGTTTAACTTCGGTGATCTAACCTGTATGTGAATTTAATTATGCCAGTGTGGGATCATGTCACATTAAACTTACATATCAAACTGAACAACCACTAACCTTAAAAATGAACATGCCAATTAAAAACATATAATGTCAAAAGTTAGTGCTTAATCTATAGTAAACCGACGATTAAAAGAAAAAAAAATCAACTAAACATTTGATGTGATGTGTACGTTCGCCATGTTTTATTCTGAAGCTGCAATTAAATTTATTGACAGACACTAAAGAATGCCACTGTGATTTCATTACATTGGGTTATGGAGGAAGGAGACTGCATGGCTTCGCAGTAGCAACCTTAATCGATAGTAGACGACTCCTGTCGACTAATGTTTATGAACGCAATAATGCAGGCTTCTGTTCTTTTAAGAGATGCCAGCGTGAAATAGGCCAATACCGCAGTGTCATCGACACTGGCGCCATTTTGTTTTAGCATTCTTGTAATGTCGTTAGCTTCTTTATCCTTTCGTGTTCATTTTTCATATCATCCGCGATTGTATTCCTGTCAATCGTTTTGCCTTCACATTTCTGAATGAAATGTGATATTGTTCATAGAATATGAAATTAAGAAAACAGAAAAGAAGTTAGGAACTGAGAGAAAGTTAAAAAGAGAAAGTGGGAGGGGAAGATAAATTGAAATAAATAATTAGATATAGTAAAAGAGTGAAAGAGAAAGGTGAAATTAAGTTATATAGATAAAAGATGGACGAATCGGTTGGTTCGGTTAGTTGTTGGGTTTTACGGCAGGTCAACGGTTTTTAGATCATTTTATGCTAGAATCGTAAATATGTTTTGTATACGTTTGTATTTGTTTGTATTGTATTCAATTTTATATTTTGTAAACAAATAGTCTGTAAACGGTAGTTTCTATTTAACTCACATTGCCTTTAGGCTAGGAACAAAGTGTAGTATCAGTTAGGATACCGCACTTCATCTTCTCTCTCCTTCATCAGTAAAGGAAATATCTTTATAGAATGAGGCATTTTCCCCCAATCCAGAGTGCCGCTTTTTGGGAAGTTTAATTTTCTTCCACAGTAAAAACTGACCTTGTGTCCAACTCTTCTCTCGTTGGGAGGCAGGTTAATTAAATATAGACTTCAGACCTTCCAAAGCTTCAAAATAAGAGCCTTACGACTGGATTCGGATTTGGGTCCTATTCAGGTCGGTAAATGGTGGAAAGCTTGAAAAGTTGATAGGGTTAGGACATAGGGTAGGTAGAAGAAAGGAAGGAAAGGATGGAAAATATTGAATTAACGGCTGTGGGACGGAGTAGGGTAGAGGTGAACAGCTTGTCAGAATTGAAGAGGACAACAGGCGAAACTATAATAGTAAGAGAAAGTTAAATATACTCATATGAGAAAGAGAGGGGCAGAAAATGAAAGCCAATGTACAAAGTAAAACAAATATATAGAGATATATTTTAAAGAAGAGGCAATAATAATTGAATTTAACCAGAATAAAAAAGGGAGATTATTTAAAAGAGTTAGAGTAGGGTGAAAAATGGTGTAAAGATAGAAACAAAAACACGAAAAGTATAGCTGATAGAAAGGAGACAAAGAAAAAGAGAGAGAGGGAGAGAGAGAGGGGACATGTTGACAGAATACGAAAATTATAGGCGATTGAATATATACTAAGCAAAATAGTCATATATATAGATATCTATACATACAGACATTCAGAGACGTTAAATGAAAGAGAGAGAGAAAGAGAGAGGGAGAAATAGAGATATAAACAGAAATACAAAGATATATATATATAGGGTGATTCATAAGTCACTAAGCTATTTAGTTTTGTAATTCTAAAGTAAAAAAATACGGTAATACAAAACAGAAAGTTTATGGGAGTTTAAAACTACAGCAAACTTTCAAAATTTCCACCTTTGTTCTGCATGCATAGCTCCATTCTTTTTTGCAAGGAATTTACGACTCTTTGTAGCATATTTGATTGATTATGAAATAAATATATATAGAAACAAATATATAAACGAACAAATTTAAAATAACAAATGGCAGTAATTAGAGAGTAAGATAACAATTATTAAAATTCATAGTATGTTTGTGCTTCATATTTTAATCATTTTAAATAGCTAAGTCAAGTGACTTATGAATCACCCTGTATATATATATATATCTATATATATATATATATATATATATATATATATATTACATATTAAACAATAAAGATACATATTATATCTTTAAATTAGATACTCTCACTATAAATCAGTGCTCGATATACTAGATAAAGCAATAATATAATACTAATTCATCATGTATTCAAACAATGGATATAAAATAGTTTTTTTTAAATATATTCCTTGTTCGAATACTTGATGAATTAAGAAATATTTTATTTTATCAAATTTTTATTTCATCAATATAAGATAAGGTGAAGTCAACAAAATTGGAACATTGTTCTAAAAATTTTAAACTAACCAATTATATTGCGTACGATCGTTTCCAAGACAATTTTGAAATATTTTATTCAGTCTTATTGTTCGGAAGACTCCAACTCGTGTATTCGTCAGCGCCCTTCATACTATAACATACATGAGAACTTAAATTAAATATCAGGTTCCAATACTATAAAAATGATATACAATTGAAAACTTAAAAACATTTATGGATAGACAATATAAAAAAGCAGATTCAAAGTTCCGAATTCAGAATGATTACACGTGCGGTGTGGGAAAAATAGAATTAAAATAAAACTTTCTAACTTAAGTTTTCGAGTTTGGGGAAATACGTTTTTTTCTGATGAAGCATTTGTCATAGAATATTCATGATGTGTTCGTAAAATGTTGACTGTCTGGACAAATGGAGTAACGGCTGTGAAAAAAATCGTCGATGGAATCTGCTTTTTTCTACACACACCTATATATATATATATATATATATATATATATATATATATATATATATATATATATATACATATATATTTATATATATATGTATATATATATGTTGTGTTTTATTAGGCAACATTTTCTCATTTATGCAAACATTGTTAAAAATAACGAATTCTGTTATTTTTACAATGTTTGCATATCTCTCTCTCTCTCTCTCTCTCTCTCTCTCTCTCTATATATATATATATATATATATATATATATATATATATATATGTATATATATATATACTTATGAACAAATATTAAATCATATTTACCTACAGACGACGTAGTTTCGAGCCAATTGCTCTCTTCAGTGTAGGAAGCGATACTTTCCGACGGTCATGAGGCGCGAGCTCGGTTCACAGATCTAATTTAGGGTCTGTACCCTTCCACCTTATTTTTACGGTCATTTAAAGTTATCACGTAGAAAAATGTAAGATATATTCATGTCATTTCAGACAAAACATTGAGACAGACTAGATAACTCAACGACCTTACTAGGAGTCTTGCTTTATAGTGAAGATAATCTATTTTTAAATATCCTTTTACAGTGCTCAACTTTTATTTATTTTTATCCAGTCTACTGTTCTCATCTTGGATGCTATTATCACAACGTTTCGGTCGATTTAATCTCCGACTTACATCAGGTTCGTCTTGTCTAATTCAGCGAAATCTTTATGTCGAACTCGGAAATCTGTATGGAATTTCGAACAGAACTCTTTATTTAATCAACGAATAACTTTGGACTTCTACCTTATCATGGCTAACTGAATGAGAGAAAGCTACACCCGTGGATTAAATAAACTGAGAGTAATCTCAGACCTTCTTTTAGTGCTTCGAGGTAATTTTTACTGAATTTCGAACGGAGGAGTTTATTTAATCCACGGGTGTAGCTTTCTCTCATTCAGTTATAGAAAGCTTGTAAGAATAACATCCATAAAAAGGCATTCAAATAATCTAAATATTAAAATAGAATTGGTGTTTTTGTTTTGAAAGCATTGTTTATATGGTAATATGAATTATTAAAAATAAGAACGCCATACAATGCATTTTAATTTTATTAACTTTTTTCAATTTTTTTTTTTCAATTAAATTTTCGAAGATATACTTCATCATCAGAATTTAAAAATAATAATTAAAAAAAAGAAAGATATATTAAATACCCTTTTTTTCTCATCGTTTTTTGGTGTGTTTTCAATTCGTCTGTCGTTGGAGCGAATGTGGGATGAGGGTCTCTTGATTCAAGAACATGGCACGTGGCGGTGCAAATTGAAAAAAAGTTAATAAAATTAAAATCCATTGTATGGCGTTCTTATTTTTAATAATTCATTTAATCTAAATATATTTTATAATCTGCCTATTACATTTTAGCAGCTGTTTACCTGTAGAAAATGTTCAAATATCATTGAAACTCATGTTAATATGACGTGATGCACGGTAAAACATGTTTTACAAGCTGTATCTTCTTAGCATTGCTCGGGAGTCTTTTTACTTTTATTTTTAGTTCCCCATTGTTTTTACTGTGCCCTGGTTGTTAAACAAATTATTATATTTTGAAATAAATTGTTTGAAATTTAAATTTTGATTATTACGGTATCATCCAGCCATTAAACTATTACTTGCACTAAATTATTATAAAAGTAACTAATTTTGTTTTAATCTATATGTAATAATTTGATGTAAATAATTTCCAAAAACATACAATCTTTTGAATACATGATTATTTCATACGAATTTTAGTGCAAACATAAACCGTATTTTATTCGACAGTCAAAATTCGAAGAGCATTTTTTTTCACACATAAACAAACATTGAAATTGCTGACGATATCATGTGGGTCGATTATTCCCAAAGTATATTTAGATATAATTTTTAAAGTCTAATGTATTCATTATTTTCTTCTTTTTAATTATTAAAAATAAAATAATTCATTTTTTTAATCGGATTTTTATTACTTTTAACTATACAAATAACAATTATTCGTATTTGCACACGTGCACATTATCTGACCGGATAATTCTATAGAGATATACATGAACTGCCCAAGTAAATACGATATATATATATATATATATATATATATATATATATATATATATATATATATATATATATATATGCATTCTTTTGTGTGTCTGTATGTGTGGCCGATCCCTCTAAAACTATACTATTTCGACGGAGAAAACTTATATACAAAATTTGAGGAAAGAAACTCCCTATTATTAACTGCTCGTAATTTATAGGTATATAATTCTTTTTATAATAAAAATTACCTCTGTTTTAAAAAGTATTTCCCCTCATTTGACTGAGAACTTCACTTTCACTAACTTTCATGAAGCGAATAAACAAATATTTTTTATATACAAAGTGTGTGGAAAGTACCACCCTATTATTAAGTGCTAGTCATTTATTACTGACATATAATTCTTACAGAAAATGAATATGACAAGAACGTGTACAGCATGGGGATTCACTTAGAATTCAATATGGGTGCGAGCATTCACCACCAGATTCATAAGCCACCTGGGAACCGCACCAACTGATTTCAAATGTAACTATTATTTATTTATCATTTTACTAATGATTACCACTTATCCAGGCTAAAATAGAAAACAAACAACTAATACAAAATAATACCGTACTTAGATTTCTCATAATATGTCACTGGCCGTAAACTTTTAATTGATCTTCAGTATAGGGCTTTGTTTAGTATCTATCCCCGGCTAGACAGACAGACAGAAAAAGACACGACCCATATAATACAACATGAATACCACAATTAGATACCTCGTGATAAGTTATGTTTGCTCTTAATATAGGGCTTTGTTTTTAATTTAATTCTTAGACAGTCAGACACCACGCATACAGTACAGCTCATTAATGAAATTACTTTATCTAATATAACTCTGATTGGAAAGTAATTCCTTATTATGAAGGGCTCGTAATGTATTACTGAAATATTTTTCTAACAAAAAAATAATATGATAAGAAAGTGTATAGCATGGGATTTTATTTAGAATTTAATATGGGCGTCAGCATTCGCGACCAGCTTTTTCAGCTGCCTGGGAACGGCATCAACAGATTTTACAAGGAACTCATTTTTTTATAAATGGACGAATATATGGGGTTCTTTATTCTCATAATGATTTTATAAAGCGGATTTTGATAAATAATTTTCCGATGTTATTGATGCTTAATTTTATTGTTTTTCTTCCATACATATACCACACAGGTTTGTGGCGGATATTGTACGATGAAACAGCAAGAAAGAACCAAGACTATTTACATGAATTCATAAAATCTGATATATTTACGCCCGGGGAGCGTATACCTTTGTCGGTAATATCAGTAACATAAAATACATCCGTTTAAATGTCGACTTCTGTTTTACATAACTGCTTAAAAATATTGGAAAAGAAGGGATTATTTATATTTCAAATGCGTTTAATGAAAGTAAAGGTTTACTTATACAATGTATCATTCACAACTGATTAAGGCCAACATGTGACAGCCTATTGTTGTACGACTTCCTGTTTGATGCGAGCAAAATTAAGTTCATGAAAAAGTTTGTCGTGACGACATTTGACACCTGTTTCCCAAAATAAATAAATTAAATAAAAAAAACACTCCTGAGAACGCAACCCCTGTTTAACCTTGATTGGTGATCCGTTTAGTTGTTATTTGTGTCAGGCCCTTCGGAGAATTTCTGAAATTTGATTTGAAATACTTTTATATTATCACTCTTTACGTACGGTATTTAGAACTTAATATATTTAAACCTGATAAGCAATAAATATTTATATTTATATACAGTTAAGTATGTGTATATGTTTATATATTTCTATGCAAAGTATACACTTCTTTAATCAAACGGTTATCATCACGAGAAACACATCTACTAGGCGTAAGAGTGTGTAATGTAGGCTATATTTAGTTTTATTTTGTTTCATGCAAAGGGGAGAAAGAAGTGATAGATACCCTTTTTTTAAAATACATATATTTTAGGTTTTTATAACACCGTAAACATCATCAATTAATAAATAAATTATCATAACATTTCAGTTTCTTTAGAGTAGTTTAAAGGGAGAATAATATGGACACTACCTCCTCTTTAAAATAAACATCTTTAACATTTGTATTAGTTTGATCCATAATCATTAGACACAATTAAACGAGATTCGCTAAATTACAATTAATTCTTAAGACGCTTTAACTTATTTAAGATATTTTCTAGAATCAAAACCATGTTATAGATTTCGCTCAAAATTGGGATGATGGTTATAAGTTAAGTAATATTAAGTAAGGTTAAGTAATATTATATCTTGATTTTAATCCTTTAGAGGAGAACATAGAATTGGTGCCAAACCAGCACACTACTGTTGGTGGAACAATATTTTCATTTTGAATAATGAGTCTTGAAAATGTTTCAAGAACCTCTGATATCGATAAGTACATCGGATCGAAGGTACTGATTACAAATCTGTGCTTAGTTTTGGCGCTTGAACAGTTTAACTGTGATGCACACATGTGTATTATATATATATATATATATATATATATATGGATCACGTTGAATAAGAATTTAAAGATAAATGATGTATCCTTAAATCATAATATATCGTGATAATAGAAAAGCTCAATATATTGAATAGAGCAATATATTCAGAAAATTAACGATGGAAATAAGAGTTGTACAAATAAAATATTTATTAAAACATCATAAGTTCAAAAGAAGGAGGGGGTCTCATTATCCTTAATACGTGGATTTTCAAAGACTAATATATATATATATATATATATATATATATATATATATATTATATTCTTTTTTAAAGATAATTTTGCGCTCAAACAACTTTGGGTTGCTTTACTACTTGAACTTTAAAATTTTACCAGATCTGAGTCTAACTGAAGTAGTTATAGACATATAGTAATGATTTTGGTAAAACTTTACCTTATTCAAACTTTTTTCTTTAAATATATTTTTTGTGACGCGTCAAAGATTACTCCACATTTTTATGCAGAATTAGAAGGAATTCGTGTATTAAATTGACACTGTTTTTTATTCGTCGTGTTCCGGAAAAAACACTCACTTCGACAACAGGTGTAAATTTTATTTCCACTGACAGCATGAAATAATTTTGTCATCATTTTTTCACGATCTTATTTATACAAGACACAATCATGTTTTCTTGATTTAATTCCATTCCGATCCTACAGTTTCTTTTTTATATCGTATATCCTAAATCGTTACTGACAAGTGTAGGGAGTAGCAGTTTGCTTACTGAAATCCCCGTTTGAGTGTCGTCGCGCACACGATGAAGTCGCGTTAGACAGTCGGCGTTCCGATATTGGGGAAATAGTTTCGCAACTTTACCGTGAATACGACATCGAAAAAGGAGGAAATAGACCTTGAAAAAAAGAAGATTAATAGAAAGCCTATAACGAATTTTTAAGGCCAAAAAAATAAGGCGAATAACGATGCGGCAAAAACACTAACGGATTTACAGCACGACACCAGAGGCATAATCAGAAAGGTGATTCCGTTGCTGTCACTTTTTTTAGGAGAAGATTATAAAAAAAACTGCATAAAAGAGGAATATGGCATCAAGCAGAAGGAAAAGACATGCCTCGAATCGTGCGGATCTTTGGTAAGAAACGTCGATAAAGGAACATGAATTGAGTTGCGAAAGACGAGGTTTACGGCGGTCGGAAATAACGAAAAATTGAAAGAGGCGCAGGCGAAGGGAGTTCAAGCCTAACGAAAGGATGCGTGAAGAAAAAAAACTGTCACAATCTTACACTGCCATTTCTTCCTGCAATACAGAAGCTCTGTGACAAAAGTCCATTTATTGAGACGACCGAAAATGGATGGGAAATAAAAAAACAGAAAGAAACAAAGGAACAAAGAAAAAACAACAATCGAAATATGAACGGTAAAAATAATATTTTCGAAAGTAATGTGGTCGGTATGATTGTATATAAAAAAAGGAAGAATAGTCGATAACAAACATCGCAAGAAGTTATTGAAGATGATGATGATAACTATAATATAGATGATATAAATGATGATGATGATGCCATGGAGGATGAAGATATAAAAAATATATAATTGTGATAATGATAATATAGATGGTGATCATGATGATAATTATGATGACATGGATGATGATAATATGATAGGTATATACATGGTGATAATGATATGATGATAAAATGATGATGATGATGATGATGATAATGCTAATTATGATGATATAGCTTTCATAGATGATGATGATGATGATGATGATGATGATGATGATGAAAACGACATGAACATATGAATGGTATGAATGGTGATATGATAACATAAACGGTGATGATGATCATAGTGATTACATGGATTATGATAATATGAACTTGAGATAGCTGCTGCTGCTGATGATGATTATGATGATCATGATGATGACGAATATATGAT
This sequence comes from Sepiola atlantica, assembly GCA_963556195.1. Lineage (NCBI taxonomy): Eukaryota > Metazoa > Mollusca > Cephalopoda > Sepiida > Sepiolidae > Sepiola > Sepiola atlantica. The sequence goes on along the minus strand of OY744517.1, from coordinate 151,872,516 downwards.
GATACCAGGGATGATGCATATATAATAATGATATGGATGATTATAATATGAAAGTGATGATATAAAAGATGATGATGATCATAATGATGATGGCATAGATGCTGCTGCTGCTACTGATGATGATGATGATGATGATGATGATGATGATGATGATGATGATGACGATCAATACGACGGCGATGATGTAGACGATGATGGCGATGATTATGATGATGGTGGTTGAGATGATGATACAAGAACATATTTACTCTTTATAGTTAATTCTTTCATGAATCAATGAAGCTGAAGTGTTCAATAGTTCAATAATTAAGCGACGATTCCAGAGCCTTTCTATTTTTCTAAGTTAATATTAGGCTTTTGTATTTTTAACAAAACGAACGCATACGTAAGTGTACAGACATATGCAGAGGCATCCATCTGTGTATAAATCCAGGTTTATGTATATGTTTATATATTTATAGGCATAGGATTCACTCCTAAACTAATTGACCGACCATTATGAATTTGGAGACAAAGCTGCTAGGCGTTAGGTTTGCTAATGTAAACTATACTTATTTTAGTTCAGGGGCAAGGGACTGGGTGGAAGCCCTTCGTGAAAATTCAAATACCTCCCAATTTTGTCGAATTTAACAGTA
>OY744517.1:151849381-151866881 GCA_963556195.1 Sepiola atlantica | reverse complement strand
GTGGTAGTATTGGTGGTAGTATTATTATTATTATTATTATTATTATTATTATTATTAGTATTAGTATTATTATCATACCCACAACGATTAACACTAATTGTCATCTTCTGTATTTTTCTTTACCCTTAAATACCCCCTTATATGTTTATCCATTTATTGATTAATATTTGTATATTTTTTAGATTATTTTTCGATTATCATTATCAATTATTTATTACTACTATTATTAATATTTTAAACTTAATTATTATTTGACATTGAATTATTTTTCATTTCTGTACTTCTATCAAGATAATTATTGTTTTTAGTGGTGGCATCATGTCTGATGTTACTATCATAGTTATTGTTATTTGCGGCAGTGAAATTAACAGTATCACTATTATTAATAATATTGATATTGCCATGTTTTACCGTTATCTGACTTTTGCTTCCACTGCCATTGATGATAATAACGATGTCATTATCTATAACTTTATTATTTTATTTTATTTCAGTTATTATGATACCATGATTATTATTATTATTACTGTTTTCATCTTTATTACTATTATTGCCACCATCATGACTACTGCTACTATTTGTACTGTTCTATTATTATTTATTAATTTTTCACTATCATTTTTTCACTATCATTATTACTATTGTTAAGATTACTGGGATTACCACTCTGATTACTGCTGTTGGTTAAACCACTATTATTACCTTTTTTATATGATCAGCATTATTGCAACCATTAACCCATATCATAATATCGGCAAACATTATATTATTATTTAATATCATTATGATAATCACTACCTCCTAGGATTCCTAATATTTCTTAATTATTCTATTTCTTTCCTAAACTATTATTTTTATAAATTCTTAAATATTATTGACCACCATTATCGTTGTCGCTGTTATTATTATTACTATTATTATTATTATTATTATTATTATTATTATTATTATTATTATTATTATTATTATTATTATTATTATTATTATTATTATTATTATTAATAATAATAATAATAATAATTAATAACACCGGCACTTTCTAGTTATTCTTTAGTTATATTTTTTAGTACTTTTAAATTAAATTAAACTATTATTATTATCTTTATTATTCATTTATTATTTCCATTATTTCACCTCAATTATTAGGCGTATCTATTATTATTATTATTATTATTATTATTATTATTATTATTATTATTATTATTATTACTACTACTACTAATCCTGTTATACTTAACGAACATATTTATTCAATTTATTTATTTATTCATAGTAAGCAAATAAACTCTAGACAAATTATAAAGATAATGTAAATCCAGAATCGGCGACTCATTTGATCACCGCCCCACCACCACAACAATCATACACGTCTGATCGGTTTGCCCGCACGCACACATACATACATATACACAATATTACAGTTCACTTGAAAAAATACATGAATAAACTCGTCTGTTTTTTTGACACTTGATTCGTGCATGTTTACCCCCCTCCTTCTCTCTCGATCAGAATCAACAGACGTTCTTTTTTTCTCCATCTTTTCCTTTATGTGTCTACCTTCCCATCACCTCTCCCTTCATTATATGCCCCTCTTTCCACCTTATATTTTTATTTATTTATTTATTTATTTGCCTTGTATGTTTCAGATTTTATATTTTATATTTTATATTTTTTGTTTTTTGTTTTTAGATTTTTTAGATTTTTAATTTTAATTTTTCAACGACCTCAATTTTTTAAATGTTAAATTTCTTTTCTTCTTCTCTTTCTCTATCCCTCCATTTCATTCTCTCCAAATATGATCTGAGGTTAAGATCGGATTCTAACTCTGCCTGATGAGATCTCAGTTTATAGTAATTGTTGATCGATAACATCGACATGCCAGTGTCGCAGATTTTGTACATGTCTGTGTAAATGAAATTAGCATATATAAAGCTCTATTTTGATATTGAGCACTTTTTATAAACCCGGTTAAAATTCTCTGGATTACCACCCTGTGGATATTTTTCACCTGGATTATTACCATTATATATATATATATATATATATATATATATATATATATATATATATATATATATATGTATATATATGTATGTATATATATGTAAATATATACGTATATATATATAAATGTATGTATATATATATATGTATATATGTATATATATATGAATGTATATATGTATATATATGTATGTATATACATGTATATATATATGTACGTATATATATATATATATATATTTATGTATTTATATATGTATATATATATGCATATATATATGTATGTATATATACGTTATATATATACATGTATGTATGTATGTATGTATGTATATATGTATATATGTATATATAACTATATATATATTACTAGTGTAACAAAAGCTCAAGTAAATTCCACATGATACGGTCGTTTTCAAATCGAGTAATTTCACCGAATATCATCAGTCACTTTGAAGATTATTGTTTGAAACTTTGTCAAACAGTACTCTTCAAAGTGACTGAGGATATTCAAATTATCGGACTTAAAACCTTCGGTATCATGTGGAATTAACTTGATCTTCTCTAAGTATATTAGTAAATAAATAAATAACTATAAATAATTGAGCACTCGGTTGCATTTTTCTACCAATCTAATGATTGGGTATACTTGGAATACGCATTTTTAGTTATTAAAACATTATTCGACTAGACATTTAGAATACTGTTTGTGTCACAGCTTGAAGAGACTTACGACCTCAAGCCAGCATGTATTTTCTTTAGTTTTGTTTATTTTCTGGGACCCGGGGTTCCTCACAATGAACGCTTGCAAATTTTCTTCCCCGTACAATAATAATTATATGATTCATTTATCTAAATGTAGTTGCAGTTTGCACTATGTCGCAAGTACGTCGCCAAGATTAGACCCTCGAGTCAAACAACACGTGACCACAAGAATTATTCAGGCACATTATTTGCCGTCGGATGTTATAAACAATCCATACGTGTCAACTATCGCTGAATATCAATTAAATAAAAGTTGCTGTGTTTCAATTTTAGTGTCGACTTAATTCCAAATTCTACGTAAGTCACTCTCTCCTTTGAAACAATTTATATTAAGTCTTTGCGACATTCTCTTTGTAAGCGAATATACAATCTTCACAGCTTTACTGTATGTTCTATTTTATTGAGCTCCTCTTTCTATTGCTGTAATTCTCATAGTATTTACTTTTCTCTTAACCTACTAATCGATTTAGCTCTGTTAAACATCATTATATATATATATATATATATATATATATATATATATATATATATTAGATGTACCCGTGAAGTATTTTCACATCACCTATCACTATTTATTCTACTTTCATTTTATTCGTAACATAACAGCTAAGTCATTATAATTGGAAGATTTAGATTAACATCTATTTATTTCTATATAATCATTAATAGTATCATTATTATTGTTACACCGGCCGTTCTAACAGAAGAGACACTACACCGGTTCTCACTATAAATAGTGCGAGTAGACAATCACCAGGGAGAAAAAGGACAGTATTGTAACTGTCTAGCCGAGTGCCAGTCAGTTTCCTTACCTTTGTACCTTTTATGTTAATACACTTGTTTTCTTAACCCAACCTCGACTTGACTTCTGTTTTTTACTGTTGGACTACTTCACAACAATTATTATGATGATTATTATAAAGAATAATTATATTTCTTTATTATTTTGGTGATTTGATTTACATACTTGTGTTTGCTCTGTACATACACACGTATGCCTTTAGATTATAACGCTAAAAAGAAAAGTTTATCTTGTGATACCTAAATCCACCTCTTAATGGTTGCTACATATGCCAAAGTATTGACATTTATACTGTTTTATTTGTGTTTTCCTTATAAAAACCTAAGTTCATCTCTCATAATAAGAAAAAAAAATTAATATAAGCTGAGTTTCTTTAGAAGTTCTACTGGGATATTTTTATTTAAGGAAACATTTATTTAATAGTCGAAGATAAATATCATGTTTTCGTATCTTAGGTTGACTTGTTAATCAGCCATACATTGTGGCGTTTATCGTGGGGTTGATCCGGGAACAGAGACGTTGTTCAGATATCTGAATTGACATATTGATTTTTCAATCAGCAATCACTAGAATGTGATCGGAGGTAACAACAGAAGAGATAAGCATCGCCATTGAAATATTTGCAATTAAAATACTTATCTTTGTTTCCTATATGTGATAAGTAAACGTCTTTAAATTGACGAATATATCTGATAGCTGCCGATGACTACTTTTAGTTATAGTGTTTGATTGTAATAACTATGATAAGAAATGTTGTAATTATTTACCAAAATATCAATGTAGAATATGGATATCTATCTACTTATCTATTTCGTATATATATATATATATATATATATATATATATATATATATATATATATATATATATTATAAATAAATATAAAATTGTATTATATATATACTTATATATATATATATATATATATTTATATACATATATATATAATACAGGGTGGGCCAAAATAAGGGTCCTATCTTTAAATTTGAATAACTTGAATTTGAATAACTTCCACAAAATAAAAGTTAAACTCACCAAACTTTATGTGTGTGTAGACTGACCCTTCCGAGATTTTTTGAAATAAACAAAACAAATTTTAGCCGAAAAACACTTCTTAAAACTTACAAACACTAAAGTATTGTTTTTTACACTGTTTTGAGTTTTTTAAGCAAAAATAATGTTTTCTAAATGAGGGTACGTTCCTTAGGGCTAATACGGCTCATGCTTGCTTCGGAAAGGGGTCCTTTACTTATTCTAAAAAAAAAAAAAAAAAAAAATCAATAAATAAAAAAGTTATGAATTTTTAAAAATAGGACCCTTATTTTTGCCCACCCTGTATTTATAAATACATATTAAATTATATTATATATATATATATATATATATAATTATATATATTTATATTTATATATATATCTATATATAGATATGTACATACGAACACTCTGATTTAAAAAGTTATGTTCTGAAGAGAATCAGCGTTTATAATTTTTATGATTTATTGTAGAACCTAAAATAAACACTGTCTTGAAACAGTTGTAAACAACCATAATACATTTGTGCATGCTCTTTATTTGGAACTTGAGTCGAACATATGCTTTGAATTGTCTAAATCTATTTATCTATACAGAGATATATAATATTTGTCGTAGACGATGAAACAGCTTTCTGTGGATTACTATATTATGCGACCCTTTTATGGCGTGGGGGGGGGGAGAATCTGGTGGATGAAAATTATATTTTCTACTTAGAGTAACAATTATTATTTTTCGCAAAAGAATTGAGTGTTTACGGTTTATAGCATAGTAAAAAAAATAAAATGTCAACGTATATTTAAATTCATTTCATACAATATCATTCTTTATTTTTCAAGTAGAGGTTTCGGGTTCCGAATCCGGCTATTCGTAGCCAGATTGATGAGTAGATGACGAAACAGCTGTCTTTTAATAGCATATATATATATATATATATATATATATATATATATATATATATATATATATATATATATATTAATAAAAGAATACCAATCCCAGGCAATAAATATAGCATTAGTTTGACATTTTGATGGGGTTTCTTTATTTGGGGGGGTATGGAAACCCCATTTATGGTAAAGTTTACAAAAATAATCATGTTAACAGGTTACACAGACTTATGTCTAAGATACATATTCCATAATTCATAATAAGTTCAAATAGTTTAGGATTTTACCTAGCACATACATATTATTGACCATCACGGACGCGCAACAATCCATTTGTAAAATGTATTATTCATATAACTCCAAATTTGATGCAAGTAATTTTTTCTCTATTAAATTTTGTGTATATAACTGATTTTAAAATATTTCTGTGGGCGGATGCAAGTTGTGCCCATCTCATTCACCGGGTTGCTGAGAATATATATTTCAAAATTTGTAATGATCAGTACATTCGTTTGGAAGTGTACTCTGTACGAATAAATATATTTTATAACTTTAAATATATGCATCCCGTCAATATTAAAATTTACAAAGAAATAATGTGCGCATGCTACTCGCTGTATTGTCTAGAATATATATTCCAAAATTCTTTGTGATCCGTCCATTAGTTTAAGAGATAATCTACTACATAGACAGATATACGAATGTGTGTGCGTGCTAGAACTATTTCACACTAAATTCTACGAAATTATGCAGATTGTAGAAAGTATGCATCAATAAGACTGCACTTAATAGTGAAGTTAAACTAATTATCCAATAAGAAAACTGAAAAAAAAAAACTAATAATGAATTAATGAGCATATGCTATTTAAAAGAATATGTAAATTATTCATATTATTTGAAGTCGTTCGAATTTCTACGACTTGGTATAAAAAGAAGTTGTTTTTACTTTTTGAATAGAAAAGTGGTCTTTAAATATGAATGTTAGTGCGATAAACTTACATAAATGTATAGATATATTCGAAGATCATCTGTCCTAGAATTAGTACATTTAATTCGTGAAACAGAACAGTTGACACCACTTGTATGCTCCCTTATGTAGATTAACACCAATATCTAATATTACTAATCTTTATGTCTAGACTCATTATTCTAATTTGGATCAAAATCTATTACCTGATTTTGACTCTAGAAAATGCTTCAAATTTTAGTTTAGCTTAAGAGGTCTTAATAAGAAAAGAATATGCAAATTAGTTATCATTTTTGAAGTCGCTCGCATATTCCCAGCTGAGTGTATTAGGAAGTTATATTTACTTTTTAAATAGAAAGGTGGGCTTTTAGTTTTAATGTCAATTCCACAAAAAATGTAAGTAAATATATTTCAATTTCTTAATTCTTACCTAAATCGGTCCATATCTGAGAAAATGTTTTGAATAGAACAAAATCATCCATGTGGATTTGTGTGTATATTTTTCTTTATGGAAATCGCTCTAGACAAAACATGCATCCACTTGATGTAAGGAGCTAACGAGAACATACTATTGTTATCGCAAAGACAGGAAATGCCTATTGGCTTTGAGTCTTGAAAAAAAAACAAGGGTATAAGTAGGAGAAAAACAATCAGCAGGAAGAGAGTTCCAACAGCCAACAGTCATAAGAAAGAAGCTACTGGAATAGGAAGCTGTATTACAATGAGGTATCAAAACAGCGAATTAATGGAGACCGCTTGACCAACGAGTCAAACGAACTGGAACAAAGAAAACAGGGAATAGATCAGACAATTCTGAAGAACACATACCATAATAGTATTTATAGAAAAGGATGAGACTAGCAAAAACATGTGTGAGAGAGAGGATGCAGAGGAAATGAATAAGTTGGGCCAGTCAATTTACAGATACTTTTATTCATTTCATGAAGAACCCTCAAATGAGGCAGAGATATGTGTGAAATGTTTGTTTTAAGTATAAATGAAATTTATATGAATAAAGATTATAAAGCATAGAACAAATGTTATAGAACAAAAACTATTAACACATAATCATGATGAATCCATTTTAATATGTTGTTTCATTTACGAGACTTTGTAAAGAATAGCATTTGCCTACGTTGACTAAATGCTCTTCTTGACAATATTTTGTAAATGAATGAAATCTTGAAATAAAATAGCATGCTTATGTGATTATTCGGTTTGTTCTATAATGTTGTTTTCTTTGCTCATTACCGTTTTTCTTGTTATATATATATATATATATATATATATATATATATATATATATATATATAGAGAGAGAGAGAGAGAGAGAGAAAGAAAGATAGATGGATAGATCCATAGATAAAGTCATACTTATATAAAAAATTTAAAAATATATAATTATTATTTAATTATAAATATAATTATTATTTTATAAATATGTATGTCAACAGACATACATGTTTCGTCTTCGCTAATACTCATAAGTGTTGCTATATACCACTGAAACGTCAGACCTCAGCTACCACTAACTATAAACACCAAATGGCAATACTGCTGCGCCTACGAAGTCACCTAGGGGAATGGGATGGAACTATATAATATCTATTTTTACGATGTACGAAGTTTGCAAGATGATTCTATTTCAAGGGAAATAATCCCGCATTTTTGCTAGACAGAAACGTTCTCTTTCTCTTAGAGTAATCGGCTCTTAAGTTAGTAAATAATAATGTAATAGCTATTTTTCTATAACATGTCTCATCTTCATTAACACTCACCAGTGTGGCTATATAGAGCTGAGGCGCCTGTGGTGCAGCAGGAACCTTAGACATACACACACGCGCGTATAGTAAGGTATGAACATATATTTATGGCAATCAAGCTATACAGAGGCGTGTACATTGCATCCTCATAGGGATTGCCATAATATATTTGCATATCTTACTACCTATCTCTACTCACGTATAGAGCACTTTTGAAGTAATCACTAAAAATCTATAATAATATATTATATCCCATTTTATTATTATACGTGTATAAATGAAATAATAACTATATATATATATGTATATATATCAAGACCTCAGCACATTTTAACTCTAGCAAGTCAATTATGTGACCAGTATAGTTGCCTCTAAATCTTGAAATATGATACACTATCATATTTGAATGAGGAATATAGTAACACAATCATTAAACCCTCTCATATAGGTAGTGTATTTAAATCGGTACACATTTTCCAAACGTTGACATTTACATCCTTTGTTTATTAAAATGTTGGCACTCTTCACTACTAAGTGGGTAAAACTAACAATGCATGGAAAACCCAGAAGTACTAGATAATTATTGCAGTCACGTGATTTCCTTGATAAACTATAAAAATGTTTCATTTTGTATCTACTTTATAAACTAAAAAAAAAGTAGGATTTCAAAGAAGCTTCAGTTTTATATCCTTTTATTTATAAATGTATTCAAATTATTGCTTCACTTTTTGTAAATGCGTTATTTTTTTTATTTAGTTAATAAAAATAAAGTTTATTAAATGATTAATTCACTTATACGATTAAGTAATCTTCTTACATTTTTAAACTTTAACATTTCTAGTTTCTTCATCTAAAGTAAACACACGGAGCGTCTAAATCTCGGCATGTTTTATCCCACCATATAATTCATTATGCAACTACCGGTGACCGATAGCTAACCTGAAATTTCCCTAGAACTGTTGTTTAAACCCTTAATAATCCTAACAAATTTCTCCATAAAAGCTAAAGAACATGTCATTACATGATTAAACAAGAGTATGATAAATTAATGACAGAAACTATTACGACAAATCATGATTCCTGATCTTCATAAACGACCTTAGGGATGGAATCGCATCTGGGATCTAATACCTACCAGTGTCCTATATATTCATAAAGCCACAGTTAGTATTGGGTATTGTTTCCACATCTGGGCTGGTGAACTGTCTCTACACGCTTCTCCCTCTTTGACAGGCTGCAAAATGAATTTCAAACCTAATAGGTACCATACTGTCTGTCAGGCTCAAGCCCTGCAACATCGCCGCAGTGTTGCATATCTGCCCGTGTTTTACAAATATTTCAATAGAATGTGCTACAACGAACTCACAGATCTTGTACCTTACCAGTTTAGCAAGGAAATCACACCGCTTAACTGTAGAAGTGTACAAGCATTTTTCTTCAAACTCCCCATCAAGATTGCCCCTAAATATCTGGTCTATATCACACTACGTTACAGTAAAAATATTCCTTGTTTGGAGTGTACAAAGTAAGGAAAAACGTAGGTACTACAACATGCAACTTCATAAATATAAGCAATTCAGAACATAAAAAATACCGATCAACGTAAAATTAACGAAAGCGTTAGCAAATTAAAACTAAAGGAAACGTATACCTTACTAAAGTATCATAAGACCAATTTTAATAACAAGCAAACATCTAGATTAATTAACCTAACTAGAACTCAAATAGAAATTATTTGGTAAACAAAGAATTACCAAGGAAATAAACACAGATCTATAATTAAAACGATGAAAACACCGTTGGAAAAATCGCTTGGTTACATGAAAATATACATTGCTATAATTCGACATTGCAAATTTCAATACATCAAGTTCTGATAAAACTTTTCAACATTGCCTTAAAGTACAAGAGATGTACATTGATGAAATCTACACCAGTAAGAAGTTTAGAAGATCGGTAATTTATCAATGGATAGATACCGGAATGACGAATTTCGTTGATCTAGCGATGGAACTTTACATCCGACAGAAACATCATAACTGTCGGCCTATATATTCTGTATACTCTGATACATATATTTGACAATACCAATAGCGGCCTATGTGGAGCTGATGCATGAGGTAGAGCGAGAGACTCAAACAAGGTCATGGCTTAACATTTCTAAAAGATTTATATATAAAAATGAAAGATTAAACACTATAAAAGTTCTTCTTTGATGTCACTGTCAACTTTGATAAAATAAGAATATGTGCCAGTGAAGATAATGCTAGCCCATGTTTTACGACTATCCCTCAATTATAAAACGTATCTCTAGTTCTTCTGAATGCAGGATTATGAATAACTCTACTAATGTATTTAATAATTTAAGTAACGTCTATAACGCAGCAATAAAAACAGTGGGTATACCATAAACGCAAAAATGTAATAGTCGTGAGAGATCAAGGGAGATGGAAAGACCGAGGAAAGAGAGAAACAACCAGACCTCCACTTGAAGGATGCAGAGAGTACTGGGATCTTGGAGAGGCTAATCAATGATAAGCGGCTGTTGCGATAACGCAACATCATTTACAATAGAAAACAAAAGAGATAGATAGTGCTGGTAATCTGGAGAAACTTGTTGCCACTCTGACTCCAGAGAATACCACCGGTTATTATCAGTAAGCAATCACCTATTATGACCTGTTTGAAGACACCTGTGGAGCAAATATCAATAATAAAGCACTATTATTTGATTCATCCCACTATATAAGCAGATGGTGAGAGCAACAGTGGATTAGAGATTCCTCAATATTATCTATCAATTTTTCCCATAACAAGTCTGTACTTATGCAGTTTACGAACCGCGTTTTCATTAGCACATCTCGGCAGGTTACGTAAACCGCCGGGAGGTGCCGAAACGCTTAGCCGACGAAAATTGGAACAGCCGAAAATTAGAAGAGTTTAGAGTCAGCCAATGAAATTCCCAGCAGCCAAAAATTGAAAAACGCGATGAACATATTGCAGAGATCTAATAGACATCTCCCTCTCCCCCACTCAACTATTTTCTCCCATACCCCTTCTTAAATTCCCTCATTTTCTCAAAACGCTCTCTAAGACCATAACTTTCGCCCATCCACCAAAATCACAGCCCCCCTTCCTCTCTACCCATCCTCCTTTCCCTGCATACACCCCCTATACACAAACATTCCAACTTACTTTTCCCCTTCAATCTTGAACCGCAGCCATCTGGTCAAACAACCCCCTCCCCCCTCTTCCTCACCTCCCTCTCTGCCATCCACTTTACCCCTGCTCATCCCCCACCTCTTTCTCTTACCACCAGCCACAGTAGTCCTGGCTCACCCCATCCTTCCATTTTTCCCACTCATTCTTTTCTACATTCATTTCTATTTCTCCAACAAATACGGACGTCCACCCAGCGTTTGGCCACTATTTCATTCTATTTTTCCCAATATGTCTACCCTACATGTATCTGTGTTTGCATGACATTTTTTTTCTTCTCTATTTTATCATCCTGATGAAGTCTTACAAATAAAGACGAAACGTTGATGTACACATAAAAAACATCCATTTTTTGGTTTTCCTTTTTCATTTTCCCATCACGTCGGATTACTTTCATCCTTCTCTTCCCATATATATATATATATATATATATATATATATACATATATATATATATATATATATGTGTGTGCGTGTTTATATCCATACGCATGGATATAATTATGCATATATGTATATATATATATACATATGAGCTTGACTATATATATATATATATATATATTAATATATATATGCATATATATACATATATATATATATATTTATATGTGTTTATATCTATACGCATGGATATAATTATGCATATATATACATATGAGCTTGACTATATATATATATATATATATATATATATATATATATATATATATATATATATATATATATATATAATACAAAATAAAATATTCCAATTCGTGATAGAAACGATTGTAAACAAAATATTATTTGTGTTTGGATTCTTGAAACTGATTAAAAAAAAAAAAACTTATTTTATTTATCTCAACTTAGTTTACATATATATATATATATATATATATATATATATATATATATATATATATATATTATGTAAAGCAATATACACGCACACTTTTGACTCCGAATGCAAATACTCTTATTATCTCTTAAAAAGCGAAATATACATTTATATATAGTTGGCTTACTATAACTATACATTTCTCATTTTTTTCCTTAATGGAGACGATTGCAAATTTTGATTTTCGAAAGACAGTTTTTATATAAAGTTAATCAATCGATGTATATTGTTTCATGGAAATCGCTCTAGACAAGGCGTAACGCCACTTGATGTAAAGAGATACGCTAATACTACATCAAAGTAAAAAACTAGCCAACAATTAGATGGACAGATCCCGATCCAGAAAACAGCGATTTCCCCCCCCCCCCCCACATTTTTTTCAGAAACATTACTCATGAAATGATAGGACTGACAGACAAAATAAGTAAAGCGAGAGTGACGAGGCATCCGAAAGTCAGCCCAACGTCGGCTTTCTACTCTCCTTATATTGCCTATATTACACGCTTTTGTGTAAAGAAGTTATTTTGCAACTTTCATGAATTAGTGCAGTGTTTATTAAATAAAAGAATCGTTTCTTCTCACTCGTATTTGTTTAAAAACAACACTTGAGCTTTCTTGATCAAACAGTCGGCTGCTGATGACATGATCTGGTCCTTTTGAGCTTTTTTCATTTTACATTCGCCGAAGTTTACGTATGAATCTGTGAAAGAGAACAAGAGAGAGAGAGTTAAAAGCAAGAGGAGAGAGAAAACTAGAAATTGAGAGGGACAAAAACAGAGTAAGATCAAGATAGAGAGGGGATAGAGAGTGAGGCTGAGAGAAGACTGTCTTAGAGGAAACGTGACTAATGAATTATGTTTAATACACTTTTTAAATATTTATTCTTGCTTCACCATGCCCTATACACCACTGTGTATATTTACTATATCTATCTATCTATCTATATACATATATATATTTATTTATATATATATATACATATATATAAATACATATATATACATATATATATATACATATATATATATATACACATACATATATATATATATATTATTATTATTATTATTATTTCATGTATCCATATAACATGTTATAAGGAGATATATTTTATGTATCAATTTTCAGTATTTACTTAAACAGTGCTCAATACGTGAGTAGTGCTAGGTATATATATATATATAATATATATATATATATATATATATATATATAAATAATATATAGTATATTTGTTATTCATACAAATATTATTGTCTACATATTTGCATAGAGGTTTCAGCTGTGACTTTATTCCAAGTTCAGCTTCCCCAGGCTGTATTAATTAGACTAGATTCATTGGATTAACGCGTAGGAAACAACAACCATACACACAGTATATATATATATATATATATATATATATATATATATATATATATATATGCGTATAAATATATGTGTGTGTTTTAATTTTTATCTATAATTATAGCACATCTACGTGTATATATTACTATCATAAAATAATCGAATGTAAAGTAACTTTTACACGATATTGGACATAGTTAAATAATAAGAAATTGCATTGAACACTGGAATCTTTTTGCATATTAAAAACCTGTATTTATTAATATTCACATTAGTATACATATATTTCTGTTTTCGCTTATAAAAATATATATATATTCATACCCTATATTACATTAAAATTTAATTAAAACTTAATCTAGCTAAAAGACATTCTTTAATAGGAACGATTTGGCATTACATTCTATGAAAAGTAAATAAATATGAAATCTAATATCTATTTCCACTTTGCGAAAATTCATTAATAAGAAATTCCGGTATTCTCTCTTGAAACCCTCATCACGTCCGTTAAAGATTGTCCCTCGGGGTAGAGATTGTTAGATAATGGCGTTTTTACAGCACGACACTTCTCCACAGGGTGAATTTCCAGAATCTTTTTACGCTCGAAATTGATAAAAGAATGTATACCAATAATCGAATAAATCGGGTTCAGAGATACTTTGGGGAAAATAATTTGTTTTGAAATATTAATTTGGTGCTATTACACGAACAAAAGTACCCCTTGGACACAAAAACAGAATACGCCCGCGGTTAATATGGAATTTTGTCAACTGCAGACGTTTCCTCTTTATTAGTCTAGTTTAATTCATAATTCAACTATACCATGGTTTAGATAAATACACACATTTAAACGTGTGTATTATCTAAACCATTGTTTCTGGATTTTTTATATATGTATATAAAAGCAGTCTGAACAATCCAAATAATACATATTATCAACCCGATAATATGTATTATTTGGATTGTTCAGACTGCTTTTCTCATCTTGGGTGTTACGTTCACTACGTTTTTGCCGATGTAACTTCCGACTTTCTTCAGGTGCATCTTTACAATGGCTCTTATTGATTCATGGTGGAAAGAATGTTTTCTGCTTTTTTCCAACAAACCAATTGCGTTTGAATTCAAAATGTGTGATGTGTTTGTGAAACGGAAATAGGAAAAGTCAAGATACATCTGAAGAAGGTGGGAAGTTACACCGGCCGAAACGTTGCGAAAATAACATCCAGGATGCGAATAGTAGTCACACAAAATTCAAATAATACATGTTATCAATCGCCATCTAAAACATTCTGAAACATTATATCAAATCGGTGCACACCCGAATTAGTACGAAAATGGAAATGACTCAACGCTCCTTCTGTTTCACAAACACATCACACATTTTGAATTCTACCGCAAAAAAGGGTGTATAAACTATGTTGTAATTGAAAGTCCGTAACCCATGGGTTTTCCTCTGACGAGAAGAATTTTCTTTGATAACCCATGGGTTAAGGACTTTCAATTACTTTGCTTGAACTTTAAATTGTAATAAAATTTGATTCGCACCGTATTTTATTCTTTCATTTTATCTAATGCTATATATATGTATGTATATATATGTATATGTATATGTATATATATATGTATATGTATATATATATATATATATATATGTATATGTATATATATATATGTATATGTATATATATATATATGTATGTATATATATATATATATATGTATGTATGTATATATATATGTATATATATGTATATATATATATATATATATATATATATATATATATATATATTAGGGGAGGTCGATTTTGAAACTGTAAATTATCGCACTCGAAGAAAGTTGCCAAATAATGTCAAAAGTTACCACAAGAAATATTTTTCTTCAAAACTTTGTATTTATTTGAGCATTGCAACTTTAAGATCAAATAAATCGAGATTTTTTATCACTGCCTTGATTACACCGGCAGATGTGTCGCCTTAAATTAAACCCGGGTTTTAACAAAAAAAAGTAATACATTACTTAATAATAAATATTTTAAAGTTTATTATTATTTTTCTTAAGAAATTAAATGTACATATTCAAATTAAAAAGGAATAAAACAGTATAATATTTAATGTTATATATAAATAATTATTTGTTTACATAGGCGTTTTATTTATTGGATATTTTTTATGGTATTCACCGGTTGAAAATTCATCGGGCGAATTTGAGTTCCCGTGTTGATTCTGTGTTTTGTAAACACTGTTTACACATTTAATTATCACAAATATATATTGAATTGTCGAGCGCTGGCTTATCTAATCCCACTTTCCCGACCTTTTGTCACACCTTACCTTGTGGGAGTTAGATAAATAAAAACTAGTCCAGCCAGGGGGTTTTACCCCACCAAATAAACCGGTATCGTCCGGGCCTTTGGGTCTGGATTCACGCCCGTCTATTGGGGCTTGTCCGTCCTGTGCAGTTCTAGGAGGTGCACCTCCCAGGTTTTGCCTTCCCTCTTTGGGGAGGAGTAAGTTTATTGCTTACTATCTGAGGCGGCCCTACCGGGGAATGCCGACGAAGCTGCCCAGGCAATTTTTAAATGGCCAGAGTGCTCACCTCTCGAGCACCGGCTTTCTCATCCCACTTTCCTGACCTTGTGTCAGTCTTACCTTGTTGGGGGTAGATAAATAAAATCTAGTTCAGCCAGGGGTTTTTATCCCACCAAATAAACCGGTATCGTCCGTGCCTTTGGGTCTGGATTTACGCCCGTCTATTGGGGCTTGTCCGTCCTGTGCAATTCTAGGAGGTGCACCCTCCCAGGCTTTTGGGGAGGAGTAAGTTTATTGCTAACTGTCTAAGGCGCCCCTACAGGGGAATGCCGACGGGGCTGCCCAGTCAATTTTTTAATGGCCAGAGTGCTCACCTCTATAGCGCAGGCTTATCTAATCTCACTTTCCTGACCTTGTGTCACATCTTACCTTGTTGGAGGTAGATAAATAAAACTATTTCAGCCAGGGGTTTTTACCCCACCTAAAATATATGTATTGGAGTTGATGGGAGAATGGATAAGAACACATTGATGTATAAGGAAACTGTGGATGAAAATAGACAGAGAATTATGAAAAAAACTAAGGGACCAGAACACCATTTAACTTTTACAAAAGAAACACCATGTGAAAGTAAATATTTGACACATAGAGTTCTTCCTAATAGTGGTGCAACAGGTGCTGTTCATGCAGATCAAGTGGTGGATGTTTTGCATGAATTCCACAGTGAGAACAGTATCAAGGCTATACTTGTTGACAACACTAATACCAACACAGGTTGCGAAGGTGGAATGGTTGCAATTTTAGAAAAAAAACTTTTTAAAAATCTTCACACAATTGGTTGCTTATTGCATCATAATGAACTACCTTTCAGAGCCCTTTTTAAAAACATAGATGGTTGCGCAAAGGGCCCTACAACATTCAGTTGCCCTCTGGGGAAATTATGCTCAAATGATTGCCATGATTTACCCCAAATATCATTTTCCACTATTAGCAATCTTCTAGAGTCAATTTTTAAAATTGATGAAATACATGATCTTAGTTCTGACCAAAGACTCCTTTATGAATACACAGTAGGTATTTCTAGAGGTAAGGTTGACTCTAGATATGCCTCCTGGAAAATTGGTCCTTTAAACCAAGCAAGATGGTTAACTTTGGCCATCAGGCTCATGTGTTTATGGACTCGTGGTGCATACCCACAAAGGCACACAACAAAACTACACTATGTAGTAAATTTTATTGTAAATGTGTATGCCACTTCTTGGTTTGAAATTAAAAGAAATAGTAAATTCCACAATCA